>KZ312408.1:454637-469369 GCA_000376725.2 Ladona fulva
TTTTTAATGGGTGAAATTAATACGCATAAAGAATGAAGTTTCAGTTCCATGATAACAATATAGCGATGGTATTCTAAAAGTGCTTCAACAGCTAAAGTTAAACCGCACATATAGGCTCCAAGCGGGAATCAAAACCGGGACTAATATCACCAAAGGCTAACGCGCTATCCAATTGTCGATCACGGAGCACGAAAACGATTTTCAGGGTGACGCAATTAAGTGGTAAGTAAGATTAGTGAGATTTTCATGTACGACGCAAATATACGGAAGAGACAAGGAGGCTTAGAATAGCTTCACCCAATTCTTTAAAAGTGCGACCAGTTTTATCCATCAGAGTCATCATCAAGTCCACCGTACTAGTACAATTTTTGCACTGTTTTGTTGAATATTCATTTAAGGAATTCTACGGTGGAATTCTATGATTGAACATCACATTTTAAAAAAACAAATTTTTTCATAATTCGTGGTGTCTGGGTAGAAGTTTAAAAAAAGAACGTTATGTGGGTTGGAACACATCAATCTTCTGTTATTTCACGATTAACTTAACTCCTGTGATTAAATTCAGGATGCTGAGGAAAAGGTGAATTAATTACAAAATAAATACAGTGGATTTTGTCGATGAAATACCGAAAGAAAACTTCCACAGGAATATTCCTGAGGAAATTATAAAGTTTTCTTTCATTATTTCATTATGTCGTTCCACGAAGTACGGCCAGAGACGATAGAAAATGTACTATTTTATCTCAGCTGAGATACCATTTCTGCCTCCAAATACACATATAACGTAATAGATTAGGGAAGTAGAGTCATGATCCCCGTGTTTCACGCCAAAGTGCGGCTTGTTGGGTACATACGTAGATGTAGATTGCAACTTCGTTGGAGTAATGCGTATTGAGAAATCCAAGAGCAGGTGGAACCGTGAAGATTCCAAACCCTTTGCAGCTTCTATAGAATTGACCGGTGGAATTTACACGTAACTATCTGCAACGACGACTTTCAGAGCACTTACACTCTAAAGAGAACTGATTGATTAATGGGGAAGAAATTATTCAATAAGCTATTCATTAATAAGTGATCTCAGACTTGTTTAGAGAGGAAAGGATGAGCTATTGACATGGGAATGATATCGTAATAATTAATCATAAAGGTACGATTGATCCATATGTTGTTTAGTCTTCCTAAGAGTAACTGCCTCTACAAGTAGTATTGTATTTCTGCGAGGTTTCTTTTCATCATCGATGTTATTTTAAGCCGCTGAATCGGCGCTTGCAACCCTTTAGATTTAGATCGAAAGTCCTCGAATTTATAACTTCGGAAGTTGTGAAAGTCCTAATTAATTCCGGGAACTAGTTTCGAGAAATCACCGTTCGGAACTGGAACACCCAATTGATTCGTGTAGAGTTTTACGACTCAAAGAAGAATAAAATCGGACGTAGCAATTGAAGCCGTACGGCCAAATTTTAATTTTCAACTGCGGAAACTACTTTGATTTTTATTTGGTAGAAGCGCCACGGAAGATCCCTTTGAATCGCGGAGTGATTTCGAATTTCGACTTTTGTACGCTGTTTTCGATGAGAAGTAGGGACTCCTAACGCACCAATCAGCCGTAAGAATTAAACCTAGGTATTTCGACTCGATTTCTGATTTGAAAGAACTGTGATTTTTAAAAATTGCTTTACCATGACCCACAATGCGTTACAAGATGTAAGAGATCTTTATAAACGGAGCGCATTTGCCATAATTTCGAGAGTGAGAGAAACCATAAATGAAAGGACATGATTCTTATTCAGCTGCAGTAATCAGTGTAAAATCCAATTCAAATTCATCAAAGAAACAACAACAGGAACAACTTTTCACAAGGAAACTAATTCCTATTTTATTTAACTTATGCAAATAATATAGGAATTAGTTTCCTTGTGAAAAGTTGNAAAATTAGGAAACACGAAGTTTTGAAATTAAGGAGTAATTATATCTCATATTTTACTCGACATGATTGTCAAAAGCAGTTTAGAATCTCCCCTAGTCTTCCTTATTAAAAGGTGTATTGAGAATAAAATCAGTTCTTCTTTATGAGTATTAGTCCCGCTATCGTAACGCATGGAAATATCCGCGCATTTACCTAGGAACAGTTTTTTTCTTCTCGTTAAGGATTTCACTCGTGAAACCTCTCAACGTTTTTCGACGGAGTTTTTCATAGCTTCGAAGCATGATTCTACCTATTCACGTAAATTTCTCGTGCATACTCACCTGAATCTGGGGCTGATGGTTTTGATGTACTCTTATGACTTTTTATTCCATCTATGAGATCCTTTAGCTTTCCACCCTCACTAATGCCTCTCGAATCTTTGGAAAGTCCTCAGAAGCGTTCCCTAATGATTTGTCGGCGCTCTTCCCATTCTTCTCTCTTTCATTGCAGGCAAGGCATACGAGTTAAGATATCGGCATTCATATAAAAATATATATTTCCCCCATCTTCCAGAATGCGGGTCATTTCAGTCGGCAATTCAAAAATGATCGATGATTCCCAGTGTTAACGTAAGTCCTTAATCTGGTGTATTTTGTTACTATAAAACATAATTCTGTCATCGTCGATTATATCAAACAGTTAAATGCAAAACGGACTTAAACTTTACCTCATAATTTGTTGTGTGGTAAAGGTAAAAGTCTGTTTTTCATTTTTCTTCAGGATGGGAAGCTACTACGAAGTCGAGGCCGATTTATTCTAGTTCGTAGATTTTGTTTAACCCATAAAATACCAAGCCTGGTTTGTCAACGATATTTTCCAAGCTGGGGTTATCGGAGGGCCCCACGGTTTTTCTTTTATTTTTTACTTGTTCGTTACTTCAGATGACTTAAAATAGATTTTATTGGGTTATATAATGTGCGATTTAAAGATAGAAAAGTGACAGTAAAAGTTAAAGAGCAAAGTTAAAGCCGGAAGAAAAGAAAGTTGGTACTCGGCTGTTACTGAATTAGAGGTTTAAAAACACTCCGTAAGCCGTATGTCGGCAGGCGGAATTCGCGGTAAGAGACAAATGGAAAGCTCCCGGAATTTTCTCAGAAATCGGTAATTGGGATTATCGCAGAAATCAGTAATCCTGAGCCTCCCGTCTGTCTCCAAACACGAGTTCCGCCTGACAAGATACGGCTTACGGATTGTTTTTAAACCTCTAATCCATTAATACTATTAATAATAATTTGATATCCAATGTAGATATTTGTAGAATCTTTCGTTAGTTCGTTTGCTGTTTTTTACAGAAAGGATGGAAATTATTATCGAAAGTATTCCTTGCGTTAATTATAAATCATGGCCATAAAATGCCATTTTAGAATTCGGAAATATGGGCGCTCTACAGCGATAATTGGTGTAGTCACATGTTACAGTGCCAAAACAGAAAATAGAACATATGATATAAACATTGAATCACATCATAAAATACAGAGGAATCAAATATAGTTACACATGTATATTAAACGTTATCATGACTATATTATAAATAAGGAATTACGCAACGAAGAAAATATTGTTGGGGTGCCGGAGAACTCGACCATCTTACGTAAATGGACATCGTTTGGTACTTCTCAACGAGTGAAAGTGTTTTTTGAGGGAAAATAGAGAATAGATTTGAAGTACGACTGTGGGAAAAATAAAATTACAACGAAAAGCGGGTCACATAAGAATAAGGGTGGCCGAGTTGACCGACAAAACGGGTTGGCGGGCAGACTGTGCAAACCCTGCAGCCTTTATGTATATGTTGAATAATATATTTCAAGACTTTTACTAGTTTTATTTTGAATTCTAAGCATGACAGCCCAGATATTGTTTACTTGTTGATTCATAATGCACTTCAATGGTTGCCACCGAGTCCTAGACATGTGAATTACATTTTTACCGAAAGGTGATATAATCAGATTATGTTTGTGAAAGAAGTCACAAATAACACTGTCTAATAAAACGAGCCGGTAATCTTACATTTTTAAACCGTTTCTTTCCTTGAAGTGGTTCTTTTAATTACATTTTACTATGGTAAGTTGATCCTATGTTGTTAGAACGTCACGCCGATCTTCTAAGGTTTTATTGAATTAACTTACTTGGTATATCGTCGTTTTCTAATTGGTTGTTTGTTTTACTCTAGCATGGAGTTGGTGTTATGCATGAACACAGTTCACTGAAGTGCATCCAACAACTAGAACGCACAAAAACAGAAATATGGTGAACTGCAATGACATTCATCCGCTCAGTCGGCTCCAAAGCTAATTGGGAACTCTCCGAGATTTTGAATTTTTGTTCGATGCCGCATATGGAAAAAATATACAAATATTTTTCGCGAATCCGCATCAACGTCATTGTAAAATACTCGAAGCGGTTGACTGCTGGAATACTCTCGATGTTTTGCCGAATGGAAAATGCGAAAGCAGACTCAATTTATGCACTATTCCACCCTCTCCTCAAAAAATACACGGATTCGACGCAAGTGTAGCTTGTTTTTTCCGTGATATTTCGGAATGAGAGAGAGTTTATAAAGGATGCCTCGATGCGATGAGGTTCGAAATATTTCGAGCGCGGTTTGATAAATGAATTAAAGATAGCATTCCGGAAAATTACTCCAGGTAAAGTGGTGTAAGATGAAGTGTGTTGAGGAAACAGCGAAGGGATATTTTAATGCGGTAAATAAAAAGTATCTCTAGAGGTTGAGGAAATAGCAAAAGATATATTTATGCCATATCTTTTTCCGTGCTATTCCATCGGCAGAATAGAAGCCTCTTTTCACCGCAAATCATTCCTATTCTTTCCCAATTCTTTTGCTAAATCCAACTTTTTTTCATAAATCGGCATATCTATTTCAAATTCTGCGTATTTCTTCTCATACAGATCCCATCTTACTCAGCGGATTTTTTATTGCTTCGTCTCTACTTCTGATCTGTCACACTTGTGTCAAATATAAAGGCTTTCCTTTAGAGCATGGTTGGTCAGTGCATATAGATAACTTGCCCCTTACTTTTCAGTTTTTCTACGCTTCCACTCATTTAATCGGGCCCAAAAGAAGGAAAACTATAGGATTACACAATAATAAATTAATAATAATATTAATCTAAAAACGATTAGGAATTGACATACTCTATTCATGCATTAAAAAAACAAGAATTATGGCGATGAAGGATACCTTATCGTAAACCAAGCCGACGCAGCAAATAACGAGCTTGCACTCACATAAACTCAGAAGCATGTGCGGTCTTTCATATTTAAGTATACCTTGCCCTGCCTCCAACCCTGTTAAATTATGACCTGTTACTCACATGAGTATGTAAGTAAATGCGGATTTTTTACATTTAAGGAATGCCCCGCCCCCTCCAACCCAGCTAACTATGTAATCCTATATTCTTCACCCGAGGAAATTTCTCTCTCAAGGGAGTTTTTCTCGGGGCTATTTCCGCCGGTTTTTTTCTCGGGAGGCTTTTTTCCGGCTACCATCTTATCCGTTCCAACTGCGTCAAGCCTTTCCTTCCGTGAATTTCGTAAGTGTCGACACAGAGGCGTAGCCAATGGGGTGGTTTTGGGGGTTTAACCCCCCTCCCTATGAGAACAAAGCCAATAATTAATAAGTATATTATTAATTTTATAGTAGTAAGTATATGTAATATAAATATAGTAAGTGTATATAAAATATGTAATATACTTATGTAATATACTTATATAGTATATATAAGTATATTACATATTTTACTTTCCCCCTTAGTCGTTGGGCATATAAATGTACATGAGACACAATATTTACCCCAGACATTGAGAGAGGCAAAGCAGCGCCATGTTAAATGTAGGTTTTCAGAGAGAACATCGAATAATATAGTCATGAGAAAGGACCTAGACTTGAAGGGTGCGAGATTTGTCATCAAACGTGAGGAATAATTACAGACAGCGAGGCTTATGTAAACTAATGCTTGTAATTATTTTACATATTATGCCGACGCAGGGGGGTTTAGAGCAATGTAGTAAACACTGTATTACCTAAAAATCCGGGGCAGGAATGCTTCGGCCCAAATCTAATGAAAATATTAACTGATTTATTTTAACAAGTATACCCTGCGAATCTCCAGCTGTTTTTGTATGACACAATTGCGAGAAAATAAATAAGTGACAGGTATTATAAGTGCGATAATTTATATAATGTGCGATTTAAAGATAGAAAAGTGACAGTAAAAGTTAAAGAGCAAAGTTAAAGCCGGAAGAAAAGAAAGTTGGTACTCGGCTGTTACTGAATTAGAGGTTTAAAAACACTCCGTAAGCCGTATGTCGGCAGGCGGAATTCGCGGTAAGAGACAAATGGAAAGCTCCCGGAATTTTCTCAGAAATCGGTAATTGGGATTATCGCAGAAATCAGTAATCCTGAGCCTCCCGTCTGTCTCCAAACACGAGTTCCGCCTGACAAGATACGGCTTACGGATTGTTTTTAAACCTCTAATCCATTAACAGCCGTGTTCCAACTTTCTTTTCTTTCGGCTTTAATAATTACTGTCTTTTTCTTTAAATTTACACATTGTTTATAATTAAATATATTACATCGCATTTATAATTCCTGTCATTATTTATTTCATATTTTATTCTCCCCTTAAAATAGTCGTTGGGCATGTAATTCTTTACGAGACTTATCAAAAGCCATTGTTAAATTTACGATGAAAATGAGTTTGTGATATTCCATGCATTGAACCGTAGCGTCGAATGGAATAACCAGCATAGTTCTGATTCTCGTCATGCTCCGTCAGGTTCAAAGAAATACGATAAGAATTGATGGAGGTCTTCCCTTCGAGTTGGGACGAAGATGAGTGCCATCTGGTCGTTTGTGAGGGGAATCATAAAGTCATTACCACAGGCAGATGGGTGAAATCGGCTCCACACGAACTCATGCTTTCCCTTATGTATCGAACATTAGGAGATAAGATAGCTGCTTTTCCGTACTTTATCAGAATTCATCGCTCGCAGGCATGGGATCGTTTTCGTGGAGAGAGTACTTCTTTCGACCTGCAATGAAACTACGTAAACATTCGAAACGTTTACCCAAACCACTGGCGACAATGACTTGTCATTTTTATATCGTGCAGACCCCATTCAGAAACCGCAAAAAAATGAGATCTCCATTCCCGCTTTCATGGGTTGGATCCTGGAAGATCCCAAAAATCCATGCCATAAGATAAGCATTGTGACGAATGACAGAAATTTTGATGCACTATCCCAAAAGATGGATGATTGTCACCCGATGCATAAATAGAGGTCATGATTTAGTTATGTAAAGGCGTGGAAGTTTTCTGAAATCATCCAAGGTTCGATGCCTCCATGAATTTTCTTTCGTAAGAAATATATGGGAAACTTTGAACATGGGGAACTGAGAAGCATGAAGTTGGGGAATGGGGAACTGAGAATAATGAACCATTTGAATCAGCTTTGTTTCTGGAACTACGGCGTTCCAGTTTCTTGAATGGCCTTCTCCTGATAAGTGTGGAGGTCTATATTCGTAGCCTTAACCAAACATTTATTCCAACGTTTTACATTCGATATCCAACATTCCACATTTAACCAAACATTGGTTCTTAACAACAAATGCTTGTAGATTGCAGGTATTTCCTATTCGTGTACAAATAATTGCAAGATTTCGCTAACTCGGTATCTCTCCAGGGTCTAGAGATGCAATTAAAATAATCATTACTGGAATACATTTTCACTCATCTTTAGCGTTTAAATTCATACTCGTAGATGTCGACAACGTTCTTGTATTGTTTCCCAGGCATATTAATATCGTAAACAGTAACTAGCAAGCTATTTTAAGCTGTTAGAGTTCCTTTAAGATTCAAAGTATTTCATCCACAATTTGAATAATAGCTCGATGTATACGTATTTATAATATTTCTACGCATTACTGAAAATTATAAATAGATATGATATATCGTTAATTTTTGTTCCGTGGCCATAAACGTTGGTGGCAGAACATGTTAGATCATTTCGGAACTGCTATATTTGCTTACTTTTATATTTAATAAAGTATACTATTATCTTATCATTGCGATGCCCATAGTTTGTCTCCAAGAAATAATTGACAAATAGATATTATCCGATAAGGATAAAAAGTAAAGATAGATAGAGCAAAGGTAAACGAAGGAGTCAAATAAAAATTTGTTCGGAAGAGTAATTAACGCATCTTCTCTTTATTATGTTATTTATAATTGTGGTTTTATACTTATTTTCCAATCAAAGATTAAAATTGTTCATCATTATTCGTAGAAGGGACACGATTTTGACCGAGATAAACATGTTACTAACTCTTAAATCAATAATCATATTCATGTTTGGGAGAAATGAATATTTTTACGTATCGTTTTTTTTTTAATTTCGTTAGTTATCTGAATTTTAAACAATCCCTTCTATATGGGTATATGCATTTACCTAAGCATATTCAGGCGTGCGCCTGAAAACCCAGCGTTGAAGCCACGTTGAATTTTATCATTTCCATTTAATTTTAAAAGTTATTCATAATAGAAAAGACTTTCAGCCGTACTTTACATTTATGGACTAAATTGATATATATGGAAAATTAGGAAACACGAAGTTTTGAAATTAAGGAGTAATTATATCTCATATTTTACTCGACATGATTGTCAAAAGCAGTTTAGAATCTCCCCTAGTCTTCCTTATTAAAAGGTGTATTGAGAATAAAATCAGTTCTTCTTTATGAGTATTAGTCCCGCTATCGTAACGCATGGAAATATCCGCGCATTTACCTAGGAACAGTTTTTTTCTTCTCGTTAAGGATTTCACTCGTGAAACCTCTCAACGTTTTTCGACGGAGTTTTTCATAGCTTCGAAGCATGATTCTACCTATTCACGTAAATTTCTCGTGCATACTCACCTGAATCTGGGGCTGATGGTTTTGATGTACTCTTATGACTTTTTATTCCATCTATGAGATCCTTTAGCTTTCCACCCTCACTAATGCCTCTCGAATCTTTGGAAAGTCCTCAGAAGCGTTCCCTAATGATTTGTCGGCGCTCTTCCCATTCTTCTCTCTTTCATTGCAGGCAAGGCATACGAGTTAAGATATCGGCATTCATATAAAAATATATATTTCCCCCATCTTCCAGAATGCGGGTCATTTCAGTCGGCAATTCAAAAATGATCGATGATTCCCAGTGTTAACGTAAGTCCTTAATCTGGTGTATTTTGTTACTATAAAACATAATTCTGTCATCGTCGATTATATCAAACAGTTAAATGCAAAACGGACTTAAACTTTACCTCATAATTTGTTGTGTGGTAAAGGTAAAAGTCTGTTTTTCATTTTTCTTCAGGATGGGAAGCTACTACGAAGTCGAGGCCGATTTATTCTAGTTCGTAGATTTTGTTTAACCCATAAAATACCAAGCCTGGTTTGTCAACGATATTTTCCAAGCTGGGGTTATCGGAGGGCCCCACGGTTTTTCTTTTATTTTTTACTTGTTCGTTACTTCAGATGACTTAAAATAGATTTTATTGGGTTTCTGAATGATATAGATCCAGGCACATTTCGTTCAACAGTATTTTGTTTATTTATTTAAATAGTTGTAAAAGTAAATCAAATATTACCTATATACTGTTACCAACTTCGAAAAAAATCGTATAAACGCGTTTAACATAAAAAATCTTGCAATAGATTTCTTCTAGAAGCTCAATCGTATTTTTAAAAAGTTCGATCAGAGCGTATATTTAAGAAAAAGCTATGACGGAGTAGGGAAACAGAACTAATAACATAGTATACCAATCGGGGTCCTGCGGGGATCCCAAGGGAGTTTATGTTATGTTTCTACGAAAGAATTTTATAAAAGACTAATTATATATTTTTACCTGAAACTGACGTGGGACACATAAAAGTCAAGAAAAAATTATTGCTATGGTTGAAGCAGGATCACTACTGTAATTCTGGGGTCCTCCTAGGAACTCCCTTGGAATGTTAAGGGTTAACTGCATTACTTTAAGGAATCTAACGTAGATGCGTTTCAAAGGGTAAGAATTCATCTTGCTGATTTCTGCAATTTAGATTGATTGTCATGTGTGCAAATATATTTTTGTGCAAAGTCAGACTGTCACATGGAAAAGATGCCTTCTAACGAATGGGAACCTAGGAAAATTACTATGGAAAAATAGACAGTAAAATTGTCAAATGGGGTTGGGAATTCCCAGGCGGTTGCTATATCCATTAAGCTATCCGGCCAGAACATTTAAACATGCCCTTGGGGATACTTTGTTGCCAAGTATGGTAGCTTAATTGTCAGAGCAACCGACTGCCAATCGGGAGATCCGGGTTTGAGTCACGGATCAGGCATACGTTTTCATGCTCGTTTTTTCCTGGAAAATTCAAATTTTTTTGTGGATTAGCTTTTACACAAGAAAAACATGCATTCTAACGACTATATCGGG
Organism: Ladona fulva; assembly: GCA_000376725.2. Taxonomy (NCBI): domain Eukaryota; kingdom Metazoa; phylum Arthropoda; class Insecta; order Odonata; family Libellulidae; genus Ladona; species Ladona fulva. The sequence continues at coordinate 465,079 of KZ312408.1, forward strand.
CAAAATCGAGTTCTGTTTCACTTTTATGCTGTAGCAAATTCCTTGTCAATATATTAAATACAAGAGAGCAAGGTAGTAAGGGAAGATAGGGAAAAACTGTAGCGTGGGAAACGTCAAGGTGGAATATAGAAGGAGTTCGATAACTTTTGCTGGATTGAAAAACTGAATTTTTAGCGTGTTTCACTGCAGAAAAGCAAAAATCAAGTAAAAAGAAGTGAGAAAAATTAGGCAAAAAATATGACGGTTATACACTAATAGAATTATATGAAGAATTAAGCGAGGGAAAAATACGTAATGCACTTTGATTGAATGTACTTAAAGATATAAATACCGGAAATAATATATTTCTGAGTAATATATGTAACGTTGAAAGAATTGAATTTCTATTGTATCGATTTGTAAAGAGTTTAGAACATAATTTCAACGCTGTCCTGTGCAACTATTGTCACGATATCTGGAGTAAGTAGGCTATCTTCCAATGTAGTTTATGGTTTGGATTTGAAAACTATTCCTGTGCAATACAGTGTCATCAAATAGGGGTTTTAAAGGCATGAGTTAAAATTCAAGTCAGGCAGACCACCTTCGGAAAAATAATTCTAATATACTAAGTTTACCTCGAAAAATGTAAGATGTAAACATGTAAAAAGATTACGTAAATGTTTTTAAACACAAAGAAAGAAAAGATATAGGAAACGAGGAATGCATTTCCAAGAAGTTAAGGGATGTAAAAAAATTACCATTGAAATTCCGTAATTAATGAGTGATAAGGATGGAGTCGAAGACTCAAAAAATCACTCAATAATCTCCGGTAAATTTAGAACAAAACCCTTTTGAACTGTTGACTTCATTTGTAAGTCCTAAATTGTTACTTCTTTTCCCCAAAACTTTAATTCATTGACAGTTAATTCGATGTTCGTCTCTTATTGCATTTTTATGGCCAATTCCTTTCATCGAACACTGTGAATCTTGGAGAGGAATATTTTGACGATGATGACCGATCGCGTCGTAATCATTCGATGGATAGGAATTATTTAATGTAATTTTCGAAATACCTCTTTCCTGCGCGGAGCTATATTAATGGAATAAATTCATATTCTCATTAATGTATAGTGTGATGGAAACAGTGACTAATAGTGAGTGAGAATAGTGAGGAAACAGTGAGAATAGTCAGTTGAAATTTTTAAGATGTGAATTCAAGCCTCTAGTTCCTTTCTTTAAAAGAATGACCTCTTACAATGTATTAATTCGAAAAAACTTAATATATGGGTGGCTAAAAACTGTTCTTTGTAAGCGTAAGGCCTCCTCCGTGATTTTAGCTAATTTATTTGTAAAATCTCAGCTGCTTTACTTCTTCGCCGGAAATTTAATCTTGGAGTGCTGGGAATGCCATCTCTCCTCATGAAACGATCTCTTGCTCTATTATTTTCTCATTTCATTTCTCGTAAAATCATTTCGCTTCAGTCAAGACATGAATTGCCTTTGCCAAAATGTTTAGTTTTCAAAGTACTCATAAGAATGACTGTTGCGCGACGTTTAAATTATGGCATCATTTTTCAATTCGTTTTGATGTTTGATTTTTCGCTCATAGGGACAGCATTTCATCCGTTCTTTAAATTCTGTTCACGACTCCTTAGATGAAGATGAAACGTTATCATCTTTAAAACAGACCAATGCCTCAAATCACACCTTGATTACATCATGCTACCTACCATTCCAATCTTTCCGCTGATTCATTACAATTATTGTTTATGGAGAATGCATTAGGAAAAACGGACATGAAAAAGCCCGGCTGGTATGGCCGGCCACACAAAGAGGTTGTATGGCCGGCTCCTCAACGAGGACCGTGGAAGATGCCACACAGTCGGACGAAACCACTTTGCCCTTACTTACAAAGTCCCCCAAAACGGCTTGAGAATGAATTCTGGCTCGATAGCTTAATTATTTAAAGCACCTACCCAGAAAGAGGAAGATTCCAGGTTTGAGTCCTGTCAGACATTTTTTAGTGTGTTTTCCTTGGGATTTTTCCTAGGTGCACGCCTTAACATGCAAAATTACCTCTACCCTTAACTTGTGCATCATCCTTTCTTGTCGAAGAGTTTGAAATGTTTGGAATGTTTGCTTGAGTCCTAATATTTTAAATCCACTATTATCTTTGCGTGTGCGATTGCCTCTAATGTAAACATTTTGGAAAAGTTTTGCATGTTGAGAATGTAATCTGAAGGAAAGAAATCGTAAGTTTTTAATATGCTAGAAGCATTTTTGCAATTAGACATTTAACTCTTATCTTGACGCATAGCAATATCTCATATAAATGAGAATTTTCGAAAAAGTATCAAAAATAACATACCTTCGAATATATATTTCGCGTGATTCCTTGTTAATAAAATTAGGCTCTCGAGAAACTTCTTTGAAAAAAGGTTAGGTTAACTTTATTTTCTATGGGTTGGGCAAGACAAGTTTACTCTCGGGGTTAACAACTATGATAATATGTTACAAATATATTTCAAGAATAACGATAATTACCCAAACAGTTAAAATTCGTGTATTATTGTTTTTCTGCGATATTATATTTTAATTTTATTTGTCATTTTCTCTTCTGTATGTATTATGCGGGTTTGCGTGATGCCATTAAGGCCCAGACGTTCAAGCTATTAAGCCTTAAAAAAAGCATCCTTATACTTTTTGGATCAAAGGTGTTTTCCGAGATTTTCTGTTAATGGACTATATTTTCTGTCTATAAAATATAATGACAAAAAGGGAGATAGAAAAACTGCCATTTGTCAGTAGCTGAGGCACTCGGAAATGCTCGAGTAGAGAAATATTTCACACGGTCCGAGACCGTACCTTGTTCGAGACAAGGCTTTAAAGACTTGGATTATAAAAAAATGAAAAACTAACAGTGATGAATCGTAGGAGCGAATACGAAATTTTCATGGGAAATGATTGCAGTGAGAGAAAAATTGGAAGAATAACGCGATAGATGCTATCTATTTGTAATTTAGTGCTAATATCCACTTTGGAATTAATATTCCGATATGATGGAGATTTTTACCTCTTTGATGTAGTACGAATCAAAGCAGTAAAATAACAACTAACTACTGGCTTTTTCCAAAATATTTCCTCGACATTAATTTCCAATGAATAATTATTTTATTCTTTTTAAATCATATCTGATCAGGAAGAACTTACTACTATCTTGTTTAAATATTTTTATATCAAGTTCACATATCAGCGATTTAAACCGTACCCATTCAAGATTTATATTGTTCTTTGAGATATCTGCCAATAAACCTGTTCAATGGGGGCCACGCTAATGAAGGTGAAATTTGATAGGGATGTGTGGCGTTAATCTTTCACAATGTACGAACTAGGAAGTGTAGTAGAGAAAAGTCTTTCACATTGGTAGCATTAGGATCAATTTTATTTAAGGAGGCGTCATCTCCATTTCTTGTAAAAGTACCTTTCCCGTGGAACATTTTCGAGTGCGAGAACAATTGTTCATTCCTTTGAAATGTTGCTACATCTGCAATCTTATTCATCCTAAATAGTCTCACAACAGTGGCTTTAATATTTCTGTTTACGTGCTCTCATGCTAGAAGAAGAATTTTTGTCTCTTTCATATTTCAACTCAAAAATTCCCGTATTATTAAATTTATACATTTTTGCGTCATTCAAACTTACAGTTAAGTTACTTGATGCTTGAATGTCTAACTAAATATCGCTTAGACCCATTAAATATATCGCATTTCCATTTGCACATTCAGAATCATCGAGCGGCTACAAATTGAAATTGATTGCAAAAAACGTTAACAATCTGAGCAAAATTTATTTTAACTCATACTTTGGAATTCAGTAGAAATAGGATGTCCAGGACCTGTATTAAATGCGAATTCTCCAATTAAAAGTGAATATTCCGAAAATTGACTCGATAAATATTTTTGTAGCCTTTTTGGCTAAACACAATTGATTCGCCCTAATGCAGTACGCTTTCTGTTGCTTCTCGTTTCGTACAGGTTTTCAAGCTAATTTTAATCTTTCCAATTATACGAGTTTTAAATTAAATGTATTGAATTGCTTACTGGAATCGGAATGAAAGAAATTCTCGGTTATTTAAAATAATTCGTTCGAAAGTGGCGTTTTGAATCGAATATTGGTGGCAGAAAATCTCAAAAAACTATTCAATTTGGGTGGATTTATTTATTAATTTGATTTACTATATTATTCAATGGTGTATTTATTACGGGAGGCCTTTGGGAAGAAATAGACTTGAATCTGACAGAATTTTTTATTA
>KZ312408.1:479080-491423 GCA_000376725.2 Ladona fulva
GATGCATGTCTGCAACAGTTTGCCGACCTTTGTTGAAGGCTTTGACCCAGCGTGCCACTGTTCTGTACGGCAATGCAGAGTCCCCACACACCTCTTGAAGACCTTGATGACACTGTCGTGCTGTACGACCTTTGGCACATTCAATCTTGATCCAACTCCGTTGTTCCTGTTTCGAAAACATAGTGACACCGTTACGTTAGACAGCTCGCTCACAAGTGACTGTGTTTCCCTCGATTGTGCGCACGCCGGTGACGAGGGACGGGCAAGTCCATTTGCTCGGAGGTAAGGTAGGTATGTCAACAACATGTACTATCAGCGACAATAGTAGATTCCATTGCATAGTGTCTCCACAGCAGTGTTGCCACTATTTAAGTTCCAACCCTCGTATATTTGTATGTAGCAATTGAGAAAATGTTGCTACATAAAATAAACAATGAAACATGACATCAGCGGACGTTTAGAGGAGAGTGCTTTTTATAGTTTACTCACACTTTTCGTGTAATAGTAAATAGTGTAGACTAATATTAATGGAATTCGACTTGGCAATACCGCGTTGAAGATGTGTTTTATCATCGAGGTGATCGAGACATTTCAAATCACAATTAAAAAAAATTGCTTAAACACTTCGTGATTCATCGACGTAAATTGCACGAGTATTTGATGAAAATATAAATATCTAAATTTTCATTTTTTATATAAAAGAAATTTCTACGTAATTGGGACATTTTTTTGAGGCGATATGCATTTTGAAATTAAATGCGGACGAATTTATTTCCTCGAAAGCAAGAATGATCTCAAAAAGGTTTTCTCTATAATTCAATCTCTGAATTCGTTTGTTGGTTATTGTTATAGCAGAAAATGCCTCAAATAGTCTCATGCCCGGATTTTGGAATTGTTAAATAAAAGAAGATGCTCCAGTTACAAATCTATAAATATACACCCAATTGAATATTTTTCCGGCTCTAAAAGTCTAAAAATGTACCTCTCAGAAATTTCCTTGAATTTCAGCATCGTTAACCATTCTGTAGTTTTAGAAGACCTTCTTCGATACAAAAGAACGCTGCAATAGTTCTGTTCGGAGGAAAACGAATTTATTTTAGTAAACTCTAAGGGAAGAGGGACCCTTTTTGAACTAACGAGAATCAGCCTGTTCAAAGAAATTTGTTGTCAGGTGCAAATAATTCAGCAAAAAGTGATTATTATTTTTTCGCTCGCGTGGAGATTATTCGTTAATTGAGTCTGAAAATAAAAGAAATTTCGCGAAGAAATAGGACTATCATCTTTTTGTGAATTCGTTCTTACTCTAAAAAAGAAATAAAATGCACCGGACTTAATTAAAGAAAATTTAAGGAATCGGGAGTACTTAAACTTGTCTATTTCCTTTATAAACTTCATGAGGGTTTTTCTTCCACTACGCCAAGTCTTAAGGCGCTGAAAATAAGTGTATAGAATAACAAAAGTGACATAGAAACTATGGTGCAGTATGGCATCCTAACATTGATTTTGTTTTGCGTCATACAATTTTGAGAAAAAGTTGTTTTTTTCTTTCATAGCATTTCTCTTGAAAATTATTATAATACTTCCAATAACTAATTACACAGCTAATTGCAGCCTTGATAAAAGAGAAAAAGCACTAAATTTATTGCACCTGCAACCCGCTAGAATCATTATATTTCGTTTAAAAGTAGCAAGATATTATCAGTAAAGAGGGATCATTATTAATGAATGAATGCAGAAATAAACTAAATAACGTCAAAATTTCTTTATGTATTCTAGAAATTGGAGCGTCGTCGTCGTTGATGTGAATTCCCCGGCGTCTGGTTACAGTTGCGCGATACCTTGAGGAGATATTCAATAAGTAACCCTTCAGACTATTCAAAAGAGATCTCAGAGTCAATATTACCTCTTGGCAAGGTAGCGAAAATCGTATCTTTGAAGAATCTTTTCATGAGGTCGTCATTGATCCCACCAGCGTTCAGTCTCTCTATGGTATTCGAAGCGGCAAGCCAGAATCAAACTTACCCTTAGGGGTGGTCATAGAAACGGAACAGAAATTAATTACATGTATATACACGCATGCTCTGTTATATGCTTTCGCTGATTTATGCTTGCGTTCTTTCATACTTTAGAGTACAGTATTTGTCAATTCGTGATTTGTTAGAAATAGATTTCACTTGGAATCTTGGAATTTGAAAAAGCCTCAACGTACTCAGTTTATTGATATGAGGAAAATGTGAGAGTCGGTGAATAACAACTAAGGATTCAAGGCACACATAACGTCATGATTATATTAGTACGCAGAAAAGCATTACAGCTCATGTTTATATTTGTTCGTCGTACAACGTTTCATGTTTTATACACGTACTTGCTGTTTTGCTTTGCAAATCTATTCTCCACCTTCATATTCCAGATTCTAATCAACTTATTCCTAATATAACTGTTAATTCTTGCCGTACGTTTACTCCTTTTATGTGAATTTTTGTTTTTTTTTCAGAAAGAATATTTTCCCCTTTTATGAAAACTCAAAAGTATAAAAGTTTTGCGGCCAATTCCAAATGATATTTCTTTTTGGCTCCATGCTTTCTCTCGATGTTTTATAGCGTTAATCTAAATCCATAAATAAAACTCGATAAAAAGCATCACAAAAACTTAAAACTGTTCCTAAACATTGTTGATACCTCTCAGAAGATATTTTCTGTTTATCTATTTTATTGCTTAGGCTCGTTTTACCGCCTGAAGGGGCTTTTGTCAAAAATAAATAAGAAATAGTAACCATGAGCGATCGTCGTAAGGATCAGCATCAATATGACTTACTGTATGTTCTGTATCAATTTGTCATTAATATTTAGTAATCAATATTCAAAATATGCAACAAGTTGACAATGAACTTGCATTTTCTGACAGTAATGACTTGCATTTTGTCTAAAATTTCCCTTCCTTCGGGAGTGATGCTCTTTTTTAACCTGTCGCTCATAATTTAAACAATGTTTCAAAATTTCTGGAATAAAGTAAGCTCATTAGAAGATTTTGTCATCTAGAGGGTATATATGTTATTGAGTTAGACTGCGATAGATCACGAAACGTCTTCACGAAAAGGATATCATCGCGGTGAAATTATTTTATTTGGATTTAATATACTTTTCTTTAAGATCACCACGAAAGTTTACTGATGAAAATTACTCATAGTGTCATTTTTCACGACCTTTCTTAATTATACTAAATTTATTCAGAGTCTTAAGGTGCCATTTTTTGGGGCAATATATTCCCAATGTGTCCCTTAAAGTGATGAAAGTGCCAAATGAGGGTTCTATTCTGCTTTTTTCCGTGGACCAAGAGGCAATAAGGAATAAATTCACCACGAAGCATAAACATCTGTAGGTTTGAACAATTGACATACGTCAATTATGTTCCAGTCCTTCATGTGATAAATTTTATTCTTCAGTTTTTTTACCGAAATTCATGTAGCATTATTTTCTATATCAAGATATTCAAAAAATCTTTCCTCCTACCGTAAGGTTGATAAGTTAAGTTTATCTTACTCACAGCTCCTACTTAATCACGGAAAATTTAAGGACTATGTATACAGTTCGCCGGAAGATACCGATGAAACAAAGAAATTCTCTCTTCTGCCCGCCGAGGTATTCTACCATTGTCTTGAAACGTCTTGCAGCAGTGGCCAGAAATACGACTGCCTCTGAAATCTCCATCGATAGAATAGAACAATTTCATTCCGGAAACGTCACTTTTCATAAAAAAATGTTGGGGGAAAAACATCAAGGCGGATGGCGAATGTAAGAAACCCGTGTGAGATGAGAATTTACGGGAGCTAAGAGCAATAGTCATAGTTGAAACCAGCATTGGGTATTAATGTTGGAAATTTGGCAGGAAGGGACTGGAAAAGTTATTAAAGTATTGTATATATTATATGAGAAATCCATATCCCCAAGTTAGGAAGGAATGGTGTTGTTGTTAAAGTGAAAGGTATGGTTAGGATAATGTAAATGTTTAGATCCAGAAACCCAACATTCCACGAATGGGAAAGCGCGCCGCGCTCTGAAATATTGTTCAGAAGCTCCAATAGAACTGATTTTTAACTTACGAGGGTAGTCCCGGAAGTACTCGACCTAACGAAGAAATGCAAAAAATTTAGAAGATCCAATTAAAATACAGTACAATATGATAGTCAAAGTAGTAATAAAAGCAATTAAACTTGAAAAGGCGAGATTTAAACTAAAAGTTTCTTCCACCTAACCCATCGTCATATTTTATACAGATAATTTCAAAGAAATAATAGAAGATAAAAATGATAGTAATGATAATGGAACAAAAAATCATCTAATGCAATATTAAGAATAGTAGAATTTAATAAGAACATGCACTAAAAATATTTCTTTAAGCCCCGTAATCTTATACAGCACGCATTACGTTTATGCTGTTTAGGTTGCATACATTTAAGGCGTTAGAATCTGCAATACGAGCTGAGAAAGCTTAGTAGCTGAGAAGAATCAGTTTCTCGTTGTTGCTCATAAAAGAAACAAAAACAATACGTCGAAATTAATTGGCCGAGGTGGCAGAGGGGTTAGCGAGCTAACCCCAAGGTCTCGGGTTCGAGTCCCGGATAATCGGATTTTTCTGGTCAGGAAATGGTCGTCTTATCTTGACTATTGTTACTGTTTATCTCTCTTCTGTAATTTTCTAATGAATAGATGTTTTTGATGGCACCGGAAAATTAGTAAATAGAAAATCAACGTGAAACATAAATGTGAATTTTTCTATCGATTTCTCTATGTTTCGTTCTCTCCATTAAAAATAAAAAAAATTCAGTCGCAAGTAATCTATACGAAGTAATTTGGTGTTTCGGATGTTCGTGGAAGGAATTTATTTATTTATTTCTAAATAGTACCCTTATGTGATCTTTATTGCCATGACATCAAGACAAGAACCAAAAGATGTCGTAACTAAGGAGTCTAAATATGTAACGATTGTTTCGCTTCCTCCGTATTAGAAAACGTTTCGGATCCTATTCCCATTGGTGGTTCCGATTTTGGCTCAGCATCTCTATAAAATTGGGTAGCTGCCTAAAGTAATAGGTAACAGATAGGAAATTTTTGGTGGATGATAGTTGGTCGGAAATACGTTGACCTATAGACCTATATAAGTTGTCGTTATGGATATATGAATCTATGGATTTAATTTCCTGTTAGCAAAAAAAGAGGAAAAATCTGTCCTTTTTCCATACGTTTTGAAATGTGTGGAAAAATGTTTTTATCTTCTGGCTTTCCACGAAATACCGCTAAGTACTAAGTACCGCCTGAACATATCGATTTCATTCTTCTTAGCAATTTATGTGAAATTATTTATAATTAATATACCCGTATGCAGAGTCCCACAGTGGGTAAGAAGCGCGAAATGTTAAAACTGAGAGCATTTTCTTCATGCGAAATAGTAAAGATGCGGTGGTGCAACAATTTTTCATGCTAAAAACGAGTGTCACATGATTGGCAGAGGACATAGAAATCGCACTTGTCTGTGTGCAGAATGCCTGCAAATGACGCTCTGCTACGTAGAACGAATTCCCTTAGTTATCAACCGTTTTGCATCCTTCTCTTTGGTTTTAATTTATATTTATTGCTGTATATTTTTGGCGGAGCATGAAAGTTAACGAGATNAATTTATTCTGTCGGATGACCTCAGAGTCTTTGCTTCTCTTTAAAAATCTTGAAGCATAGAAGATATTGAGTAAAGAAAGCAGCAGAATATTATATTTCCGATTCTATAATTCTTGTGAAGAATAACTACGCCCTAAAAGGAAAAACATCTATTTGCAAGAATCCGCAGTTTTGCAAACCTTCGCGTATGATATTCAGAACATGAGAAATCTTTTGAACCGCACGGCACCCATATTACATCAAAGGCAGCGTGTGGCTGGAGAGCAAAATGGGCCAACAAAAGCGAGGTGGAGCAGTTCTTTGCGACCTTTTCAACTCCACGGCAGAAAGCGCTCCTAAACTGGACAAGAAATTCTTTGCGCTAGACTGCAATATACAGAAGCCCCAGGATTTATACCGCTGCTGAGCAATTGAATGGGGAATGCGGAGAGAAAATAGAAAATAAAACTCGTATTAAGCTAAACCGGATTCAGGCATTACTCGCATCTAATGTCTGCGTTTAACTCTCTACTCCGTGACTTCTTTCGTATACTACAACTATCGATTTCTTATATCCAATGCATTTTAAAGCATTTTGGTGGCAATATAGTTCGAACATAAATATGTCTCGTCGGGAGCTACTAAAAAGAGTTTTTGTTGATATTAAAATTTGGTTTCAGTGTATATCTGGAGGCAGGCATGGTACCTCAGCCAAGATAAATTATAAATAAAGAAACAAGATAATGATAATCAATATCAAAGATCAATTTTCTGTGAATTGATAAAAATGCCGATGGAGTAACGTTTTCGCTCGTTTTATGATTTCCATCAATAAATATTATCATTGTTTAGAAAAGTTAGAATGTTCTCCGGATGTATGATCCTCGCCCAGTTTTTCAACATGTCACTCACACCTGGTTTCAACTCTCGAATTCAACATATATTAAACATTAAACTATTCCAATCCCAAAAATGGCATAACTAACATGGATGATGCATAATATCAGTTGCATCTTCTAGTAATGCATCTCCTTTGAACTTATGAAGAAAATTATATCTTTGTTTAAATCTTCCATCTTCTAGAGATTCCCATCTTGGATCGAATAGCGTCTGAATAACGCTCACTGAATTTTCGGAACAATTTTTTACGAGAAGTATCGCCTTTCGCTGTACTTTTTCTAATTCTCCAGTACAACCTTTTTTGCAGGGTGGAAGACTTTTCTCTGCAAAACCATTGGCACTGGCACTTATCGTAGTCTGGCTTTTTCTATCTCCTTGTCGTTTGTTATAGCTTATTGCGCAACTCTTTCGTTGAAATTCCTTGTCTTTCTTTAGTCCCTTTCTGATGGATTAGAAGAGCTTGCCGCACTTCGTTTCACCTTTTGATGTGTCAGAAACCTAAGCTCCTGTTGGATTTTCATTATTTGTCTAAGTTTTTTGAGAAATTTCTGTCCATATGTTTTCTTAGTGTGCTTGCAAATCCTTCTACATCTTTCTTCACGACTTCCATTGATTTGGACTCTAGTTCTTGTTGTTTAAAATACACATACGCCACAGTTAAATTCTCTTTTAAATATACACATAAAATTGAGGTCATCAGGTTACTTTCTTACTTTCTTCTAAGCATTTCTTATCTTCACCAATTGGCATATTTAGTGCAGGAAGAGATCTTTTATTTGTATCTTATTCATGAACAAAAACTGCAGTTTAGTGTATTATTATGAAATTACTTTTTTAGCGCCGTATTGTATTATAACTCCTACACCAAAAGAGTATCATAATGTTATAAATCATAACTTTTGAAAATAATCCTAGCTTCCCTAAGTAATGGGGTTAATGCGGAGAATCAACCTTACTTTATAGTATTATATATATATATATATATATATTAATAATAAAATTACTTGTTCCCTTTGCAATATTATCTGCGATGAGAGTATCTAAAAATGAAATGAAACTATATATACCAGATGAACCTTCGCGAGATGCATAAAGGCGATTAACTGCAACGAAATTTTATTTCAGCGATTTTTCACGTTACGCCATCAAGATGTTTTTGTAGAGTAACGTATTTGTTACAAAAATATGCAGCGATTTCCAAGAAATATTATTTTCTTATGTATCCGTAAAATCAACCCGTGTTCTCTTTTGCGGGAAATGGGATCAAGAAGTTTATCGTTTACTCCCTAGATATGCAGATTATCACATTCATCCTCCTACGCCTTCCCTCTTTTCTCGCAAGATAGATATTGTCGCACGCATCAAAGTACAAAAGGAGGCATAAATTTGAAGAGTCCCATAAGAGTGGCAATAAGGGATGAAATAGAGGTCTGTGGATTTTTCTGATCAAATAAGGGATATAATCTCGTTGATTGTTGAACGTGTGCGGAAGAATAGCGGAAAAATAGGAGGGAAATAGGAAAAGAAATCGAGGGAAGGCAAGAAGATTTAGAGGAGAAGTTGCGAACCAAAACAGTTGGTAGTACTAAGGGCTCCCAAAGAATGCTTAACTCCCAGATACATCGAAAATATCTGTGACGCGTTAGGGAAAACCGAGCTTGCATATGGAGCGAGACGAAACCTTTCCGGAATCGGAGGCATTAATGGTCAAATATAATTTCAAGGCCCTTTTCTTGGTCTATAGATAGGATTACGAAGACTTAATTCAAGCCTTAATATTGGCTGAGTTTAAATAATAATAGTAGTAATAACACGTCTTTATTCATGGGCGAGATTGAGATAATTAGTCTCTTCATACATCTAACCCTTAGTCATTATAGAAAGAAAGAGGTATTTGGAGTTGAACTAAAAAAGAAAGCACTAATTGAAGGAACTATTATGTGGGTTTATGCAACTTAATGTTTTATTGCAACTATTATGTAAAAAACCTAAGTCTGCACTTAGATAAAAAATAAAACCCTGCAGGATTACCCCACGTGAAGAGGGGCGTGAATAACCTGCGAAACCTACCCACTGTAGCAACTAACATTTAAGAGGGGGAAATAAGTTAAAGAAAAGTGTCAGCAACAAAGCTGAGAACAAAAGACAAAAAGAAATGCTTAATTTTTACAAAAATTCAGACAAAAAAAGATGTTGAAATTGAAATTATAAGAAGTAGGCAGTAATATAGAATTAAAGAGAATATCAAAAGGAATAAGAAAATACCGAATGAAGATGAAATATGGGAATAATAAAAAATAGGAATAATAAACTGATAAAAATAACAATTTACTTAATTCAACAACAAATACAAAATACAAATGCAATAATTTACATAAGCATTTTAAATTAATATACCAATGGCAACGTCAACTTCTAATTAGAAATTAATAAAAAATGAAGCAAATATCAATATCATCACAAATATTGACCCATTTCAAGAAATAATTCACCTGAAAGAATGGTGCATCAAGAGAAATTTCCCTAATATGACTCTTCGATAAAACCAAAAACATTTTGCAGTAAAACCAGTTTAAAACGCTCCCGCGTTAATACGAAGTTTTCTCTTAATTAACGTTGCTTAAGACGCTCAGCCAGCCGCTTAAAAGGTTGGTTTTCCCCACCGATATAATGCAACCCGCTATAGCTAATCCGCCTTATTTACCAACAAATTTTAACTTTTTGTATCTTCGTCCTCGCCCCTCTTTTGCTTCGAATTTTCTCTAATAGGGTTCCTTCTGACTGTCTTGTTTGTAATGACTAACTCTGTAAGAGAAAAATAAATGTATCGCGTAGCAGAACAATTCCAATCCACATTCGGACCCGATTCTAGCTCTCATGTGAGATAGAATGAGATCAGTCTCTTCTCAAGACAGAACGTTAGGTTAAGAAGCCGCTTGACGGCACTTCTTTCGTCGCAATCTCAAGTTGTAAACATAACAAATAAGCCATAGTGGCATTTCAGTGTTTGGTAAGCTTTTGAGCGTAACGTTCGAGATACTCTGTGACGGTCTTTCACCACTGTAGTTGAAACATTCGTCATTCTTTCCTAAATGTATTTGTGATGTTAAGTCATATGATCCTTGAATGATCCTTTCAGATTCGAAAGTCATGTAGGAACATTTTTAAACAAATCCCTCCAATAACCTTTCGTAAGCAATGCATTACATATATAATTTAGATATTAAAATAACATTATAAAGTCTATTGAGTTTAAATAACACATTTTAATGTTAAACATTAAAAATATTTGCATTGATATTAACATATTAACAAAATATTTATTGTGACAGTATGTAGATTTTTACATAAATTACAACATTTTACATCAAATACATAGTTGGATATCTACGTAGTAACATATATATTCTTTTATTTCAGTAATACCGAAGAAATGTAAAATAAAAAATTTAAGTACAGTACAATAATTCATAGGTTTACAGTAAAATTACTAAAAATTGTAAAATGGTAGATTAAGCATAAAGTCACGTAAATTATACATGTAAAACGTTATTTTAATGTAGAAGAGGAGACGATAGACGGGAGGTCAAATTATAAAAACAACATACATTTAGAATTAAGATTTACTTTTAGACACTTTCAAATATTTCTCCTTCCAGCTCACCTTTCACTTAGTAGCTTATTCGACACATCAAGTGTATCAGATTAAGAGCGATTTCATAACACCGAATTTCAATCTAAAGAGGATTTAGCGAGACGGGGCTAGTTATCTCGAAGGGAAAGTAATATCTGTCGCTTGATGAACACGTAAAAGCTACCAGACTTATCGGAAAAAACATTCATGTCGTAAATGCATTATCACAGCCGCTCACATCTTAATAAACGGCCCAATAAGCCAGCGGAGTGGACTAATTTGCCGAAAATAAAGATAAACCGCTAAGCAAACAAGATTTTCGCGTTTTTTGTCGAGGTTGGCACAGGGTAGGGAACTGAAGAAGGATCTTGGGACGAGAAAGCTTTCCAAAGTAATGAAGCCATCTCCTCGTTAAGGAAAAAATGCGGTGTATTCCGCATCTTTTAATGAAACTCCGCCTTACGCCATCCGTGGAGATTAGAATGCAAGAGGTCGTTATGGCCGGCGTATTTTCATTTCCGCGTTTATGAACATAGGTTCGGAACTTACAACTTTGTTAGACTCTCTACGAAAGGTTCTCCGCTCTTTCAATTGCTTCTCGGGCGAACGAGAAAAACGCTTCCTCGACATCTCTCGGGTCGCTAATCTGGTTGAGGCCTATTGACGACGTTTTCTCTTCTTACTACCCCACTCCCACTCTTTCCGGACTCGTATTTCTTCGCGCCGTGATCATGTATAACGCCACCTCTTCTTGAATTAATTAGGATTTCTGGTATAGCGGCAGTTTTATCGATCGCTAGGGATTACACGAGCGGTTTCTCTCACCGAAAGCATTTCCTCTAATCTGATTCTCGGATTAATCAACATTTCACTTCGGAGTAATGCTGTGGATTATAATAAGGGTCTGTTAGAAATTAAATGGATTATTGTTAGCAATGAGGTTTTCGTAGTGGTTCCCAGTATATTATCGGTAACTGATGACACATTAGATCGAATTATTAAATATGCTCGTAAATGTAAATACAATAAGTATTTTACAATTTGAAATTTCTAAATTATAGATATTCATTCGTTTATGCTTTGACTCAATTTACATACGATAAAAATATATCTTATCAGCGATGATAGTAATGATAATAATAATAGCAATAATAACGCGACTTTATTTGGGCGAGATTGAGAATATCAAATCCCTTCTTTCATTTAACCTCTCGTCATATAAAATTTAAAAGAGATAGCTTAAGAAAGGGCTTAAAGGAAAACTACTTTGTGGGCTTAAAAACATAAGTTAGAACTTGGCAAAAATACACCACAGCGGGAAAACATCCACAAGAAGGGGAGTGTGAAACACCTGCGAAACCTACTGATAGTTAACAAAGTTTTAAGGAAAAGACAGGTTAAATCACATCTGAAAAGTATAAAAAACAGAGCTGTTATACATAATGAAGTAATAGAGTTTTTATACTCAATAAGTAATAAAACAAACTATGTTCAAAGTTGCACGTTAGCAACCTTCACTTTAAATATCTTTAAGATGTAAAATTTGCATGTTTGCGCACCCAATGTTTAGAGAAAATCTTTGTTGCTACTTTTCGTTTTAATGACAAATTAAAATACGATTTCCATTAGATTTGTTCACCACAGCAGCGTCGAGACACACATCCGTCATATATTCATGTCACGTACATCATAATACGTACGTAACTCGCAAATAGTGCATATTTGTGGTCATATGCATGGAATATATGAATGATCAACAACGCCTTGAATCAAACGAATACCTTTGCTAGAAATTTCTGATTAACTCCCAAATGAGCATTATTGACCGAAATTAATTATTTTTTTTCCATGACTTCTCCAGTTTAGATAATTTAGAACGTAGCTTTTGCTATGGAACTGACAAGTTCAATGGTGTGAACAAGAGCTTCTCCTGCTTATTGTAAAAGTCACATCCTTCGTTAGATTCCATAATTATGGTGTTATGTAATTGCCACCTCTTCTCTCAGTAGTTTTAATCAGTGGAAATATAAAGTCATCCTTCTCGAATGAATTTCACTAACTGTGCTTCTTAATTGAATGATTGAAATGAATTAATTTTTATTGAACATAATTGATGCGTGGTTGATATTAAAATTTTAATTTATATTATAAATGAAATACT
>KZ312408.1:498545-512951 GCA_000376725.2 Ladona fulva
AAATAAATATATATTTAATAGACTTTTTTAAGCGTCATGATCCTAGGTACAAAAAATTAATCAATTATCCAAGATTAAAATATCGATTCCTACGATGATTCTTTCGATAATTCTTACGATCCTCTCATAATTCGTTATCTTACTCATTTATCTTGATAATCTCAGTCGCACGGATAATTTATGCATTGCGTAATCCGTAAGAATGGCAGTTCTTCTCACATTTTCGTTTACTCACCGTTTCGATTCACACTTTAGATGTCGCGAAGCAAGCTGTTTTCAAAGCTTCCACTTAAAATTTCGCCGTCTACGGGTTTATACAAATCTGAGCTGAAGTTTTCAACTCTGTTTCTAGGAGTCGTTAAGACGCGAGGAAGTTCTAAAGTGCGAGAAGAAATAGTTACTTCTGGGTTTTTAAAAGCTTCTTTTAGGACATCAAATCTTTTGGAGCGAAATAATAGCCAAGCTGCAATATAACGCGAGCAGGCATTTGAAACCGCTTATACAATTCGATTTTCATCACTTTTCTTCAACCATTGCTGATCGGTCCTAACTTTCGAAGTAGGCCAAATATTTAGGATTTTGTCATGTGTCAAACACTGAAATAATTTTATCCTTAGTCTATGGTTCACCAAACAAAGGCATGTATCTAATTCAGAAATTAATCTTTACTTTAGGGCTTTGAGGCGTTGATTTGAAACACGTAAAAACTATGAAAAGTGATAATTATAATTTTAATTTGTAGCCTGTATAGCAATGCAATGCTAATTGAAGACTAGACTGAAGATTTCGGTTAACTATTCGTAGGAAACAATCCGTTGGAGTTTGAAGTAAGACCTGCCGTTTTTGTAGCTAACGTCTGTTTTATATAATGTTCTAGACGCCATCGACTCTCGCCGTTTTCTTACACAGTTGAGATGAGAACTTGGAAATACCTCAGTAATCGCGGTTCACTACTTTGTTTTCTTTCTTATCAATATCAGTGCTTTCTTTGTGAAAATCTGGGACTTATTTTATTTGGAATATGTGAGCTCTCAAAGGTCCAAGAAACCTTCAGCAGTTCCGGATTTTCGGTTAAATAAAAATTTTTACACATCGAAAACAGTGGGAAATCTTTCCATTATTCTTAATTATTCCCGAAGATGATGCAGATATTTTTAGGGAAATAGTGACATTTTAGTAAAACTATCCAGAACTTCATTTCAGGTATATTAAATCTCAATAATGATGCAACACTTACATACATAATTTTTCATAATGAAATATACTTATTTTTCTCCTTAATCCTTCGATGGTGTATATGTGAACCAGTTTATTTCTTGTGATGTAATGATCTTTTGATAATGAGAAATAACGATACTACACTCATATCACTATCATTCCTTTATTTGGGTAAATTGTAAAGTGAAATGAATGCAGTATTTTTGAATCAGCTGCAGTACGGTCTAAGATTTATAAATAGATACTATGCTTAATCTAGTTCATCCTGCATTATCATTGCAAACTGAGGGGTATCGCAATTTCTAATTCTAAGTTAAAGGTAAATAGTATATCTGAACAATAATAACAATATTAGCAAGGTTGCTGAAATTTTTACAAGATTTGAATTCATTACGAATTCAGTTAGAATTTAATTCTTTTATTTCTGAATGTTAAAATCAAATATTAAGTAATATTTTAGCGAATAATTTAGAATGAAATTTTCAAATGTACTTTTAGTATTTATTACTTTATTTTAGACTTAAAGGAATGAAGCTTATGTGAGAACAGCTGCGGATTAAGAAGAATAAAACGTCCCGATCGAATCAGCGAAATTCGTTTTGTTAAGTGACAATGACGTGAAAAATGCTCGATTTTCATATGTGGTTGAATTAAACAATGAATTACAGTTAATAGAACGTGAAAGTGTATTAAGTGTATCTATCGACCATTTTTTTACCCTTTTCCTACGAGTAAATATGTCACACACATTCCCAAACACAACTCTCAACGAAGGATGTGTGCGCAAATGCTCAATATTGAGGTGTTACAAAGTAAACGTTTACGACCGGATCGTCTCTAAGTTCCATAAACCTTAAAATCGCGTTTTTATCTCTGTGTTGTTTACACCTCGGAGAGGAACAATTTTTCTAATGTCAAACGTAGTTATCGTAAGGCATCCATTCAAACATTTTTCGTCAAAATCTACGCCTGAATGGACTGGAGACGTACTCTGGCATCGAAGTGCCGGGTTCAAGGGATAAAAAGACACAAGCCCCTTCGTAAACAGCATCTACGAGCCAAATCCTCAATCCAAATCTACCTTAACAACGAGAGCAGTGGCATCTTGAACCCGACATCAATCCATGACCCTCTGGTCTCATTTCTCCGACCTCTCGACCTCTACGAACCAACTCTACGCTTCGAGTCGGAGGCGTGGCTATCTTGCGTGGACTCACGCACGACAAACCGCCTCGGCATCTACTATAGGGATGGGAAAGATACCTTCGATGTGCTTCTTCTTAAAGGGATAAGGCGTGGACTCTCAAGGTGCTGGGACTTCCTGTGAGAAGCCGTTGAAGTTGTGACCTGCCAGAAGGTGGCAGGGCTTCCGAAGAGACGGTCCTCCTTCCTCGGGCCAGCCAGCAGTCTTTCTCCTCGCGCCCACTAAGCCTCACAATGTTCAATCTTTATCAGTCTATGTCAAAGAAAGAAGGCGCTCCGCCTGTGAGACATGAGTACCGTACGGGGCACGATAGGTTCTGTCAAATAAAACCCTCCGCTAGAGCTCGCAGAGCTAGGAAAGCCTTACAACAAAGGACCCAATCTGCGTCAGAGTTAGATCACCGTGCCATGAGGGCGGCAGGAGCTGCCATGGGGGAGACTTCCTACCAGAACTCCCGCAAAGTTCGCACCTCCAGTGTGGACGAAGAAGAGGCGGAAAACACAGCAGCGGAGTACTGTAGAGGGGGATTTAAAACTCCCAGAAGGATGGAATTAGTCCTCGGGGAGCGCACACCTCTAAGGAGCGGTTATACTGACTCCCAAGGCAATTCCGATAGCCGTCCCACGACTATGGAGTCAATCGCACGGCTCTTTTCGTGCGTGGGTCTCGGGGGAGGGCAATCTGTTCAGATGTCTAGAGAGGAAAGGGATGGACTGACCTCCTCACGGTGAGTAAGGGAACGTTTGGAGTCCTCCTTGGACAAAGGGTCCTTAGATGCTTCTCAGCCTCTCCCCATGCTCATGTTAGAGCTAGAATTCCTTCGAGGAAGATTTGTGAGTCCTTAAAACCTGAAGCGGAGTGCTGTGACTGTTTTCCTAAATGACTTTCCTGTGGAAATTTGAAGTAATGAAACCCTGATGCTTCGCTTTTCCACTGTCAGTAGTGTGGATTCAGTAGAAGTTACCACCATCATACCAGGATGATATTAGGAAAACTGGATCGTTAACGATTTTATGCCTCTCGACGTTTCGATTTGAAAGTGAAAAGTTCAGAAAAATTAGATACGTAGACGGAAATCATACGTACGATCTCTTTTCTACCCGATTCCTTTCCGTTGTAAATAATTACACATTCATCAAAACGCTGGGAAATGTTTCAAATAACTTTCGAGGATCACTTTCCTACTCCACCCTTACTTATTTGTATATATATTAATGTAAGCGAAATGAACTCCTTGAGAATTGCCGTATATTTGTTTAATTCTGAAAACATCGGTGTGGTATAGAGGGAAAGGGATTCCAAAAATCGAAGTCAAACAGAGGGGTATTATTACATAACGTAGATCAGGGAAACAAAACTTTTAATCGAGGATGGAAAAAATATTGAACCGGTTTTATCACCCCACTGAAAGAATATCACAAAGTGGAAGTTTCAGTTCGTTTACAGTGCATATTCATTTGCTCTATAAATACTCACAGAGAGTCTGGATGATTTTTTTTAGGCCAGACCGGAGATAAACATGAACAATTTTCTCTGAATGGCTTCATCGGAGCCCTAAATAATTTAAGCTCGTAGGCTTATTCAATTTATCATTGTCATCCGTCCTTCAGTTTAAATCCCAATCTGTGTGACGTTTGAAATTTTCCTTTTTCCATTGCAACGTTCTCATTCCTTGTTTAGCGATTTACCCTTGTTTTAAATCGATTATAATACATTCACTAGGTAGTTTTTTGGTCAAGAGAAGGCAATTTCAATGTAAACTTTCCATCGTTATGATTGTTTTCGTTCAGCTCCAATGGCTGAATGTTTCCTTACGGTAGAAAAGAGAGATATATGGAGCAAAGCAATCGAGCGCCTGCGAATGTCATTCAAACTTGACTCGCTTTTTCAGTATTAACCATGACCGTATGGGATATTGTTCAATCTTCGTTCGCTTACTGATATTCAGCCTTCGTTTCATATTCTACAATTGGTTGATCAATTTCCGCCTCACTAACTTGTATATTCTGTAGCAATTCAGTGTTATCTCCGCGAGCTGTATCATTTCCTTCTTTTCTGGGAAACAAAAAAAGTGCTGGCATGTATAATCGCTGTCGCATAAAAGTGAACGGAATTTGAAATGCAGCTTTCCGTTTCGGCGCACATGTCTTTGGAAAAATTTTAAGAGGATATCATCTTTATATGACAACAAAGAGTATAAATTTGTCTTCATTAAGGATAAAATGATTTCCCAGTAAAGGCCGTATTTCTTGGATCGTCAGAGTCTTTTCAAAGTTTTGAAATCTTGATTTCAAAGCATCTCTAATTCGAAGCGGCATCGAATATTGCTGTAGTCTGAGAAAACATCTCGCATTTTGATATCAGAAACGTTTTAATGGGAGTAATGTAAGAGAAGGCAATCTCCAGGAATTCATTTACCGAAAGAATGATTTAATAATTTTTCAAAACAGTCGTTTAGTTTATTCTATTAGGACGAAGAAGCATAAGGAAGAATCTCCACGATAATAATTTTTGACGTAAGAAACGTCTAAACTCTCCTGGATGTCATACTTTTAATGATTAATTCTCGTATAACTTTAAAATAAATTAATACACTTTAATATACATTTTTGTTCTAAAAATTATATTTTGCTTTTATGCATTGCGTTGCATGATAATATTTCTTTTATACTGTTGAAACGTTCTAACAAACAGATTTTATGTAACAGCAAGACAAAGAGTGGATCTAGGAAAACTTATGAATTTACTATGCGAGATAGATTATTGGTTAATGGAGCCACCAGGGATGTGGAAGATTTGGGTTCGAGTCCCGGCATCAAAACAATTATTTTCGTATCAGTGTATCGTTTGAATTTATCCGTGTATAATACCGTAAAATCTTATCATCGTTTATCCTTCTAGCTTTAATTCCTGATACAGAATGTACCAATGCGATATTTAAATTCCGATGAACGATCTCATTGAAAACTTTTCAACAATTAAAATGTTAAATGAATCAGAAAGTGTGAAAAGAAGGCTAAAGATATTCTCTACTTTCATCTTCGCTTCTCAAGGGAATTGAAATGCAGATTTTGAGGTTTCATTGAAATTTATATCGTCGTGAAACCTTTGTTAATCACTTTTGAAGCATTTATATCACCCTCAGGCTTCGAAGATTTTGGATAACATGAGATTACGACAAGAGTTAATCCGATCAGAACTTTTATTTATCTTTTACGCATTATTTTCGGTTCATGAATTCCCTCTTCGTTCGCTCCCTCCAATGAAAAAAGTTGGAAAAATTTAAAGCTTTAGAAATGAAAGTCACTTCATTCGATATAGGAATCATGACAATTGTTTCGTTTTGTGAGGGTTGGCTTTGTAAAGAGTAAAATTGGACGCTTTATCTAAGGGAAGGACCTGAAAACATTTTCGAATATTCGGTAAGCATTATTTTGGAAGTTCATCACAGTTTTCGGAACGAGTTGTGTTTCAAACTAAATGAATAGCAGTTGATCTCTAGCTGCTTCGAAATTCGTAACCACCTTTAAAGGCACTCAATAAACACCCAAGAGAACAAAGGACTCCCAATGCGTAGATTCCAGCATCGTTGGAAGTGTTTGAGGGCTTAGCGAGAAACACCCGGGAGCTGGTACTTGTTAGACCTGCAATTTCGAGATCCTCGACGTCCGATGTTACAGTGAAAAGTTCAGTAACATTCTAAATGTCCTCTTTCTGTGAGGAGCCATGTTTGGAATTGATTTTAGCTGTTTTCCTCTTTGAACTTACGTTCGGCTGACCTTTACACGAGACAGCCCTGTGCTCCTCCCCTGCCAAACGCCGAAAGGTGGATTGGAGGGTATTAATGTAGATGTAGAAAGCTAGCTAGTCTTTACAAGGAGTAAAATTTTTCCTTTGACCAAAATTAGTGAATTATATTGATATCGGAAGGCGTGACCTCGTGGAAAGACATTGCAGAAGTTTCTTTTATTCTGCAAAGTTAGTGAATAATTGCGTTTGTTTTCCCTAACGGAATCTTCGATGAAATTCAAAATAATACCATGTTATTAAATGCCTAATTTCTGACAATTATACAAATTGAAAATGTTGCTAATGTCATTAATAGCTCTCTGCAAATTACGGAGTTTGTACTTAAGGATGAGATTTGGAGAAGATCAAAAAACCAGGTAACTAAGTAATAGGGTTCCTTAATTTGATAAGGCCCACCTGGAGATGTCGAGCATCCAGGGAATAAAATTGGGATTTCATTCATATATATGAGCCTGTTCCTTTTTCCACTTTACCACAGAAAAGTTTCTCTGACTAGAGTGCTTCCACCGTAGCAACTCTTTCAATCTCGTAGTATGAGAATTACTTCGTATTCGTCCTTAATTTAATATCAGACGAGGAAAAGGCGTCTATCTCCACTTTATGAAACTCATTATTTGTTTACTTTGCAGAGAGAGTAATTTTTAATTCGGGTGAAGGGAGTCTTTTATTTGTCTCCTCCTGACATCGGACGACTTGTTGAACCGTGTTGCGTATATGGCTTCCTTGGCCGTAGTATTTGAATGTGGTGCCGCGGGAAAGATAGCTTTCGAAGTAGGATTCAGCCACTCTTTTCGCTAGTATTCCATCCTCACAGATTTCATTATTTCTCTCTCATAGTTTTATTTACCATTTTATAACTTCTCATTAAGCGTACTTCTCATTCCACATTTTGTGATGCAATACCATATTTGATGCGTTTAATATATACACAAGAAGGAAAACTATATTAGGAAGTGTACAAAGGATTCTCGGGTTTCCAACCAGGTTAATTCTGGAGACGTGTTTGTCGCCAACGTTTCGATGACTAACTCAGTCATCATCCTCAGGGCAGCCCTGAGGATGATGACTGAGTAGTCATCGAAACGTTGGCGACAAACATGTCTCCAGAATTAACCTGGTTGGAAACCCGAGAGTCCTTTTTACACAGCATCCACCAGTAAAGCCTATGATCTTTATATTAGGAAGTAAATACTATCATTTTCCTCTTTGGCAAGAGAGTAAAAGGTTAATTGATAGCACGTGATTTTGGCAATCTCTCTCTGTGACTACCTCCACTCACTGTTATTCTTTACATTAAAATAGTACATACCTGCTTTTCGTTAATATATTTAACATAGTATTGCTATTCCGCCTAATATTGATTGACCATCGATAGTTATTAGTTGGAAGGACTGGTCAAAATGTTAAGTGCAGCAAGATGAATGTGATATTCTTGCTAAAGTAATGGCAGTATGATTCGATGTATTCTCTACTTACTTTTCTCTGCCTTGTTTGTTTCTTTTTCTAAAGGAAATTAGATTTGTTTCCTTTCACGCTTTTTCAACCGTCTTTATATCAATGCTGTCAACTATTTCCGACGGAAATTCTGATTTAATGTATTTTATGTATCTAATTTTATTTTCTTTTAATTAGAATTTTTGTGTGAGATGAAATATTTTCAGCAAAATATTTTTTATAATAATATTAGTAGTAAATCTTCTGTATTTGGGCGACATTGAGAATAAAGGTCTCCTTCATCTAACCCAGAAATTTTAAGTCCATCTGTGACTTGTTCTTTGGGATCCTCAAACTTTAAGAATTTCAAATATAGAGCCAACTCGTTTTATGAAATAATTCGACATATACACCAGATGTACTCTCCAAACCACCTTTCAGCGTGCGGCAGGGAGTACATACATCATGGCTTACCAATCGGTTACTTTCGCATATGGAAAAAATGAATTGTATAAGTGACTTTTTCTAGCATCTATTTTTCTATAGAAGATAGAAATTTTAAGTAAATGCTTGAGTTACTTAATAAAGTAAGCCTCTATCTTCTAGAAGTAAGATTGTAAGTTATTAATCCCCGAAAGTGTCTCGAAACCTGTTTTCCGATATCCCTCGAATAAATTTGTCTTAAATTATGGCAAAGCAGAGTTAACTTAAATTTTATATTTGATACAAATTTTGTCTTGGCTTTTAAAGTATAAGAGTGCCTCAATTTTTTCCATAGACCAAGTAAACGCAAGAAACATGAAAGTTAGGCGACTATATGTATGCGTTGATGCTATCCAGTTTAGATTTTGCTTGTGATATTTAAAAAATATTATTTTAAACGGTGTGTGAAATAGTTAATATTACCGATAATTATCTGAAACAGCCCAAAAAATGTGTTGGTTTCTTTTCCTTGATTTAAAAAATATTGTTTAACGGAAACTTCGAAGGATGATAATATTTAATGCAAGAAACACCAACTGAAAATATTTCACTTACAGGAATGAAATATTTCACTGTCTGGAGTCAAAAAAGAAATTTATATTTAGTTTATAATCTTGTTTTCCGGTTGAATTGTAAATCATGCTCCAAGCAATTGCTCCGTGATGAGGATTTTGCCGTAGCTATCGGATAAAAAATTTTTGATAACAATTATCCATTTCTACTCCTTAACATTGCTTAGCTTTTAACACTTTTATGTGCGCGGGATTTAAATTTCGTTGTCTTTAAATAAAACTACTTCTTGTGAAGGAATCCGTCTTCGAGCTCTGCTCATTGTTGGTTGCTGCGGTAACATGCTAATTACTTGAATGTTCCCCTTTGCATGTCAGGCAACTATGGTAAAATTTCATCTAGGGCGCTATAGATCATAGTTAGGAAATTAAGAATTTAAGTATCGTTAGTAGTATTCAATCCTCATTGTATAGTGCACGGAACTCTAAAATCTTGATCTCTTTTATGCGTTATGTCGAGTTGCGTGGTACATCGTGTTGGCACTCCGTGGTATATTGTGGTGATACTCCGGAATACAAAGCGGAAGAATTTTCCAATGAAGAGTTTTTTATACCAAAATGATCTTTTTATGTTTTTTATCGTTGAATATAAAATATTATGATGATAATGGTATATGATTTATTGTTTTTCAACAATGATTGGCGAATAATTAAATTTAATCTAGAAAATGGATAAAATATTCTCCGAGGATTCCCTCGGTAAAAGTAGAACTCTCTCAAGGTAAAATGGAAAATCCGAAAATAATATCAATGCAAATTTTGCGTACTTCGGAAAGGCTAGAAAATAATCTCGTTGAAATTGAATTACTTTTATGAAATTCTCCTCGCGAATTCTGCGAGACTGATTTAATTTGGAAGGACCGCACATCGCGGGCAATCGTTTGAAATCTATATCTAAGTGACTGGGATTCTTTTGCTTCTCGAATTCATAATGGTATTCTGGCCTCAAGATACCATTTATTACTGATGATTGCATTTAATTGAAATTCGCGCGGGGAAAATTCAACTCGAGGACGGAATTTTATAATACCGGCTCTCAAAAAGAAGAATTAACAAAGTGAGGTCACCACCGTCGCGTCTACTTTTCCTCTCCATACCCCATTGTCATTTGCAGCGTTTGTGATATTAAAAGAATTAGTCAGCAAACCGCGATACGATCTCGCCAAAGGGCTAATTTTATTCACTGCCTTTTCGATGAGTTTTTGATTGAGGGAGAACCTCTACTCAGATTTGCATCTCTACTTTCCGTCCACTTTATTTCGCTGAAGTTCTTTCCCCATCCTGATTTCCTTCCTTACGTCCTCTTAGCTCTTTCGGGCGGAGTTAATATTTTTTTACTTCCGATGACGAAAAATGATGGAATTTGGAACACGCGAGGAAACTTGATTCCAAGCGCAAGATTTACAAAAGCGAGGCGAGCGAGGCTTTTTTTACTTGTAATTTCTGCGCTAACTACACTGTGAGGCAGGATAATAATTGTAACTAAAACGTATCGATCTCCTTCCATTAACCGTATGAAATTTGAGTCAGTTTGATTTTTATTTCCATGCGCTGTATTTAATTTATTTTCGTCGAGTTCTGAATCTTATTATCGTTAGTTACGGCTCGGCAATAGAAGATACGGGTAAATCTGAAACAAGGGTATCTTATATATCTTCCAATAATGGTGTCCTCCAGCCTATCTCATCTGTCTCCGATTGATTTTCTATCGAATAAGTATACATTTCCCTTGTGTTTCCTCTAGGATTTTGATTTGCCGTTGGTATATACATCAAATACTAAAACCTTCAGTCTCATACATTAGAATGATGGACGTTTGGCGACTTTACTTTTGTTATGTAAGGTAAAAAATTATATAGATGTGTAGGGAAAGTAATGTGATCCATTTTACCAATAATAATTGTACTTTTGGCCGGTTACTTCGATGATATAACGATTTCTAATATCTTTTCAGTTTATTTGACAATCAATCATGAGTATTTGCTCTGCTACTTTTCTACGACGTGCATATTTCAGTCAATTCATATTTATTTGAGACAGATTTTCGGCTTAAAACGAATTTTATTCCCATCGAGAGCCAAGTTAATCGATTCAGTCACTAGCATCGGGCGACAGATTTAATTTAATTCTCATTTTTTCCATTTACATGATCCAGTAAGGGAATAATGCTTTTACTCCATGGGATATTTAGCTTATCCTACTTGTTAGCACTTACCAATCACCGGTGCATCCGTGGATATGTTTAGTTCCATTTACATTGGTAAAATCAGCCTTCCCCATATTAGTATCCCATTTTTTAGTAAAATTTTTTCGTCTTCATTCCGTCAAATTTGTCACACGCGTGTGATGTCCGGAAACTATTTAGCCCTGGCTGAAAGAGTTCGCCCTTCAAAGACTTCATTCCCACCTTTGATGTAGATAGTGACATACAAGGGTACGTCTAAAACTCATTTTCATATATCCCGGATGTGTGCGGTATCTTCCTTTGATCGCGATTTTCTAATTATTTTGACGTTAGTCCTTTGTCAAACATTGCTTTCTGTTCTCTCTACTTCCGCCTCAACTTTCTGTTTCCCTGTCTTCCTAACATTTCTTTCACTCTCATCCTTTCGACTCCTACCACCTATTTAACGCTCATTTATTTAAATTCATTTTAGTGGGCATTATTGCATTCAAACGTGATCTGACTTTCATGAAACCATTCACATAGTTCTGTTTTATATTCATACCATGTTTCTTTATACTTTAATTACTCTTTATTATTGCATTCAAACGTGATCTGACTTTCATGAAACCATTCACATAGTTCTGTTTTATATTCATACCATGTTTCTTTATACTTTAATTACTCTTTATTATTACATTCAAACGTGATCTGACTTTCATGAAACCATTCACATAGTTCTGTTTTATATTCATACCATGTTTCCTTATACTTTCCTCCGCACCTCTTCTTGCTCATTTTCGTCTTCATTATCATGTAGCGGGATGATGGATTGGTGTTCTAAACCATACTTAGCTGTGCACTAGTTTATAATTTTAGCCAGGTCAGAGGAAATTAGTCAGGGAAGATTCATTTAATTTTCTTTACATCCCTTATACATTCCTTACTCTCTACTCCTTAAAGTCACCATTTTACTTCAACCTTTGTACTTCATTAGCAGAATCGTTAGACTCCGCAGCAGATCAGAATCACCGCCTCTTGACTCATTTTTAGCATTTTATTCACCACTTGCAGTTGTAAATCCTTTTCATAAATTCGTCTCATGTAAAAATATATTTCCCACGAGATTTGTATTTAGAGTATCCACTTCCCAAATGAAATTCGACGACGATAGAATCACATCCGCAATGATCCACTAGTCCCCAAAGAAACCCGCTTTCCCGCAGAAATGTTGGCGGAACCTATCCGTTTTTTCAGTCGAGATTAATTACACTTCCTTTTTGGTTATGTGCCATCTAATTAGACGTGATTAGACGGAACTTTCGCTTGTTTACGCTTCAAATTACACCCTTATGAGTTGCATGCCGCATCCGCCGTGTGACGACTAATTATCCCATCGTCCTGAAAAGCGTATTCTTTTTTTGAGTAGACACGGCGGGCGCTACGAGTACACGGCCCTTGAAGATGAGTCCAACCTCCAGGAACGGCTGGAGCTGGAGAAAAAAGCGGCCCGCTCTGCAGCCAGGGAGCGCGCCTACTCAACCTGCAATGCATACCTGCGCCACTCACAGAGATACGTCCTTCTGGAGCAGCTCAATGACATCGGTGAGTCGCTCTAAAAGTCAATAAAACCAATCGAACTGCCTCTACAACATTTATAATGATATATTTAAGATCTATGGTTAAGAAAAATTTTACGAAACCAAGTAGTGAAATTTAGGTATTTAAGAAGAAAGCCTTTCATAGGGATTGCCATCACTTTAAGCGAGAATGGACGTCTTTTTTGCCACATACATTAACCCATTAACGGCCAAGGTTATAAAAATTGAGAAATGTTTCTTTAGTTAGAATTTAGAATTTTTTTCTTTTTTTTCGAAATTAGTTTACCTCCTTGGTAAACTAATTTCGAAGATAAGTTGGCATCAGGTTTATGATGTTTATATGGACCAACCAGCAGGTTGGTCATAAGGTTTTTCTAAGGATATATTTTCGTTTGCATACAGAAAGGTATTTCATACCATTCATTCTTTCTTTGTGTCGACGTAACAATACATTGTAATAACAGAATAATATTAGTTCCCATGGAAAGTATGAAGATATTAGCATTTTTAGAAATTGGAAATACCTTGATTTAAGGCTCCAAGTTATTTCTTGTGCCTAAACGACGAGATTCAGTATCAGGACACGACTCAGGGTCAGCCCAGTTTTAAGAAGTGCGAAGTATGGAAAACGGTAACCCCTCAAACTTATGCAACACAAACAACGGGTAAGTACTGCGTGCTATATAAGATCACGGGGCTTACCGAAATATGTTTTTTGTTGAAGAGGTTGAATTTCANAGCAGAAAAGGAATCTATTATAAATTATTTTTACTTGGAGTAATTATTGAGATGTTAAACTGGTATACATCTCTGAGCTTGTTGAAGAAGGTGAAGATAAATACGCAATAAACTGCAAAAAAGTCAGTTCCGCCTGGTCTATACCCAGTGTCAATTTACGTAGTCTAGTTTTGCCTATAGTATTATTTTAGTCAATTAATGCAGCTAAATGGCTAGGTAAAGTACAGATACTAAGATCCTTTACTCAAATTATGTCGGGAATTAAAACTATATTAATAGCCTGTTTGCTGTCACTTTAATTTATTTTCGGTGAATTGCTCTCCAAGTTATTTCTTGTGCCTAAACGACGAGATTCAGTATCAGGACACGACTCAGGGTCAGCCCAGTTTTAAGAAGTGCGAAGTATGGAAAACGGTAACCCCTCAAACTTATGCAACACAAACAACGGGTAAGTACTGCGTGCTATATAAGATCACGGGGCTTACCGAAATATGTTTTTTGTTGAAGAGGTTGAATTTCATTTCAGGATATTAGTAGTATTGTTAAAAATGCTTCGACAGCTAAGGTAATTTCGCACGTAGGCTCCCACTGGGAATCGAACTCGGGACCGCTTTCACCAACGTGGAACGCGTTGCCCACTTGGCTGTCTGAGAGCCCGTTCAGGGTATTTGATGAATTTATACTATATTTTAGCGAATGTGCTCATAAACTCCTCCAATTATAAGTGTTTTATAAGATTTTTGCTCCTTTATCGTAGACATTCCCTTTTGTAATGTTGTATAGACGTGTTAGATAAGATGATTAGAAATGGTGTACTCTGAAAAAAGTTGTAAGTATATAAAAAATAATGTTACGGTTTCCCAACTTACCAACCAAAAATACTAGTCCTAAGTCTTAAAACTAGAAGAGAAAAGGGTATTCTTCTTTGGAAATAAATAAAGGAAGATGTTCAATAGAATTTATAACAGAACAATAGAAATAATAATTTTCCATTCAACGATATTGTTGCGTTTTCGCAAATTTGGCCGGAAATGGGTTAAAAAAAGATTTTTATGGAAATAGTTTAGAGGAACGGAATACATACAAACGAAATTATACAATAAAAATTAAGAAATTAAAAAAGATGATAGTTACTTTAAATAAATTTCTATCGTATTGTAAAAATTACAATAAAAATTAAGAAAT
>KZ312408.1:517006-569140 GCA_000376725.2 Ladona fulva
ATGGGCTTAGCGTAAACTCCAGTCCCGCCTTTCTCGACCAAGATTCCGTGACATTTTCCTAGGACTTCCACGGACAGTTTTTAATAGCGGCGACGTGTAAATAAGCATGAATAGCGGAAAAATTAATCTTCCTCCGAAAGGTATAAATTCCAGGCAGCGTCCTTGTTGTGTTCATTACCGAAATATCTAGAGCCAGGTAAGGCCCGGCTGCAGAATTAAAGTTACTTTTTACGGAAAATATTGTTTTGGCGCAAAAATATCCAAGAAACCGAAATTTTTCTGTTAAGGCCTAAATGTCGTAATCAAAATGGAGGTATTCTAAAAAGACTGTCCTCAATCTAATTTTAGTGACAAAAATTGAAAAGCTTTTCACACTTGGTTTCATATGGGCATATTACTCGTCACGACGACAATGTTTAAAGATGATAAATTTTAATAATTAAAATAACTATGCTAAACTAACATAAAATTAATATTAACTTCATTTTAACCATACATTTGGCACGTTTCACCAAATGCTGCGCGATTTAAATATCAATCGCAAATAATTTAAAAATCTCATTTCTTGACGAGAGTACGAATTCTCTAGATTAGTCAAAATAACACACTTATATAGATGCAGATAACCGTGTTTTTCTTATTGCATTCGTGCTGATGCCGACCACTGCCATAAACAATGGCAAAATCACGGCTAAGTAATGTTAGGAATATATATGATGACTTGCGTCAAGTTGGAATGTTTTTGATGCTCATTTAAAATCAGGTCTCGAGTCTTTGCAAACATGTAGTGATTATCCATCATTTTGGGCATTATGTATACGAAAATAAAAACGCGCTTAAGCTGTGAGAATGTGTGAGCAGGTTAGACATTCAAACGATAATTGGTGATATAAAGAAATCAGGAATTATACTATAAAACTTAACGAATTGCTTTCCATTTAATTCTAAATAGAATTCGGCCACTCATTCATACCTCATTCGTCTAATATGAGAATTTGTCACAAATTAACTTATTTTGGGGTGGAATATTGCCATATTCAGGACAGTACGATCATTTCAATAGTTCAGAAATCCTCATTAGTAATAACAATAATATTTCATTAATCCAACGACATCAAAGTATGTATAGGACAAGTTAATCAATAAGGGTAAACGATCAAATAGTACATTAATCAGCTACAAATAAGACTGCAGATCCATATTACGCTTGACTTCAATTACAGTACCCACATTTAACACAAGTACACATCACTTATCAATTACAAATATACACAGCAGTACATTACATTACATCAAAAGAATGACACATTACACCCATTACAGTTATATATTTAAATTTTACATGTTTTATATATTATTTTCAGGAGTTACTCGTATGTTGAAGAAAAAGCATCATCAGGTGACAGTCATACTGGTGATTTTACTCCGGTAGCGAAAGCGGTTGAGAGAATTAAAATGTGTGGACAATTTACGTCAAGTTTTTCTCTTCTGTTTAGAAATCAGTTACAGATTCGAAATTGCTCAATTGGGTGCGCCATTTCAAATTTACTCTCTCCTCGAAACATAATTGCATTGATATTTGGAAAATGAAGCATAGGGTATGAATTCGTACTTTGATAAAAGTGTCGATTAGATGAAAATTTATTATTAGAATTTTCAACGACGTATTACGTTATGGTAACCATCAACCAACGTCTATCCAAATTAGTGTTTAAATTGTATCCTAATACCTCAGAGATGCGACGAGAATGACTATTTCTTTTTTTTCCTATTTCGATTAATTGGAACCTACATTTACTTGGTTGTTGATGACAAGTCTTTGTATGAAATAACCTCAAATTCAGATAGGTTGTAATATTTCCTTACAAACGAAGTTTTTTACGGTGCAAGTGGCAAAATTATTTTTTGATCGCATTATACGATTTTATCCATAATGTTACGTTCTTTCAGCGCAATGAATGTATTCGGAAGTCTGTAACGGTTCATACAACACATCAATTTCTTGCATTCATATTCAATATCGGGCATATTTTGGACCTTGTGAAATATTTAGCTATTGAAAAATCGATTGAATCGAAGTACGTAATTGAGTCCTATCTCAGAATCTGGTAAAGTAAATAAAATGCCGAAAATATTGACCTTTTTGGTGATAGCTCATTGTTATAGACTAAAAGAGAGAAACATTTTCATTGGTTGGCTGCCTGGAAAATCATCACACAGCACTTGAAAAACGAGTATTTTAATACTCATACATCGTAACATATTACCGAATATTGTAGCGCATTCAGCAGAAAAGGAATCTATTATAAATTATTTTTACTTGGAGTAATTATTGAGATGTTAAACTGGTATACATCTCACATTTCTATCGTACTGCAAAATAGTCATTCTTTCAGTTTACGAATAAATAATAACTACAATAATAATGAATTTATAATTCATTGGGTGATGAAGAGATATCTTTTGGAAGTAAAGAGAACAACTTGGTGTTATATAAGAATAAAATTGCTTTTATACCTGTGCATTTGGTTTTGGGATTACAAAACAATAGGTCCTTTAAAATTATATACAAAAACGATTATAAAACACTCTTAATACCTTGTATGCAAGGAGATACCTAAGTGATAGAACTTATGCAGCGGAAAAGATCACTTCATTCTTGATGAATGCGTCGTTACTAAAATTACACCATTTTAAACTTTTATGTAGCGTATATCAAATAATAGGTACCATCTCAACACACTATACCATATTTAATCCTGGAATAGAAGGTTTTGTTGGCGGCTTGCAACGCGGATATAGGACACATATTTCTTTCCTCATTTCTAATTCCATCAAAACATTCCGGCTTTGATTGGAGATTCTTTTTTCGCAGCATCCCTTTCTATGGAGTTGCTTCGTCCCTTCCCCTTTAATACGCAACCTTTGCCGGTAAACTCCAGTCCCGCCTTTCTCGACCAAGATTCCGTGACATTTTCCTAGGACTTCCACGGACAGTTTTTAATAGCGGCGACGTGTAAATAAGCATGAATAGCGGAAAAATTAATCTTCCTCCGAAAGGTATAAATTCCAGGCAGCGTCCTTGTTGTGTTCATTACCGAAATATCTAGAGCCAGGTAAGGCCCGGCTGCAGAATTAAAGTTACTTTTTACGGAAAATATTGTTTTGGCGCAAAAATATCCAAGAAACCGAAATTTTTCTGTTAAGGCCTAAATGTCGTAATCAAAATGGAGGTATTCTAAAAAGACTGTCCTCAATCTAATTTTAGTGACAAAAATTGAAAAGCTTTTCACACTTGGTTTCATATGGGCATATTACTCGTCACGACGACAATGTTTAAAGATGATAAATTTTAATAATTAAAATAACTATGCTAAACTAACATAAAATTAATATTAACTTCATTTTAACCATACATTTGGCACGTTTCACCAAATGCTGCGCGATTTAAATATCAATCGCAAATAATTTAAAAATCTCATTTCTTGACGAGAGTACGAATTCTCTAGATTAGTCAAAATAACACACTTATATAGATGCAGATAACCGTGTTTTTCTTATTGCATTCGTGCTGATGCCGACCACTGCCATAAACAATGGCAAAATCACGGCTAAGTAATGTTAGGAATATATATGATGACTTGCGTCAAGTTGGAATGTTTTTGATGCTCATTTAAAATCAGGTCTCGAGTCTTTGCAAACATGTAGTGATTATCCATCATTTTGGGCATTATGTATACGAAAATAAAAACGCGCTTAAGCTGTGAGAATGTGTGAGCAGGTTAGACATTCAAACGATAATTGGTGATATAAAGAAATCAGGAATTATACTATAAAACTTAACGAATTGCTTTCCATTTAATTCTAAATAGAATTCGGCCACTCATTCATACCTCATTCGTCTAATATGAGAATTTGTCACAAATTAACTTATTTTGGGGTGGAATATTGCCATATTCAGGACAGTACGATCATTTCAATAGTTCAGAAATCCTCATTAGTAATAACAATAATATTTCATTAATCCAACGACATCAAAGTATGTATAGGACAAGTTAATCAATAAGGGTAAACGATCAAATAGTACATTAATCAGCTACAAATAAGACTGCAGATCCATATTACGCTTGACTTCAATTACAGTACCCACATTTAACACAAGTACACATCACTTATCAATTACAAATATACACAGCAGTACATTACATTACATCAAAAGAATGACACATTACACCCATTACAGTTATATATTTAAATTTTACATGTTTTATATATTATTTTCAGGAGTTACTCGTATGTTGAAGAAAAAGCATCATCAGGTGACAGTCATACTGGTGATTTTACTCCGGTAGCGAAAGCGGTTGAGAGAATTAAAATGTGTGGACAATTTACGTCAAGTTTTTCTCTTCTGTTTAGAAATCAGTTACAGATTCGAAATTGCTCAATTGGGTGCGCCATTTCAAATTTACTCTCTCCTCGAAACATAATTGCATTGATATTTGGAAAATGAAGCATAGGGTATGAATTCGTACTTTGATAAAAGTGTCGATTAGATGAAAATTTATTATTAGAATTTTCAACGACGTATTACGTTATGGTAACCATCAACCAACGTCTATCCAAATTAGTGTTTAAATTGTATCCTAATACCTCAGACATTAACCCATTAACGGCCAAGGTTATAAAAATTGAGAAATGTTTCTTTAGTTAGAATTTAGAATTTTTTTCTTTTTTTTCGAAATTAGTTTACCTCCTTGGTAAACTAATTTCGAAGATAAGTTGGCATCAGGTTTATGATGTTTATATGGACCAACCAGCAGGTTGGTCATAAGGTTTTTCTAAGGATATATTTTCGTTTGCATACAGAAAGGTATTTCATACCATTCATTCTTTCTTTGTGTCGACGTAACAATACATTGTAATAACAGAATAATATTAGTTCCCATGGAAAGTATGAAGATATTAGCATTTTTAGAAATTGGAAATACCTTGATTTAAGGCTCCAAGTTATTTCTTGTGCCTAAACGACGAGATTCAGTATCAGGACACGACTCAGGGTCAGCCCAGTTTTAAGAAGTGCGAAGTATGGAAAACGGTAACCCCTCAAACTTATGCAACACAAACAACGGGTAAGTACTGCGTGCTATATAAGATCACGGGGCTTACCGAAATATGTTTTTTGTTGAAGAGGTTGAATTTCATTTCAGGATATTAGTAGTATTGTTAAAAATGCTTCGACAGCTAAGGTAATTTCGCACGTAGGCTCCCACTGGGAATCGAACTCGGGACCGCTTTCACCAACGTGGAACGCGTTGCCCACTTGGCTGTCTGAGAGCCCGTTCAGGGTATTTGATGAATTTATACTATATTTTAGCGAATGTGCTCATAAACTCCTCCAATTATAAGTGTTTTATAAGATTTTTGCTCCTTTATCGTAGACATTCCCTTTTGTAATGTTGTATAGACGTGTTAGATAAGATGATTAGAAATGGTGTACTCTGAAAAAAGTTGTAAGTATATAAAAAATAATGTTACGGTTTCCCAACTTACCAACCAAAAATACTAGTCCTAAGTCTTAAAACTAGAAGAGAAAAGGGTATTCTTCTTTGGAAATAAATAAAGGAAGATGTTCAATAGAATTTATAACAGAACAATAGAAATAATAATTTTCCATTCAACGATATTGTTGCGTTTTCGCAAATTTGGCCGGAAATGGGTTAAAANTTATTGTTATTAAAGGAAAATGTATGAATTGTAACCTCAGCTCGCAATTAACTCTAAAAATCATTCAAGCTACGAAAATTATTAATTATACATTGCATTAATGGGAACGATTTTATATTGAAATGCCACATCAGGTATAACTGTAATATTCTTGTCTCGCCGTTTACATTTTTCTCTTCAATCCTGCTCATCACTGTTCATTCATATATTGCTACAAACTTACACAAATGTACGTTTTAAATTTCAGCATTAAATTAAAAATTCTTCAAAAATACAAAAAATAAATATTTGTGTAAATGCGAACGCGCTGTCCACTTGGATATCCGAAAGCTCATTCATTTTTTTACGTATGTTTCATTCGTAAACAACATACTCACTTTCAAGAAATATGTAATTCAGTTGAAAAAATAGAGCTTTGGGATTTGGGAAGAACAGCATTTGGTTTTCTGAGGTGAAAATTGGGACGTGAGATTGGGGGTTGAAAACCACTGGTGTGGACAATACTTTTTCATCCTTCACATTGCCTTTGATAATGGGGAATTGAATTTTCTTATTCCCCCCTCTGAGCTTTCTCATGATATTGTTGAGACCTAAGGACTGGTTGGCAGTATTTTTGAAGGCACCAGAGATTTCGAGTTGCTATACAGAAGTCGTAATGGAGACTAAAATAAGGTCCAAATTAAATTACGAAGGTAAATGCACTCACAATTGTACATTGATTCATGGGCTTAGCCAAGAATTGTCCGTTGTGGGGGTTAGAGAAATGGGGTAAAAACTGCACTGCCAAAAATCCAGGGACAGGTTCCTCCCAAAATCTAACGACAGTAGATACTGATTTATTTAAACATTTATACCCTGTGAATCTCCTGCGGTGTTTGTATGGTATAATCGCGAGAGGTTATCCTCCTGCATGTTTTCGTTTATTGTTGGCTCCGTTCTCATGGGGGGTTTGAATAGAATAGAATAGAATTGTTCATTGATGCATAACACCTACAACATTAACAGTACAAAGGAAGGAACAGTTTGCAAGTTGGTATCTCGTCAGTTATGCGCTAAACAATTTTACAAAAAAAATTTTATATTTAGAAAACATCTTTTTTACATTTTTACAAAATTTACATCATATTACATATTTACATTCGCATCTTCAAAGAACTCTCTCACAGAATAATAAAATTTTTTATCAAAAACTTTAAAATTTTTTTTAAGAATACTACATGGTCTGTAGACAGTTTTTGTCTCATAACAATAGTTAGTTTGTTGTATATCCTTCTACCCATATATTGAGGGCTATTTTCAAATAATTTTAATTGTGTATTGGATATTGCAGCATATTTTTCCCCTTGTCTCATACGTGCGGTCTGATTGAGTGGTTTTCAGCATATCAAAATTAGCACTGATATAGCACATAAGTTCAAAACCATTCCCTTGGCAACGCCTCTGCATTAACTTCCTCATTTTATGCTTCTTATATTGACGCCGTTCTAGGAAACATTTGTCACATGAGGATTAACGGTACGCGAGAATATAATGCACAGAAATATACAAACGTCATTGTAGATACAAGAGACTCATAATTTTTCATGTGTGTACACTAAGTCAATAAACGTTCAACAGGCAAATATTTGGGAACGGAACTCTACTTTGAGCATCAAAATTGAAAATCTCTTCATTACCTCTCCGCTAATCAATCAAGTACAAAAGGAAGAGGTATATTCTGCAGCTAATT
Organism: Ladona fulva; assembly: GCA_000376725.2. Lineage (NCBI taxonomy): Eukaryota > Metazoa > Arthropoda > Insecta > Odonata > Libellulidae > Ladona > Ladona fulva. Next base: position 524,460 of record KZ312408.1, read on the forward strand.
GCGGTAAAATAGTTTTTACCGTGTATGAATCGAGTATTTTATTTCTACGTTTTGCTATGATTCTGCCATTCTCCACAATTTCATCCTGTTACGGGCTGTTGAGAGTTCGGATCGATACGCCACATATTATGCTAATCGGATTGGGCGTGATAGTGGACCAGTTTATCTTGCTAGCCATATATCGAAACGCTCAAGGGACTTCCGTTGCTTTGTCGCTGGTCTCTGATGGTTCTCTTGATCTTTATTTTCCCTTTAGTCTCAAAGTAAATGACGCAATTTTTAGAGAAAGCTTACAAGGTCGAGAAAAGATTACGCAGTAATAAAACTTAATGAAAACAAAATGCAAATCAGGTTTGAAAACCATTCTAAAAGAATGGCTGATTCTTTGGCTCGGCACGTGTCAATCCATTTGATATAAATCGTTTACGTAATTTCTACCAAAAAGTGTTTTAAAGATGCAAACTGCGACCTAAGAACGGTATTTCATGTAACGGTCTTTCATGAACGGTGGATTGTTTCAGCTTGTTATGATTTTTTACTTACTTCTGCGTGATAATGGTTTCACCTAGAAGTTATAAATAGGTCCTAAGAGGGGAATTCATAAAAGGGATATAGTACTTCTGAAACTTATTAAGAACATCATTTAAAATAGCAAAAGTCACTTAGATGTGGACTGTCCAAAGGACACCAGGAGCCAAACAACAGAGAATGGAAGAGAGTTGAAGGAAAAGATATAATACATCTTAAAACTTCGCTGAATTTAATGAACATCTTCATCTATTGATACAAGTAGAGAACGAATGAATATTTCTTTAATAATTACAACTGAATGTCTTCATAATGCAGTTTTCAATTAATTACCTTTGAAGGCGAAACTTGGGTGTTAAGCGCAACAATTCAGTGACTACAGAAACGCAAATAAGTATACATGCCAAAGATACACTCTATTTGAGGTTTAAAAAAACTCCAAGTGCCGTTACGCTGGCGCTTCGCATTTTTCCCTCTGTGACCGAAATAGGAAGCAAGAGGCTTTACTAGAAGCGCGGTGAATTCGTTTCCTTGTTCCCTCTTTCGGTCACAGAACGGAAGACGCGAACCGCCAGCATAACGGGTGTTTTTAAACCACTGATTCATTAACAGCCTTAGTCTTTTCTTACATACACTTCATGCTTAGTATAGATTCTCTGCCATTTTACCATAGCATCTAACAATAAGTTACCATTAAATTCTTCAACTACTCTTTCCATTTTATCGACTAGCCCAACTACCACCTAAGCCATAGCTGTATTTTTTGGCAGAACCCTGTCCCCTTCCTCCTTCCTTTTTTCTAATCTTTGCTTTGTTCGTCTATATTAATCTGATATCCTCACTTCCTGAGATCTATATTTTGCAGCCACATGTTAATGAATTTATAACTCAGATATCTTTAATCTATCGTTTCCTGCTTTACTTAAGATCTGTAGTCATAATTTTACTTCGTCGTATGAAAGCTTTTATCGCAGCTACTATTCCGTTCCAACGTATTGAATTCCATTTGTGCGCCTCTCATTCATAAAGACGCCAAGAAAATGGGGACTGTTCCATCTGTTCCAGGTTTTTTGAATGTCTGCTTTTGATTTCCACAGATGCTTACTTTCCTGAAGATAAAGTAGATTTCATGCTTTTTGGTCGGAGGACGGCAACTCCCAATATCTTGTTTTCAATCATTTGATAAAGCATTTCCTCCTTCAAAATTTTCGTTTCCAATTATAGGATGCAGTAAATAACTTATGCTCGATAAGTTAGTAAAGACCAACTTATCAATCGCTAGCTTTCCCGCAAAGAGATTGAGGAAAAGTGAACCGTTTCGTAGAATAATCTTCGGATTAATCATTACTTTAGCTTACGTTTCTCAATTCCGTTTCTGCCACGGAGGAAATTAACTCATTTTGAAACAAAGTTTCTTTGGTGCGGAGGAATTGGAAATTAAATATAAACGGGCGAGACTAAGAAAATTTGAGGTGGAAAGTCTAATTGCAGTATTATTTGCCAACATTCATAAAATTCGCAAGCGTCCTACAGTGAATTTGAGGATAATTTTTTGCTGGAAGTCAATCAAGAATGAATCGGAAATTGGTCGTTTTTTCGGAACGGCAACAGAGCACAAAAAGTTATCACTTGATTAATCGTTTGAGTATCAAATTGGTTGGAAAACGATAAATAATAAGGAAGTTTGTATAAAAAGCCGAAACATGAAGGTACAATCTCCTTCGAAACTCACAAAATCACTGCGCCTTTCAATTCCTTCGTTTCAAAATTAGTTTTCCGCGAAAGATTTCAAAACAATTTACAATGGAGATACATATATTTACTCGGACATATTTTCTCTGGATACTTACATTAGAAATATTAATTAGATTTTTTGTGTACATTAAATTCTCGACGCCGATCATTTTTCCCTCGCATTGGCACGGACGCTCTATATAACATATATTCCACATTTATACCTCTGCATATATACCCAGCAAGTCACTTTTCGGCGTGTGACAGGAGGTGTAAACATTAAGCGTTCGAGTTACCTCTTTAGCGTAGTGTTCACCCGTATCGTTCGCAGAAGGAATGAGTCACTAAAATGACTTGTCCTCGCACCCATTTCTCTTACTTTACGCTCCTTGTCGGGTCGGCCGAAGTAGCAGGGGTTCGCATAATACCGATTATGTCTTCCGCAAAAACATCAGATCATCAAATGCTAATTACGTTCAGAAAAAATATGGCAATGCCAAGAAAGATAAGGTCAGTAATAGAACCCAGTAACGCAGTTTTCAACGCATGCTTTTCCACTCACACGTATTGAGTCAATTTCTCTGCTTCATAAGTTAATACTGAACAATTGCGAAGCTATTATTGAGGATATTATATGGATAATTTATGAACGAGTGGAAGCAGTATAAGTGTAATTAAAAATGCTTCGACAGCTTAGGTCATTCCATAGGCTCCCACCGTGAATAGAACCCGGAACCCCTTTCTTTGTAGCTGAACACGTTGCCCACGTGGCCATCCGGGAGTCGAGAATATGCAGAAGGAATTAACTCGTATTACACCAGAACGTTTTCTGATTCTGTTGTTAATCGTACAGTAAAGCTCCTTATTAACAATAAACTACAGGTTTTCTGACCTTACATTGTGGAACGCTATCTAAATATAATTCCAAACGTACGTCACATTTTCCACAAAATTTGTGAAATTCTTAAATTTGTGGAATTCCTAAAGTTTATGGAAAATACGAAATACGTTTGGAATTATTTTCCTTGTTAACAGTTTCTGGGATCCAATATATGTTGGATGGTATAATGTCTATTTAGTTTAAGAATATTTCTCAGTCAATGGACTAGACTATGATGTTTTGGAACCCGAAAGTATTTAGCTTAACTTCCTTTACACAGAAAGGGGAAACCTAGGTGGTTTCTCGTTAAAGTTCTCCCTCTAATCCTTCTGTACTTGAATAAATAAACGTAACTATTTCATTATTCTCAAGAATGTACTGCGTTATTAACGCCATGAAATATAATTAATATTAGTTAAAGTTACCGATGGTTACAGCGGTCCTTACGAATAAACTTAAAACACAAAACTTTTCTGATGCAAGTCTGTGAAGTATAAGCCATAAAAGAAAAAAAAACATAAAATGCTTCATAGCGTCTCCAGCACTAACATTGGCTGAAAGGAAAATACATATATTTTGAAGCCACTGCTAAATTTTTTCGTTGATATTTAATATAAATATTTTACATGTTTGTATATAAACTTATTTTGTTTATTTACGATTGAATTTCCCTAGATTCTCTTTTCAACATAATCAAATCATTGAAATGCATTTATTTCGTGGGAAGATAGATTTAGTTGTAAAAATTGTGCTATTTGAGTGCATACATATATAAGCTAACGATGGTACTACTTGACGCAAACAAAATGCAAAGGAAAAGCAGTCTTCTTTAGTGAAATCACGGAAATAGAATAATTCAATGCAATATTTGCTTCTGATTTCGAAGAATTTATTCGCGTTGACATTAAGCTATAGAAATGAACTTAATTTTAATTTCATTCCCAACCACCCATTCAATTCGTAGGATCACGAAATCTTTTCTGTAAACGACGAGTTTGAATCGGATTGAGCTGCGTTTAAAAGCTAAGAATAGGCATTGATGAAAGGCATTTCAAGGAGAAGATAAATTATCCCATTTAGTTAAACCACGAACCGTAGAAATAGCGAGTGACGGAATACCTCGAAATATTAGCCGGGGCTAGAGCCATGCATTTTAATCACCGTTCCACCGCATTCCATTCCCATTAGACCAAGCTGCTAAAGGATTTCGCATGTATACCACTCGGAATTCTCGGAAAATGTTTCCACTTTGTGGTGGCCTGTGTTCCTTTTTACCGCTTTCCTCGTGATGGATTTACTCAGGTATGCCCAATAGTTGTTCCACCAAGAGTATGCTCTGAGATAGGGATCGATTGCGCCGTCGAACTGATGGAAAGGGCCAAGGAGAAAGTGGAGAGAGGTTACGTCTATGAAAAGCTGTATCTCAGCTTATTATTACTTATGCTTCGCAGTCTTTAGTTAATATCGCTGCGACCGCTTGCACTTTTTCCGTAAAAATTGGAGATAAAACTAAAAACAACTTCTCACACGCGAATATTTGTTTCACATGCTTCTGCGGGAAATGAAAACCTGATATCGAATTCCCTGAACACTAATAAAAACCTCGCCGTACTACGGTACATACACTATTCATGTAAATGAATGATTGACTCGGCCGGAAAAATGTTTGTGTGCTTGGTTGGAGTTCCAGCAATCACCGACTCGTTAACTGTAGACCATTCTGCTGTTACGTTGTACACCTAATGGATTCCATGAATAGAACATTATTCTCGCGCCACGGCTTTATGCACGTTCCCGTAAAATTTTGACTCTCGAATTATCTTCCGGTCATATTAAAGAGGAAGAGCTAATTTGCTGCTACCTCAACTTGCCACCCTCCCCAGACACCAACTTTAGGGAATAATGTCGTTTCTTAAATGAAAGAATGCTTCGTAATTTCCACAGCGGATTTTTATTGAATATTTTCGCCAACGAGTTGAAATCCTTGGGTGTAACTCGTTGACGAAACTAAATAAAAATCTTCTTTTGGCGGTTTATTTATTTAAGATGTATTTTGAGTTCCACAAAGTCACGCTTGGACATTAATCTTACAATACTCTCGCAATTTCCGCACTTTTTCTGTTGCGCTGTTTATCCTGCGGTCCTTGATGGTTCCTGTTAGAAAATGTCTGTAAAAAGTAATCATATTAATATTTGTAAACATAATGACCTGAAGTATTTACTTTTGGCAGTGTAATTTATTTTTAGATGTGTTTTGAGTTCCTCTAAGTCACACTTGGACATATTAATTATATAATACAGTCAATATTTCAAATAATTCTTATTATTTTCTGCTTATTCTTTTGTCATCACATTTCTATCTGTAGAAAGTATGAAAACTGTGATTGTTCCGGTATTCCTTTTTTTCTAATTGTGATTCTTTTTTTGCAACTAAAATTTCTGTTACTGTTCTGTTTTTCCTTTTAGATAATTTAGTATTTGTTCTGCTACACAGAGGTATTTCCATCTGTATTAGCTATGTAAATTGTTCTTGTTTCGCCTTTCAGATCTCTGTAAACTGCCTTCTCCTTAAATTTAGCTATCTGTAGGTTTCGCAGGTTTTTCACACCCTCCTTTCTTGTGGGTGTATTCCATCTGTGTTGTATTATTTCCTAAGCGCAAACTTAGGTTTTTAAAACCCACTAAGTGGTNAAGGGTTGATGTAAGAAGAAACTGTCTAGTCTCAATCTCGCCCTAATAAAGACGTATTATTATTATTATTATTATACTTTTGCACATCTTCTGTTTCGCTGTAGATCCTGCGCTTCTTGACGGTTGCTGTTGAGGAATCTCTGTAAAATAACAACCATATTCATATTTGTAGTGAACATAATGGCCCGAAAATACTATTAAACGGAAAAATACGTATATCTTAATAGGAATTTAATACGTTGGAAAGTAAATTCAGTACTTTCAGTTCCTCGATATCGCCCTCAGTCGCGTGGATGTAAACGTTTTTCTCCTCAATCTTGCTCACCTTTCATATAAGGTTTAAACGTCCTCGTTTGTAATACTTTATCTTTTTGAAGCGTTAATGCGAACTCCGAAAGAGAAAGGATAGATATATGTCCCCCTTTAAATAATCTGAAAGGGCCTTCGCAGCTCCTCTCACTCTTTAAAATAACAAAAGATTCGTTTCGATATCGCTCTGACAAACGCGTTCCCATTATTATTTCTTACTCGCAATTTTGGAAAATCAGTCGGGCGTTATTTACGCCCGTAAGGGCATCACCATAGGTCATCATGGGTCTATCACCAGTGAAAAAAGACAGTCCTTTTGTTCCCTTTAACATGATAGCGATTACGGCCTTCTTTGTTTTTCCTCCGTTTACATTCACCTACGAGGAATGCTCGTTAGGATTATCGAACGTTGCACTTAAATTACATCACCTTACAATAATCAGTTTACCTTTTATTCCAAGGGTTAAGGCACGAGCGGGCTTCTCTTACACTTTTTCGTTGAAGTCATTTTGAAATAGAAGTTTGAATTTAACGCTACGAATATAATGACGAAAGTTTTGGCCTGTAGAAAAACTCCTCAGCATAAGACTCTCAGCGAAAAACCTACAATGCGCAAGAACATGCAAAGAGGGCAGCTAAAACACGGGAAAACAGAGGAAGGAAAACGAATTTGTAATTCAAAATTCAGGAAATTAATGCAATTCAGAACTTTAATATTAAAGAAAAACAGTGAAACAGTAATTATACAATGTGGACTAGCGACGCATTCTTTAAGTCCTTCGAGAATACGACGAGAGAACGTAACTTTAAGGCCTGGTATTATAATGCATACTTAAAATAGACTTTTGCTTAAGTTCACTTTAGGCCCCACTATGATACGACATGATTTCGTAAATCAAAAAATTGAAATTCGTATTTTTCACACGATTTTGTAACTAAGGTTATGCCTTAAAGAGGAAGGCCAAACCGGTCGAACAATAAATTCATGCGGAAAATACGAAGTTCAATTTTCTCATCTATTAAAATACGTCCCACGAAGTAAGGTCGAATCATATTAATTACCCAGTTAATTTGTTAGAGTTGAATGAAGTTTATAGTTAATCTCCTATACATATGTTGGATTAGCATGTAAATTGTCTATAATCTTCACTGTAACAAAACGTAAAAATACCAGATCCTAAAGGGAACTTCAATGCATTTATAATATACGTTATAATGCTGCAATTTTATAATTGATGCAATTTAATTCTAAATTCAACAAACCAAAATGAACAATTACAGGACAGCATTCCACTCAATAAAAGGCAGAATTCTCCAAGCCAATAAAATTAATTCTAAGTATTAAACCAAACACTGGAGATATGGAAACTTCAGATCTTTGGTTAAAGGTTTTAGTTTCTAAATTATAAATTTATTAGATAAAAAAGGGTTAAAAGTAATAGGGGACTTTTTAGTCTCAATATCGCCGTGAATAGAAGAATTCTGTTCTATAATACTGGGTTTAAGCCTCAATACTAATGAACAAATTTCCCAAGGTTTACGAGCGGACACCAGTGATTTCGAAATACAAACAGCACTTACGAAAGAATTCAAATGTAACGTAAGAAACTGGAACGCCGTTGCTCACGAGTTAGAGGATTCAAATGCTTCTAAAGCCATTTCCGTTGGCCGTTCGTAACTGTCCGCAGTGACCAGTTCTGGGAATAACGGAACCCAAGAATAACCGATTTTCGAAGAATTACCCAATAAGCATTTAAATAGCGGAGCTATAGTCTTCAGAGATATAAGAATACAGAATCGCCGAAGTACTTGTGTTCTTCTACCTCTGAAGATGATAGTTTGGCTGTTGAAATGTGCATTGTGTGATTCTTAGAAGGTCTATAACCCCGCACTACAATTGTTTCTGGAACTGGTCACAATGAGCAGGTGCTAATCACCAACGGAATTAGCTTTAGGAGCGTTTTAATTCTGTAATGAAGAAAATTAACATATTCAGGTGTTACCTAGTGGAACTTCTTCATAACGACACCGTAAAGTTCCAGAGAAAAAGTTTTGTGAAACTGAAAGTGTTATCCTTTACGGTGTCCTCTAATAAATAATGAAAAGTTTGGGAGCTTTTGTAGAACTACGTGAGACAGTGAATGGCCGCATGTGGCCTTCAGGCAACATTCCTTCATTTCCCTTCTTGAAACGATACAATACAAACGTCTTTTTTATTGGGCGAAATTGGGACTAGACAGTCCCATCTTTCATTCAATCCTTGTCAAAATAATGAACGGACTCGAACGTAAAACATATTAAGATTATAAACTAAAATATATACTTATTTTAAGAAGCTCGGTGGAAATGGAAATGAAGAAGGAACGACAGAATGGTTTTGTGGAGGAAAATAAACCGTGATTTCTTTATCACGGAAAAAATGTTTTCACTGCAGGAAAACACTCACAAAGAGAAGGGAGCGTGAAATACCTGCGAAAGTTAAAGGAGAGAGTAAAAGCAATAGAAAGATAGATTACATAAAGGATATTAAAAATTACAGGAGTTATAACCGAATGCAACATATATCAGAACATAGTTATTCTTTGTAAGTTAAAGTTGAATGTAAGTTAAATTTAAATGTAATGCGTTGAATGAACTAGCATAGTAAAAGTATATAAAATATAAAATTACATTATACCCTAAAATATAATTAATGTTCCAAGAGGGTCGTCATTTTTTAACATTAAATTATCAAGAGATACGTGATTATGTACAGGGACAAGATCACGTATCTTAATAATTTTATTTCCTATTCTTGTATGTTTCGTCGAGATAAAATAAAATTGCTTTATGTTAAGCTTTATGCAACGATTAAACTCGGCTTACTATTCCTTTACTGATTTAAAGTGAATCATAATTCTCTGACATTATGGTTTATATGCAGCTTTGCAATAAGAATGGTTCTCCACCCCTGATATACTCCATGAATAGCAACAGATTAGTCACGTGATCGACCTTATTTCAAGAAATTGTAACTCCAGCTGCCCTGAATCCACAAGTAAATACTATAGCATACTCCATGGCTCTTAGGAAAGCGAAGAAATACATTTCCCATCAACACATGCGAAACTCATTACTATGATTTCCTTTCATCTAGGGATTGATGCAGATTACTCATCTGTTGTCTTAAGGTAGTACGATACTCATTCCGAGATGCTTTTGGTGAGAGGCACTCAACGTGGATAGAGGACCGTCACGAACGTTTCGTATTAAGGTTTTCTCTTTAATCAAACGTATCGGAAAGGAGTGAGGGTTTATCCTATTTTAACCTCTATTTTGCGTTATCCGCTTAAGTATTTAACGAGATTCGTTGTGACTATGAGGCTCTTCCTGACTAATTTCTTAATTGGATGCCTTTTTCCTCATCTGTTGAACATGATTTGTGCCTGCACGTTCAACTACAATATAAATATAGATATGATACTTCGAAAAGTCTACCTAATTAAACCACTAATCCCAGTTAAAAGCAGGCCTTTTTATTAATGGCTAGGTCCGGTCTACAACTCAGCCCAATAACTCGTACGATCAAAATTTAGTTTCCAGTTACGAACTAATTGATGTCACAGCTCGAATTAATGCATTGTTTTGTAAAACATATCATGGTGTTGTTAAATTCAGTATTTCGTAAAATAAAAATGGTATAGATGCTATATTAAAAGCAACACAAGTGAAATATGTAATTTCGTTAATATGTGCCTAAAGCTTCCTAACTTTAGAAAAATTGGTTGGAAAAATAAATATTCGTAATGCAATATTAATGCAACCCGTATGCAAAATTCTCCATGTAATTTATTAGAGACGGGTGTTAATTATCGAAACGTGTAAAATACCCAGTTAGATTGCTTGCGAGAATTTCCGTGTTACGTTGAATCACCCAAACAGTTGAATCATTTCAATATACATCCTCGTATAATTACAAGTAATAAAAATATTTCAGGGTTGATAATAATTACGATAATATCTCGCTACAAATTTTACTGATAAAGTAAAATATTCCATAACGTCAAAAATAAAATCGAGAAAGAATTTAATTTGTCCCTACTAACACATTTCGAAACTTAGTTTAAAGTATAACGCGTTGTGGCCTTGTTATTTGATGGAAACAGGAAAGCGACTAAAAGCGACAGGAATTTTGCGGTTTGGTATATTTTTCTATATATTTATACAGGATGTGTTTGCTTAAATACTTCCACTGGAGTATTTTTTTATGGAAGATGAGACTCTCTGGTCCCAATTTTGCCCATGAAAGAAGATTGTATGTATTTTTCGAAACCTAGAAATAGAAAAATGTATTATCACGGTAATAACACGGGTATAAAAGGAACTAAACCCGATTCAGAGCAGTTATTCCCATATTTGTATCAACGAAAACATGCGGTGCAGATTGATTGTCAAAAAAAGTGATTTAAAACATTGTCCAACTTCGAAGTATTAACCTTGCAGTCTCTTGACTCGATTCGATTTCGAATGAGGACAAGTGCTCGGATTCGATTCGAACTGAAACATTCCGATTGCTACCTGTCAAATCAACTGCGCGAGTGTGTCGTTGCATTATGGAGTCCGGAACGAGTGCGCTTCGGCTGTTGTTCTGAAAAGTTTTTCTACTACAACGTAGACGCACTCTCTTTATACACTTGCTCTGCATTCACTTCAAAGACAGTACGCAATTCACTCCTACACGTGATTCGGCTATGGTAGTCATCAGATAGATAACTGTTTAGGAAATTAACGATATTTCACTCAAAGAAGCTTTCTTGATTGTAATTCTAATTAATTTCAATGCAAATGAAACGTACTGGAATCGAAAATAAAATGTAATTGCAATCAACTACTAAAGTTCTACCTGTAAAATTCGTAGTCTGATCAAATTCCACGTGGAAATAGCAAATTTTATTTCGATTAATAATAATTTGCTTGTACTGCCAACCAATGAATGTAGAAGCGTAATTGATAGGTATTCAGGAAAGATGTTTCAAGAAATAGAAATATATAAACAGAATTAGTAGAGGGAAATTGTACTTTGAGCGATAAATACTTCTGTGGTGGCGTAATTGGATTGATTTCTTTTTCAAATCACAAGTTGAACTAGAGGTTTAAAAACACTCCTTAAGCCGTCTTTCGGCAAGCGGAACTCGCGCTCAGAGATAAACGGGAAGCTCCGGATTACCGATTTCTGGGAAGGCCCAATAATCATTTCAGAGACAAAGCCTCCATCCTCAGGGGGTCTCCACAAAAGAAGTGAAAAAGAAAACCTTTTTCTTACAACAAGTTGAACTACTGAAAAAAGGAGTGATAGGGATTCCCNAATGTATACTACATTTTTGCGAATGTGCTCATAAACTCCTCCAATTATAAATATTTCATTAGATTTTAGCTCCATTATCGTTATTAATATTTCGCATCCACAGTTACTTTGAAATTAACGATAAATTAAATGGCTAGATGGAAGAAACTTTTTGTTTTAATGTCGCCCAAAATATGCATTACTATTATTATATTAAATCTCATATCCATAAATAGACACCGCCTGAGTGCTCACATCCGTACAAGAGAGTAATCTTACCAGTAAAGTATGGCTGTTTCCGCCCTTAGCCATACGGTTCCGTGTCCGGTGGTTTCCTTATCTTTTTCATCTTTCCAAACTAATGCTTGAAGAGTTTCTATTTAGAAAATCCGAGAGCGAGTTATTTATGGTAAATGCGTAATTTCTGATTAAATTTTGAGTTATGGTTAGAGAAACCAATTTGGAGTGCTCAGCAACATCAGTTAAATGTGCATATTACACTTAGTGTAAAAATCTGGTAATGTTTTACTGTTTGTACTTTATTAAATGTAAAAATATGTGAATGCGCTTTTAAAAGTTATTATAAACTCTAGTTTACATCGAAATCATTTCTTATCTGCTTTCAGCTAGTATTTAAATGCATAGAAATTGAGTATCATTCACATCACATCATCTAAGATAAATTACTTCAAAAAAATTCACAAAAAGTTTTATGTAGGTTCAAGTAAGTTTTAATTCCAGCAACAGCAATCTTAAGATCTCTGTCTCTCATTGCAAACCGATAATATGTTGCGGTCATTATCCCTATTTGAACCAGGTAACTTCTTTTGGGATTTTGGCGCATAAATGAGGCATTAGTAGTTCGAACAATGCTCCAGGTGGCAACTTTGCCAAGAAGTAAAATTACTTGGAGGCATTTCAGTAGCCGAGAATCTGTATAGAGGTCGAAAACAGCTGAATGACCGAAACTGTTCTACAATGTATATATCTTTATACAAGTATGTGAAAATGCTATTTATTGCAGGCAGACGGTAACCACCGTCGACGTAGTTTCGGGTGAATACTCCTCTTCCACATCACGCGAAATGCTTCAAAAATTCGTCCGCCGTATTGTTTGATGGCTCGGTTTACTTAGCCCCACCGCTTCGCATAGAAGTCCCGTGAGCTTCAAATAGGTCACCACTCTATCATCGGATTCCTTACCAAAAAAATACTGCAGCATCACCATTGGGAATTAGACGGGGATTCCGTACTCTTTCCTGCCCGATAACACCGCCACCCTCTTCTCTCGGATTCCAATTTCTCCCGGACCACTTCACTCCGTCCTCTCTTCCGAACCACACTTCTTCGCCAATCCTTTTCAAATACTTCCATAAATCCCGCTGCTCGAGCGTTAAATCCTATCCTTGCAGCGGCACTAAGAAGTTCGGATTTTTGCGGATGATGCAATAATGCGCGGAGGAATACCGATCGGAAATGGCCGTATTAGTTTTCCGATAGTTTTTCGGCGATATCTTTTTAATGTGAATTGAATGACGGGAGTTTATCTCAGAAAAACACCTTGGTAAACTAATTTCGAAGATAAGTTGGCATCAGGATTTCAATGCTATCGTTATCATGTTACTTACTTTGCGATAGCGAAATTGGACCTAAAACCCCGTGACAACGCCTTTCAAACACACGTTCTATCGATAGAGAAATATTACTTCCTCACAAATGGAATACCGAATTAAGAATACAAGATATATAGTTATTTGTGTTAATAACTTTGTATAACTGCAAAGTGAGGTAATATTTGAACTATAGGTGGAATTATGTAAGAAAGAGTCTCGAGTTTTCATCCAGATAAGATCAGGTGACATTGTTGTCGCCAACGTTTCGATGACATACTCTTCGAAATTGAACTTACGATTCTGCTCTAGAGAGTACTACGCTATCGCTGATTTCTCCGGTTGTCCTAAGCGAATACACCGGGAATTTTCTGTTTCTGGTGGTCATTGTGCGTCCTATTTGTCCTATGTAGAGGGACCCCACACACAGACACATCTCAGGTGTTCTTAATAATGTGGGTGGAATTAACTTGCTTGGAATTCTTTGGAATCGAAAGGAAGCCCCTGTAGATTTTACGTATACCTATGGTTGCCTGTATTTAGATCGACCACATTTTTCACAGGTCAAAAACGGACATTTTCCTATAAAATACAGGGTGAGTTCTCCACACCATTTTCAAACAGTGATATGATCACACCGATACAGATTCTATACAAAAGAATCTGTCTTATATCGATTTTTTTCTTAAAAGAAAGCGAAATCTACGATTATGTTTAATGGTTGTCTACGTTCTAATACTTTAATAGGTACACTTTCGGAAAGGTTTTTCTAAGGATATACTTTCGTTTGCGTACAGAAAGGTGTTTCCATACCATTCATACTTTCATTGTGTCGACGTAAAAATACAATGTTATAACAGAATAATATTAGTTCCCATGGAAAGTATGAAGATATTGGCATTTTTAGAAATTGGAAATACCTTTATTTAAGGCTCCAAGTTATTTCTTTTACATAAACGACGAAATTCAGTATCAGGACACGACTCAGGGTCAGCCCAGTTTTAAGAAGTGCGAAGTATGGCAAATGTTAACCCCTCAAACTTATGCAACACAAACAACGGGTAAGTACTGCCTGCTATATAAGATCACGGGGCTTACAGAAATATTTGTTCGTTGAAGAGGTTAATTTTGATTTCAGGATATTAGTACTATAGTAGTAGTATTGTTAAAAATGCTTCGACAGCTAAGGTAATTTCGCACGTAGGCCCCCACCGGGAATCGAACCCGGGACCGCTTTCACCAAAGTCGAACGCGTTGCCCACTTGGCTATCCGGGAACCCGAATTGCGCATTGGTTTTCTCGTTAGTATTTGATGGTTTTTGGAGTTTTGGTGACTCTTGATCAGTTTTTCCATCAGCGGTGTGTCTCTTGATAAAATAAAAGGAATGAAAAAGTGGGATATCTAATATTATGAATGGGAAATTAAAACTTCAGTGAATAAAACACAACTAATTCAAAAATTCATCAACAAATGGAAATGCTGTCGAACGCGTTGCCCACTTGGCTGTCTGGGAGCCCGTTCAGGATATTTGATAACAAAGGGTCACACAATCCGAAAACCACCAAAAAGGTTTTTTGGTGGTTTTCGGATTGTTTGACCGTTTGTTACATTTTGCCACCAGCGGCACTCTACTTATTCAGGATATTTGATGAATGTATACTACATTTTTGCGAATGTGCTCATAAACTCCTCCAATTATAAATATTTCATTAGATTTTAGCTCCATTATCGTTATTAATATTTCGCATCCACAGTTACTTTGAAATTAACGATAAATTAAATGGCTAGATGGAAGAAACTTTTTGTTTTAATGTCGCCCAAAATATGCATTACTATTATTATATTAAATCTCATATCCATAAATAGACACCGCCTGAGTGCTCACATCCGTACAAGAGAGTAATCTTACCAGTAAAGTATGGCTGTTTCCGCCCTTAGCCATACGGTTCCGTGTCCGGTGGTTTCCTAGTGGTCTTTAATCTATAGTCAGATGCGAAAGTATCGATGATAACTACTTAGTCTCCACAGGTAAAAAAGATCATGACAACATTATCATTAAGAATATCACAATTTTATTATTAGATTGATAATGTTCAGAAATTCTGCAGTTTATTATACAGAAATCTATTATACACACTAAACTGCATTTGCGAAATAATCAAACAAAAATTTTCCTTCGGAAAAAATGTACAGGAAACAAAAGATCTCAAACTTTTGAGGAGATTTAAGCATTCTTTCTCCTAGCGCGAATAGATCGTGCCTATGATGGCAAGGCAGTTCGTTTTAACGGCGCATAAACCTCTGCACCACTTTTAAAGGTGGCCCGCAGGTAATGATACACCTTAAATTGCTTTTTCCTTTCGTGTATCAGATTGAGGTACAATACCATCCACTTACCTGAAATAATTTCTCTTGACCCATTTACGCTTAGATTGTTCGGGAGAAGAAGGAGTATGTCTGTTATGTGAACTATAAAAAAATTCCACTTTATCTCGACTTGGCGGTTCTTGTTACTGAAGCAATTGTGATGCTGGTTTATATTTCACGAAAGAATGGTTTATAACTTTCGTGCTGTCACATTAAAAAATGGAACCTACAAGGGTTATCTCCGAAACCTCTTTCATGTCATAGCTTAAAAAAACTTGCTC
This sequence comes from Ladona fulva, assembly GCA_000376725.2. Taxonomy (NCBI): domain Eukaryota; kingdom Metazoa; phylum Arthropoda; class Insecta; order Odonata; family Libellulidae; genus Ladona; species Ladona fulva. The sequence goes on from KZ312408.1 coordinate 540,184, forward strand.
TCTCAAGAGCTAATGAAAGCCGAAGTTGTAATTTGTACGGGGACATGAAGTTTCGTTGGTGCTCTGCGGTTCCAACATACTCTTTGCTCGAAAGGATTTACATTAGAAAAAGATAGACTTCTTTATCTCGTTTTTGATACTCTACAAAAATATACTAAAATGTAATCCCGTCATTTCATTTTTTAAATTTCAGGTTTCTCGAATTTTTTAATATGCGATAAATTATTATCTCATTATGGGATTATGGTTTATGGGATATTGGTTTACGGCTAACTTAATTGATTAAGATTCGTGTAATTCGATGTAATTCAGTATAGTGAATTTTTTGATGGATAGCATATATTTAATAGGAATAATTTTCATAATCAAGAGATTATAGTACGCAGTTTATAGAGCATTACGAGTGGTAACAATCAAGAAATGTAGGAATGCAAAACAATTTTATCGAGAAATTATTCCAGGAAAATAATTCTGATTTAGCTTAGAATGATATTTCTGATTGTAACAAAATGAACTCAGAAAAATTCTTTTATGTAGTTACGCTTTGTTTGGAAACGGTTTTGGTTAACATGTGAACAACCAATTTTGACATGATATTCATATTCACCAGTAAATTTGAGTCTTTAATTAAGACTTTTATTCATAATTCGCGTTAAAAATAGTGGAGTCATTTTACAATGTTTTACAAGCATTTCCCCCTGCAATGAGATTTTGATAGTAAAGATCCCTTTTATCATATATTCAGCGGCGAAAATTTAAAGAAAAGAAAACCCCAGATAACCACTTGGGAAACATGCATAAACCAGACGCAATTCTTGTTGCATTGTCTATCTCAATGAACCCATGAATGAAAAATCCAGCGATTTTTTGAAGGTAAAATTAGAATAAGAGATAAACGTTTATTCCGTGGAACTCCATTTCGTCATGCGTTAAACAATTCCGTCCCAAGCGAATCAACTTTCAATGAGAAGTACGGCGCTCGATGCGCATTGCCCCTGTCAAAGAGCGTTACAATACTCGAGAGCACCGAACTCTGGCCTAGATTTCAAATGGGGAACGTATCAATGCAGCCCCTAAGGATGTATCCGCCTTGATGTGAGAAACGACTGATTTCCATTTCAAGAGGATTAATTATCCCACACCGACATTTTTATTAATGAGTATGAGTTAATACCAGACTAAAAAACATAGTAACTTAGGAATTAATACAAAAGTTTTCGAGGGTGAAATAGCTTTATTTCGGTGCGTGAGAAGTTTATTACGACCCGTAAGCAGAATAAATATAACATTCTGGAAAGAGCACTACATTAATGAGGTAAAATTTGGTAATAAAATTAGTTTTATTTATAAATTGATGGAATAGCCGTGACGTGGTGAAACTCCATAACAAAAATTGTTTAAATAACTATGGTAAGTTTCACAGATGTTTCTGTAAGAAAAGTTTTTCTGTAAAACTTTAGCATATTTATTCTAACAATTGATAGTTTTACTAACTTTTATGTGGGTAATCTGTGAATCTAGTTTGCTTTCATCGAAATTATATATTTATATTAGCACCCACGTAATAACCAGCATATTCGATCGCTAGGTGATGGATTGATGTTGATGGAGACAGAGGAAAATTATCTCAACCTCTAATAATCGGAAGTACAATTTAGTCATTCTCCATTTATTCCAATCCCAGAGAATATCTATATCATATATTGATGAATTTTACCGAAGGAGAGTTAAACTATTCGAATGTGCATAGTTAAACACATACAAATTGCATAGATTTTGCAAAGCCGAAATAAACTCAGGTTCCAGTTTAAAGATATCCTTCTACTCTTCAAACCGACAAGTAAGGAAAACTATCTGGGTTGAACTAACTGATAAGTAATGCACATAAAAGATATTTCATCTGGAGCTTCTATCTGATGGAAAAACCGTAGCCGTGTGGTCCTTAATTTATTCGTTGACTTAGCTAAACTCGTTTTTTCATCATTCGATTAACTATGATTCTCCATTCTTCCCTGTTCTTAGTTCCTTAGAATAAATCCGCAATCCTTTCGCAAAAGTCTATTTCATTCCTTAAAATTACTCAAACAATGTTTCCCAGAGGGTCTACTGCTCTCTGTTAGGTATTTAAGGTCTTCGCCTCCATTTCGATCCTAGATCCTAGACTTAAAGCATTTTCTCCACTATGTTAGTTATTTTCAGTCTTCATATTTATTTCGATCTAATAGTACATAAATGTCAGTCACTTGATGGGCATATATGTTAAATAATCAGGTGCAAAGTTACTTGACTGCGGTACGCTACCCTACCCACGATTTTTATTTGTTTGCTCTGACACATACTTTGTCAATATACATGTACATGTATCATCCAGTCATCATTAACCCTAATTCTTGTTTTTCCACTAATATTCCTGACAATATTCATTCTGACTGTGTTGAGTCAGAGCAGCTATTTTCACGCTTAGCTATTCTTCACGTTTGATTACTTGTCATGCTCCATGTAATACTATACTACTAACAGTGATTCGCCCTTTATTCTCTTTGTCTTTTACTCATATTTTAGTGAACTTTATCCTAGAGAATATTTATTTCGTGGAAATTTATGGCGAGTGGTTCGCAATAACCACTACTTTTCGCTATTCAGCATTTCGCAATACAAAAATTAAACATTTGTAATCGAAGTAAGGTAGTGTGGTCCTCTCACTGGACATTTCACTGTATATTGTGGTACAATTTTATAAATGCTTCCTTATAGAGCGACGTTGGGAATAGCAAGTCCCATTTCTTTAACTCTTGTCAGAATGTAATACAAATTTACGACTTAAAATGATTACAGATTTGTGCCATAATATATACTTAAATATTTAAGGCTTTTTGACAATTACCGTGAAAATGGAAACAAAAAGGGAAATAAAAAATGGTTTTATAGAGAATAAACTATTATAATTTTTACCAGCGTAAAAATATTTTACTGCAGGAAAATTCAAGCAGAATAAGGGTGTAAAACACCTGCGCAAGTTGTAAACAGATTTAAAGAAAGAGAGAGAAATTACAACTAACACGATGGTAAGGGCTACAAAAGTTAATAACGTATACAAGGTATGTATCAGAACAAACAAATATATTATCGTACAGCTTAAAAAAATTACTTCACTATCAACCACGTATCTCTATTAGGTTCTGCGAGAGTGAGCCAAAAATTAACCTCAATATTACTAGAAAAATTGAAAATTGGGATGTAATCCGTTGTGGCTTGGTGATACTACGAATTCAAGCGCTTTAAATCTTTTCATCCAGTTATAATAGTCGTAACTTACACTTTGACGTCAGCAGACCAAAACAGATATTCCGGCGCCCTTAGAGAATTGTTCCGAAGACGAACGAGAAGGAGGAATGGTATTTTTAAGTAGTGAAGTCAAAAAGCAGTTGATATACACAAAATAATGTTGAAGTAATGCGGCAAAAGTTTTTCCCCATAACAGCGCGCGTATGAATGACTCAGGAATTTTAAAGTAGAGTGGTCACACTACAACTGTGACCGAAAAAATATTCGTACAGTTCGAAACGCTGAATGCCTGGAGGATCAACAGTGAACAGCAAATCGTATTGTGACCTTCTTCAGAAACATTTGGAACCCGAAATAAGTTTCAAATGACGTGATTTGGTGTGTCCGGGTGTGCTATTGTAGCAAGATAACAAATGGCCACGCATGTATGTTAAGAAAGTCGAAAATATCACGGATCCTATATTGGTTAATTTTTCTTCTCCACTTCATCCGTATTCATCTGATCTGGCACCATGACGTATTAATATTTTTGATCGCTTAATGAGGAACTTGGATGCTAGAACTTTTCCATGAGCGACGAGGTGAAAATGGTGGAGCATATATAACTGGTCAGCCAGCCAAAATGTTTCTTTTTTCGCAGAATATAAGCGCAGGGGAAGCGATAGCGCACATCATTTAACGTGTAGGGAATTATATTGAAAAGTGATGATAAGATTGTATTTTATTGATAAAAAGATTTAAGGTAACTTTTAGACTGCCCCTCGTGTCCGTTAGGAAGAACAAGTGTCCAATTACCCAACCCCGAGGGACACCCGACGTCGCTGACCGTATCAGAGGTTGAGAACGATGGAGTACCTCAGTATATTCCCTCTCGAAGATAAAATCTTGAGACGATATCTTACTTCTCTATTGAAGCGCTATTCCTGTATTTGCAAAGGATGTTTCCTTGAGCACGATTTGAAACAAGAAATCGGAGAAGGATTTACGGCGGCTTCTGGACCGTGAATGTTCAACCTTCGTCAGAGTTTATTCCGATTGATTGGGAAGATATAGGGCAATTCCCTTCGATCAGATGTGCCCTTTTTTTCCTCCAACCGTTCATCCAGATGACCATCGTTATCTCCTGCTCCATCCTTGCCCCACCAAGTAAACATGCCACCACGGAAACTCCACCATATCGATTTTTTGTTGCCCTTCGTTCGTTCAGAATGCGGAAGTATGTTGCGGCGAGGATCTTGCAAATGATTTCCGACCGGTACGTCATACTTTCCCTCCTTCCCCGTGCGGGCACCTTTTCATTTTTTTCCTCGCTTCTCTCTCTCTATCATCTCACTTTTTTATATCTCCAAGGCTCGCTTCTCCAATTAAAATTAATGTTTCCTCTCTAACGTTCAGGAAAGAGAAACATTTCATCTGGGAGAAGTTTGCTTTCCTTAAAAGGAGTTTGTGTTCTTGGGAAATGGTTAGCGGCATCATGTTTGCAACATCCGTTTGACAGATTCATTCTCTGATGCGATGGAGTTGATTTCTGCGAGTCGTTTTTTGAGTTGCGTTTCACGTGTGGAGTGCGCGAGGCGCTCATGGAGATAACGTCCTCGCCCTCGTTTACGATTGTCTTCATAAAATATGGTGGAGGATCTTTTTTCCCGCAGAGATCATAAAAGCGTACTTTCCTCGATTTCCATGCGTTCAAATTGGGCTGCTCGAGTAACAGTCCGTTTAGTATTGTGCCAAGCGTAAAAAATCTCGTACATGTTCCTTTTGCGAATTGTTTTGATATTTGTTAGAGAGGTTCATTGCAAAACGTGCGGCAAATTCATTAATTATGAGTTTTTCCAAAATCCCACGAATATCAAAGATGTCTGCTGTGTAATTGTACAATAAGGATCCTGAAAGTTATAAAAATGTTTTCAGTTCTGAATCTAGTCAGAAAATTTCTTTTTTTGGGATGAACCAAAAACTAAGTAGGGATTTTATTAAATAAACATACCATTTTCATGTAAAGGAGATGACGCTTCGAGTGCAGAAAGTTTAGAGGGAGATTGTTTGCCTTGTTAAGAATTAAAATTGTTCCATTCGATGGAAAATTTACAATTTCTATCCACGCTTTTAAAACTTCTTTCCATAATTTTTTTCTCTGAAAGTAATGTGTTCTGTAATTTTTACGCCTTTTGCTGCCAATTTCATTTAAACGTTNTTTCTCGGATGTGATAGCACTTAGGAATACGATGTCTCTTTTAAATATATGCAAGGAGTTAAAATAACCGAAACTTAATTGTAGTATCAGGAAGTTAAACACTCTTATCTTTCCTAATCACTCGTATTAATAGTTACTCAAGAATACGATGTCTCTTTTAAATATATGCAAGGAATTGAAATAACTAAACCGTAATTGTAGTATCAGGAAGTTAAACACTCTTATCTTTCCTAATCACTCGTATTAATAGTTACTCAAGAATACGATGTCTCTTTTAAATATATGCAAGGAATTGAAATAACTAAACCGTAATTGTAGTATCAGGAAGTTAAACACTCTTATCTTTCCTAATCACTCGTATTAATAGTTATTAAAATGTGATATTATCAGCTAAAACATACTAGCTTTTAAAATAATATTGATTGTATTATCCTTAACCTGGTATTATGGAGGTATTCCTCTACAGAAACAAGCGAGTAACTAAAAACGAACATATTTATTCAACGCCACGATAAAAATAGCACGAAGCCGGAGCGAATTTAGAGGCACGAGGCCTCAGGCGGTAGAATTTTGCTGGGACTCTCCACTTGTTAGTATGAACCAATTAATGTTTAGGACTTAATAAAATATACCTAAAATTTTTAAATGATTGGTCAAATAAATAAATCAGTACTAGAAGAGAGAGAAATTACAACTAACACGATGGTAAGGGCTACAAAAGTTAATAACGTATACAAGGTATGTATCAGAACAAACAAATATATTATCGTACAGCTTAAAAAAATTACTTCACTATCAACCACGTATCTCTATTAGGTTCTGCGAGAGTGAGCCAAAAATTAACCTCAATATTACTAGAAAAATTGAAAATTGGGATGTAATCCGTTGTGGCTTGGTGATACTACGAATTCAAGCGCTTTAAATCTTTTCATCCAGTTATAATAGTCGTAACTTACACTTTGACGTCAGCAGACCAAAACAGATATTCCGGCGCCCTTAGAGAATTGTTCCGAAGACGAACGAGAAGGAGGAATGGTATTTTTAAGTAGTGAAGTCAAAANGTCTCCGTAATAGCTTCATTTGCCTCAATCATCACTCAATAATCGAAGAAACTAGACACTGTAAAGCACAAGGCGAACGAGCTAAAACTGAATGAAAATGAGTTTATTTACGTCTTTCTTAATTATCGCCTCAACTTCTAGAACGATGCGCCATCACTAGACTACAAAGGAGCATAACCAGCCGCGTTTCTTCTGCAATCAGCGGATAAACTCAATATCTGTCGTAAAGTAAAAAGCGTGCACGCAGCTAACCTTCCCTCATTCGTCTTCATCCCCGCCGTAAACCGATGCCTATGACGATATCGCAAGGGAATCTTCCTCAAAAGATTCAATCTCTCTTCCGTAACCCGTACCCACGCAGAGGGCGGTTTGAAAAGGACTGAGAAGTGCACGGTATTACTCTGAGGGATCTGTTGAAAGAAGAGAGGTGGAGGAAAATCGGATATTTGCCCGATAGCGGAGCGTTCAAGAAGAAAGTCGCCCGTGTTCATAGTTCGAGGGAAAAAAGAAGAGTTGCCAGGTGACTGACAAAAAAGATGCTACAAAACGCATGCGATGTACGAAAGTAGCACAGGAAGTCGCACCTTGCACTACCATCTCAGTTACGCCGAAGATAGTCTTACCAAGTCGAAAGTAGTCTTTCGACCCGACCTAATGTGGGGATTCTTAGCAATGAATCAATGTTCACCATATAGAACGTTTCCCAAACTTTGCATATCCGTGCAGCGATTACCTCTAAAACAATGTTAGTGGCTCATCGTACTGTGTACGTAGAAATACTTCCAGAATTCATCACGCTACACGAAAGGCACATTTTCCGTTTCGAGTTACTTTACTTTTCGGGCGAAATTTTACGGCGATTAAAATCTCTTATGACAAGGAAATGGGTAAGATGACTTGGCACGATAAGTCGTGCATATAGGAAAATTCCCAAGGAGAAACGGACATGTAAAAGTCTGACGGAACCGGATGGTGGAACCCGGGTCTCCCAATTGCCAGTCGGTTGCTCTATCCATTGAGCTATTCCACCAGAACACAAAGTTTCCCAAACGGCATGGAGAAATGTTCTGGTGGAATAGGTCAATGGATAGAGAGTTGCTCTATCCATTGAGCTATTCCACCAGAACACAAAGTTTCCCAAACGGCATGGAGAAATGTTCTGGTGGAATAGGTCAATGGATAGAGAGTTGCTCTATCCATTGAGCTATTCCACCAGAACACAAAGTTTCCCAAACGGCATGGAGAAATGTTCTGGTGGAATAGCTCAATGGATAGAGAGTTGCTCTATCCATTGAGCTATTCCACCAGAACACAAAGTTTCCCAAACGGCATGGAGAAATGTTCTGGCGGGATAGCTCAATGGATAGAGCAACCGACCGGCAATTGGGAGACCCGGGTTCGAGTCCCGGTTCCGTCAGACTTTTTTCATGTCCGTTTCTCCTTGGGAATCTCTTATGACATTGCACGTACAATTTGTTATCATTGGATTATAAGGTAAGCCGATCTCCATTGCTTATTTATTGATCATCACTCTGAGAATGATCTTATCGTTGGGTTCACGACTACCTGTAATTAAATGCAAAGCTATTGCGCTATATTTCCACATGGAAGCTTCTCTAGTGACGAAATTAGGTACAGGTGACGAGTTTAGCAAATGACGGCGTAGTCTCATGAACAATTTTGGCTATTTTCTTGACTGGTCATTCTCAAATCTACGATGTTACTTGAGGAAAGAACAAACTAATTTCATGGTAGGAAAAATCTTATGTAGCAGTCCGTTGGTTAAAAGCTCTGGTAGAAAACACTCCCGAAGATTCGGATAGGGTTTTGCTGATTTATCCCGAAGTTCGGATAAATCAGCAAAACCCTATGATGAGGCATCATGTTATCACATTTGAAGATATTATAGTTTCATACGTAAAAATCATCATCAGTTACTTTGTTTCTAATTAAATTTATACCTGATAGAATATTACAATTATTTACACTTCATAATCCAATGTAAAATGTAACCGATTCCGTCTATTTTAATCTGAAATCAATTTTGCAAAAATAATTTCCTCTTCAAATAAAGCTCTGATTTGGCCTGCCATCAATATATATCTAACATAATATTTATATCTGAAATTTTAGCGTATCAAAGAGATACAGATTAGAATCATCAATTTCCAAATAAATGAAATTCTATCCATAACGAACGAGTTTAATTTATAGATAACAGCCCTGGGGGTTTTCTCCTTTTCTGAAGTAGTTAACGCTTGCGAATCGGATTCCAAATTCTCCAAAGTTGCCAATTTTCGCGTTTATTTATATCAGAAAAGAGCTCAAAGCAAACCTGTACAAACATTGTTTTTAATCGCCGGATATTTTAGCGCGTCCATTTCACCCAATGTTAACAAATGTATATTTCTGACATTGCTTAAAACTCATACAAGAGTTCATTTGCTAATCAATTTATGTTTATTTATCAGCAGTGTGTAATCATCTTTTTAGCATTATCATATGACCAGGGTTTTTCCTATTTTATATGTTTTGTTGTTTTTTATTGTATTTTTGGTGTTTGAAATGTCATTGAATGTTTTGTTTTCTTACATGTGTTGGATCTACAAGTATATTGTATACAAGATTAACGACTGATTCTCTGTTGCATTAGAGAGTCAAAAACACCCCAAGAACCGTTATTCCGGCGGATCGCGTCTTTTCCTTTGAGACTGAAACACGAAACAAGGGAAAGGAAAAATTAACAGGCCTTTCTAAGAATCACTTAATGCGCATTTCGGTAGCAATTGTATCATCATCAGAGTTCAGTGAATGCTATGACAATATTATTTCAATTATATTCCAATGAATTATTTCCTGTTTCGGTCACAGAAGGGAAGACGCAAACCGCCGGCATAACTGCTCTTGGAGTGATTGTAAACCTCTGATTCATTAGCAGACGTTTCATGTTTTCCTTATCTAATTGTACGTTGCATTGTTCTAAAAGCATATTTATAAATTTTTTTCAACTTCAGTTTGACATTTTAAAATTTTTGATTGAGATTTTATTGACATTACCTCCTAATAAACTACACATATCTCAAGTCAGGTGACCATTTTTCTACCCCCCACACGGTGGGTGAAGTCCACAGTTTCAAGATGTGTCATAGTTAAGGTTACACTGTACCTAACCCACATAACAGGAATGTAATTTCAAATTTATCGTCATTTGTCCAAATGGAGTCAGTCGCAGTAAAATACCAGTGAAATAATTTCAGGTTTCGTTCAGTTAAAAATTGAAAGATAATTTGTATTTAAAAATCCATCCACTATTAATCTTATGGTATATTAATGATAAATTAACTCGAATGCGGTTAGCTATTAAGCGGAAAATAGCAAAATGTTCATCCTTTGGTTAACATTAGAAACAGTGTTTGTAATGTGGGAGGATTAATTTTGCCTCGGGGATCCACAGATTAGTTTTGGGGATGAAAATGATCATAAACCACAGCTTAATTTTGAATCGTTTTCAATCAATAGAGACGCAGTATAATACCTCAAAATGTTTGCGTATAAATACAGCAAATTTTCTGTGGCGTTTTAATACATTTTCAACTGCGTGTACTGGTTCAAATTCCACATATGCTTTGTATTTTGCGGCTTAATTGGTTTCAAAATTCAATTTCCTCATTCTCGTTATTTGTTTAACTTCTATATTAATAATTGAGCATAAAAATCTTCCTCGTTATATTATAACACATTATTATCTAATTTCATTTTATTTGTTCATTTGTTATTCTTTTCATATTGCATGTTGAGGTTCATATTTTCCCCACTATTGATTTTATGGTTCTTTAAATCAATATTATGAACGTTATTAATTTTATGTCGCGTAAAATCGATATAGTGATATACTACTTTGACTGGTTTACTTTCTTCACTTCCATCCTCATATTCCAGGTAGCTCAACCCTCAAAGTGACTTTATTCCACGACTCCTATTTATGTAGTTTCGTGTAGCAATGATGCTTGCGTGTAGATACATAAGGGCACTAATATCTACCGAAGGGCTGATGACTCGTGTTACCAAATTGTGTGAATTTAAAGCCCTGAATTGCCGATGATAATATGAAATTAAACTGTTTTTGAAAGAAGATAGGTTCCACTAGAGTCCGTGATATTCGTGAATCAAACGAATTGTGGAAAATACTTTGGAAGTTTGAATTAGAAAGACGTTTACTAGGAAAAACGGGTATGTAAAAAATCTGACTAGAACGGAAATCTCGGTCGGTTGCTGTATCCAATCCCCAACAGTGGCTCGGTAGCTTAATGGATAGAGGCACCGATCGACGTCTGGAGGAACTAGATTCGCACCCCCATTACGTCAGACTTTTTTTGCGTCCATTTTACCTCGGAATTTTTCTAAATTCACGCATTTATCTTCCAAATCACATCAAAGCCTCCTACTTGTGAAAATGCATTCAATCCAGCTATATAAAATAAATTGTTTTACAAAATTAATTATTTAACAAAAATATTTATACTTATATATGACTCTAACACGTGTATTAATAGTTTTCTCAAAGATCATTAAACCGACGTAAATCATCTTAACAAACTATGGTTGGATACTTTACATAAAATTACCTCCCTGTTAGATTCCTATACTCAATTGGGGTATCCGTAAAGTTTATTCGCTTGTTACCAGTATGTGGTAAACTCGTAACTGGCGTGTTTCCTTGTGTAACACGTTCATAACAAGTGATTAAAGGAATTAAATATAACAAATGTCAGTATAAAACATAAATAGGTGTATAGTATAAGTATTGTTAAAAGTACTTCGTCAACTAAGGTAATTCCGCACATATCCCGCCTGGAATCGAATCTGTGACCGCTTTTACCAAAGGCGAACGCGTTACCAGCTTAGTTATGTGGTTCCCTTAAGCGCACAAGTAATTCAGTAATTCAGAGAATATTTTACTCATTTATACATTTAACGGAGGTGAACCCTTAAAATTAATGTCATAGATTAGACGTGACGTTCATTCCCTGAGATTTTCATTATTAAATATCGTGTGAGAGATAATACCACGAACCTGGTTCCCCGAACAAAGAAATCCTCTTCATTTAGAGGGATAAAAACGGAACAAAGAGCAAAGAAATCGTTTGGATAATCTGGATCATCAAACCTGATTCCAGGAGAGATAACACTGTAACAGTCGAATGAAATTTAAATTAATTTGAATAATTATCCGTGAGATAAAGAAACCCATTCCTATTCAATTACATGAAATTGGATAAAAGTGTTGAAAATAAGAACCCATGGATTTTGTGAATGTACAAAGAGTTCTTTACTGAGATGAAAGATAACATTTATGCATTCCGAATTTTTTGCAATAATCACACTTCAATTAATTGTACGATTATGATATTTCATTTAAAATATTTTTTACACACACAGATCTCGAGAAAGCTTTATTTTACGTTAAACCTTACCTCCTTAGGGAACAAAACTATTTCTATATCCTAAAAGTATTTGATTCAACACAAAGCGAAGATTATCTGTTTCATAAATTAAATTTTTAGGCTTATCCAAAATTAAATTATGATTTTATGAAATTTTTTACAACATCCCTGAAAATGTATACTTTTCGATACTATATCCTTGTAATTTGCGTTGATTTTCTTGTATGGCATTCCTTCTTTCCTTAGCGCATGTTAAAGTTTAATTCTTCATTACTAAGGATCAGTTTAAAAGCAGCATTTTTATCCAAATAAGGTTTAGCAACGGCCTTGGGTTGAGAAATTTCGTCAAAGAGGAAGCTCAACAAATTTGAAAAGGTTATGGAAGCTTCAAAACTCAGCGCTACGTTCCATAGTATTTACTACTATTTAGGTAAATTTAAAAAGAAACCTAAATAAGTACGCTCATTTATGGTTTTGCAACCTCGTATGGATCATTTCCAGCTGGAGTGGCCGTAATTTCTATAAGTAGTAATCCATTTTGTGAGCTTTTTACAACTTACGCGACATGTTAATGAAACCCACCAAGTGGTTATTTCTGAAAGGTGTTATTTCGCATTTTTTCACTTGTAAAGTAGCACTGTATTTAGGAAACAAAGTATTTTAATTGATAATTAAATTCCGTATCATTATTATTAATAATGATATCATTGTGTAGAATTGAATATTAAATGAAATATAATAAAATTTTAGCTATAATAGTTATTTGACAACTCACATGGTTTGGCCACGCCTACAGAATGGATGATACCAGATGGCTCAAACAAATATTGCAATGGACCAAGAAAGTTAAAAAGAGGAAGACCAAGAAGGAATTGGAGGCAGGGAATTCAGGAAGCTATGGTAGCAAGGGGAATGAGAAAAGAGGAATGTTACGATAGAGAAAAATGGAAGCTGAGTGCAGGAAATCGACAGTTTTAAACAACCCGCTCTATGTATAAGAGTTATTTGTACGTGAAAAAACTCATTTATTATTCTTTCGTACTACCATAAGTAATTTTGTTTAAATTTTACAATGGGAAATCCCGAATAGCCAAGTACGTAGCGCGTTAGCCAAGGTGAAAGTGATCCTGGGTTAGATTCCTGTTAGTAGCCCTTGTGAAATGAAGTCGAGGCACTTTTAACAACACTACTAGTACTAACTTTGCAATTTGAATATTGAAATAAGTTGGCATCTCTTTTAGCCAGTAATCACTATGGCTATGCCGTCAGCCTTTCCATTTGTTGATGAATTTTTGAATTAGTTGTTTTATTCACTTAAGTTTTAATTTCCCATTCATAATACTAGATAGCCCACTTTTTCATTCATTTTATTTTATCAAGAGACACACCGCTGATGGAAAAACTGATCGAGAGTCACCAAAACTCCAAAAAACCATAAAATACTAACGAGAAAACCAATGCGCAATTCGGGTTCCCGGATAGCCAAGTGGGCAACGCGTTCGACTTTGGTGAAAGCGGTCCCGGGTTCGATTCCCGGTGGGGGCCTACGTGCGAAATTACCTTAGCTGTCGAAGCATTTTTAACAATACTACTACTATAGTACTAATATCCTGAAATCAAAATTAACCTCTTCAACGAACAAATATTTCTGTAAGCCCCGTGATCTTATATAGCAGGCAGTACTTACCCGTAGTTTGGGTTGCATAAGTTTGAGGGGTTAAAATTTGCCAAACTTCGCACTTCTTTACTCGGCTGACCCTGAGTCGTGTCCCGATACTGAATCTCGCCCATCAAATGTATTTCCCCGTTGGGACTCAACGGATGGTTCAGCTAGTATGCGATATAATCCTTCAAGCTGACAGCCTGAACTCATTGAGTATGATTTTTAGCATCCAAAACATATTTCTGGTGGAGGGATCTTTCTAAGAGACCAATAAGTCTCAATCTCACCCTACAATAAAGAAATTAATACGAAATACTTGAACGATAGAATGACATTCTAATTTAAGGGGTCATCGTTGATACGCGTGATTGATGAAATTTCTCATGTGACTCTTTGTATCAAGACATAGCCCGACCTCTCTGGAAATAAAAAAAAACTCAACAATCGATCTCTTTTTAGCACATCCCAGTACCAAAGTCCAAGTAGGAAGCTTTTCATAATGCGACCATAGGTTGCACAGAGTCCAAGTAGTTTTATACAGCGTGGATAGGTGTTGAGATGCGGCGTTCCATAGATAAAACATTTCCTTCTATATTTATAATACCACGAGTTTCCTTAGTTCTTGGAAGAGACTAACTTAGATTTCGACCCTTATGGAAGATAAACCTGGCTCTGCGCCTGATTCGAAATCCGTGAATTTATCTTTTGTAACTTGTACCTGGATTCTTGTTTCAACCTTGAATTTCACCGAATCGCAACTCATGCCCATCTCAAATAGCTAAATTGAGTCAGACTTTAGTTTCATGCCATCGGCCATCGAAAAATAAGCGGGTGTCACCATCATCAAGTCGTGCGACTTAGAAACATGACAATCATTTTGCTTACTATGGTTACTTCTAATAGTTATAAATACTGTAAGGTTAAGAATGCTAAAGTTGGTTCTATTCCATTTAGATTTAATAAAGAATATGAAGTGTAGTTATACGTTGGAGGGTAGAGGCCTTAATATAGTGGTATTCCATATTCAAAAAATAAAAGTATTGAAACATAATTTATTCAGTATTCTGTATATATAAATAATTTGTGTTTCAATACTTTTATTTTTTGAAGTGTAGTGCACGTGTTTGAACGGTATAATGAAATATATAGCAGATAGAAAAATATTTTCATCTTAGCTTAGATATTTATGGAGAAGATATTTTCTTAAGTTTTTATTTTGTGATTGGCAGAGAAAGCAGCATTTTTATGGGAAACATACCTCCTTTTCTTCATAGGACATACTTTTCATGAAAAGGATCCCTTTTTCTGGATTCCGACCCGATCCACCCATTTTTCCCAATCTTCCCTTCAATTTAACACTTTCCTTTTTTGCCTTGAAAGAATTTTTACGAAGTTTTAAATAGAAAAACAGTTTCCCTTTCGTCCTAACGTCAATCATTATTATAGATACCCTACGACTGAGAAGATTGCGTTCGAGTTAAATGGATGAACAGATTTCTTAAAGCTTCCATAGTTTTATCATGGACCTCCAATCGCGATGTAACATAATGAACTTCAAGTGTCTTAAATATCATCATTTTATCATTTACTTTTTTCTGTTACACCAACGTGAAATTTAACTGAAGTTGGATCTGTTTCTCATGATTTGCATAGACTTAAGAACTCTATCATGTAGGAGTGTTTCTTCGTTTTCAATGATATAATTTTCAGTTTGATACTTATTTCTCTTATATTACAGAAACATTTGTCCATTTTTTAATATTCTTATGTAACAATTAACCTTTTCCTCACCAGACAATGAATACTTATGTTAAGATATGTTCTTTTTGCGTTGACATTTTTAAGATTCCTCATGTTTCAACCTATTATTTTTCTTTGCGCACACTATAATAAAATATTTCTTCCTCCACAAAAACTATTATTTCTTTCTTTATTTTCTAAATTGTTTTTTAAAATGTGTGTATTTTTTAAATCTATTAATTAATTTGTTATTGAATGTATGTAATGGTAGATGGGACTTTCTAATCAAAAATTTCTTCAATAAAAAGTTTATATGTACGTAATGCTGTTATATAGATGTCTTTGATATTTTACTACTATTACAAGTTAAAATCGCATTTATCCCTTATTTTCACCAAAGAAAAGTGAGAAAGGGAAGAGGTCTGCCTAGCTATAATGAAAGCCGTTGCATTTGTTTCTAAGTCATTTAATGTATTTTATCTGATTTGTTCTAGGATCTCGCATGGATAAACACTGGTTCGTGGTAAGGGATACCACGGTGAAGACAGAAAGATTACTGACCTTGGTACCCCGCACTGCCCGATGCCCCATACGTCCTTCTCACGCCACTCGCAAGACCCTCTTGCAGCTGTTTCTAGCCCTGCAACATCCCTACATATATCCAGTGCTAGATTTGGATTTTTGGGAGAATTGCGGTCAATCCTACGCGCTCACCGTCCTTCCTTTCAACAGCAAAGGCTCCCTCAAGGATCTCATCTACAGAGTGAGTTATCTGCCGTCATTTTAATCTTTAATTCTATTCGCTTAGCGCAACACGCATAGAGCCGTGTTTCTGTTTAAGTCACATGCTTTCCGTCAATATTTAAACGAATTATCGGAGGTGTATTCCCTCTACTGCCTCCGTCCTGGTTAATTTTCCTTGTCAACTAGAAAGTCGTAATTGGTGAGTATTGGCACTAGAATAGCTTTGGGTATCTAATAATTTAGCCAGTAATCACTATGGCTATGCCGTCAGCCTTTCCATTTGTTGATGAATTTTTGAATTAGTTGTTTTATTCACTGAAGTTTTAATTTCCCATTCATAATATTAGATATCCCACTTTTTCATTCCTTTTATTTTATCAAGAGACACACCGCTGATGGAAAAACTGATCAAGAGTCACCAAAACTCCAAAAAACCATAAAATACTAACGAGAAAACCAATGCGCAATTCGGGTTCCCGGATAGCCAAGTGGGCAACGCGTTCGACTTTGGTGAAAGCGGTCCCGGGTTCGATTCCCGGTGGGGGCCTACGTGCGAAATTACCTTAGCTGTCGAAGCATTTTTAACAATACTACTACTATAGTACTAATATCCTGAAATCAAAATTAACCTCTTCAACGAACAAATATTTCTGTAAGCCCCGTGATCTTATATAGCAGGCAGTACTTACCCGTAGTTTGGGTTGCATAAGTTTGAGGGGTTAAAATTTGCCAAACTTCGCACTTCTTTACTCGGCTGACCCTGAGTCGTGTCCCGATACTGAATCTCGCCCATCAAATGTATTTCCCCGTTGGGACTCAANAAAATATTATATGATCATAAACATACTTTCACCTATCAAGATAAAGGTTTCTCAATGAGTACAATATAGCCAATAACTAAACAATTACAATCTAAACGACGGGTAATTCTTAAATAAATAAACTACATTACAATGTTATTCATACATGAACGGTTAAATAGCAATATATAGAGTCGGAATCGGAACATTTATAGTCGCAATAACAATATATGTAGTCGGTATCTAAGGTCGGAAGGGGAACAGAATCTAGTTGATTTGAAAGCACAGGAAGTTTATAAGGCCAAAGTATAAAATGAATATTATGAACGAAAATTGTGAACCAAGTGCAGAAAATATTTTTCAAGGTTGAACCGGGATACTTCTGTACATAATAATGCAAGTCCATCGACTGTTACCGCAGTGCATGCATATATCAACCCCGTCAGTTATCCATTAACTCCGTTATCAGCCACCAAGATCGAAGACTAACATAAATACGATTTCTTTTATCTATAACGCATGCGTATGATAACATAATATCAGGATATTCGAAAGATTGCGCGAATTTCGGAATTATAATTTTCAAACACACAAGGATTAAATTTCTTGCACATCTGCCAGTAGTCTCCACGAACCCAAAACATCGTAGAGAACGGGTTAGGGTGATCTAGCGCAAGATGGTGCGCACCCAGGAAAAATCCCAAGGAAGAATAGGCTTGAAAAAAGTCTGACGGGACCGGGAAACGAACCCGGTTCTCCCCCGGGTCCTTTGCCCACAAAGTCTCCCGAATGGCTTGGAAAATTGTTCTTTCGGGATAGATCCACGGACCGGGCCGGCAATTGGGAGACCCGGGTTCGTTTCCCGGTCCCGTCAGACTTTTTTCAAATCTATTCTTCCTTGGCACCAAAACAACGTGTTTGTAAGGTAAGAGACTCTACTTTTTCCGCAGGAGACACCGTGTCTGTATTAAAATCCTGTACAAAAAGCACAACGTCTCTTTTCCTTCAAACATGGAGTATTTCCTCAAAACGTCGCCAATGTCTGTGAATTTTATCCAAAACATTCGGAATCAATATTTTGGATATATGCAATGCAGGAGTTAAAATTCCCAGTAAGTATTTAAATTATTTTCCTCGTCTTATAAAAAATATCCACCACCATATGCAACGAAACAAACTTTAAATGCCAGTATGAAAAATTCATGTATTCCCCCTCAACGCTCTTGCATCTCTCCGTTAATGTGTTATGGTTTTTCAAACATCAAATACGTAATCCAGGGTCAGACAAGGAATCAGTGATTTTGGCTGCTTGTGAAAACACGGAGAAAGGTTCTAGTAGATATGGTATACTAAAAACAAAGGATGAATAGAGTTTCAGGACCTCGCATTTGATATATATTTTCTTTTGAGGAGAACATAATGGGTATCTATTTCTTTGCGTTTATTGTTAACTAATGCACATGTTTGCACGATATTTGGGGAGTTCTTTAATTTGAGTATGTTATACTTAATTCTAATTTAAGTCGTGTCTGCAATATAAACAGTTTTATTGAGATTTGGGTAATTTTTTGAGTAATGGATAACTTATGTTGGTGGTACGTATTTCATTTTGCATTATTTTTCACCTGCAGAGTCGATGGCAGGATGACTGGAGTCATAAATATGGGCAGAAGAGTGCTGGGTTACCAATATCCCAGGTGCAACGTCTCGGACGCCAAATATTGGAAGCTCTTCTCTTCCTTCGGGATCGAGGATTTCCTCCATGTGGACATCTTCATTCGGGAAACATCATACTTCAGAATGGGGTAGCAAGGTAAGAGAGAGCCTTTTTTTGCCTTATAATGGTCACGAAAAATTATGTTAAGTTTCTAAAAAGATCCCTACTTTGAGCTTCAATGTATGCGGATCGCAGTTTAACCATCATGCTTATGCCGAGCAATAAAGCATGAGATTATTTTTCAGAATTTTCGTCTTATAAACTCTACAGAATTGGTGACGACGATCACCAATCACCATAGGATAACGATGATTCGTCGTATCTGGTCGTGTGCTGTTTTTGTTAAATAAAAAACTTGTGGAAAAAGTACCATTT
This sequence comes from Ladona fulva, assembly GCA_000376725.2. Lineage (NCBI taxonomy): Eukaryota > Metazoa > Arthropoda > Insecta > Odonata > Libellulidae > Ladona > Ladona fulva. Next base: position 559,210 of record KZ312408.1, read on the forward strand.
TCCGAGTGTCTTTTCATCCCATATCTCGTAGAAGATTAAATGAATATGCTCGGGGATAGAGAGAGAAAAGCAATGTTTAGGTGACCTCCGTTTTGTCATTGCATCGCGGTTAGATTTTATTTACATCGTTTCCTATAAGAAAAAGACAAAGTTGGCGTTGACCATAGTTCATAAGCTATTGTTTCTTAGAAGCAATCGTCAAATTTTCATTCAACACCCAGAATACGTACGCAGACTAAATTAATGAAATGGAAAATTTGAAAATGTATATGTTCCTTGAATCTTACAGAGAAGCAGGGGGCAGCGATATTTCGAGGAAGATAGATATTATGATATAGAGAATTTCATTACAAATATGACGTGTTATTTTTACCCCGAAAATTTTTAATCAAACAGTAATCGCAGGTCAGGGCTTATGTCTTATCAATTATTTCCTCATGGTTTATTATTGCAGTTTTTCCTGTTTATGGTTTTATTTTATTATTAATTTGTAATTTTGTTATATTACTATTGATTTTGTAATTTCCTTCTTATACACAGCTTTCTTAAACATTTTTTAGCTTGAACTATCAGTAGGTTTGCGCAGATTTTTCACAACCCCCTTCTCTGAGGGTGTTTTCCTGCTGTGGATATTTTTTCCTAAGATATCACCTTAGGTTTTTTTTACATCCACTCCTTCTAAAGTTTTCCTCTCTATTTCTTTTTACCTACACACGTCTTTATGTACATAAAATCATTGACGAAAGGTTAGATGGAAGAAGAGACTTTTCAGTCTCAATCTCGCCTTTAATAAAGACCTTATTATTATTATTATGTGAAGCTTTTCCAGTCTAATTAAGGACTCCTTACGAAGACTATTTCAGAACTTTATAAATTCAAAATTAGCCGTAACGTTCAATGTTTCTATGCGTTTGATTTGGAGAAAGACAGACGTTGGTGTATACATCTATATTAATACCATACAAGCCGACTTTAGACGAATGACAGGGGATGTAAACATCGTTTATTCGATCTACTTCTTTAGCTTGTTATGATTACGTATTGTTCGTAAAAATGATTCCTTAAAACGACTTGTCCTTGCATCTGTTTCTCTAAATTTATGTTAATTGTCGGATCGGCCGAAGTGGGAAGGGGGTCTCGTAGTACCAAACACGTCTTCCGCAAATATGCTTTCTCTGAATTTATCAAGTAATCTTAGTCTAGCTTCTACTTACTTACTTACTCTAGCCTCCTTTCTTTCAAGTATTCCCACGCTGCGTCTGAGAGCATTTTCTTAGTGCTTACTTTTTTATCGTAGCATTTTTTAACAAATAGCATCGCTAGAATTAATGGTTTCGGGCGTTATTTGGTGTAACTTCTTCATTTTGTCGGAGAAATAAAACTTAACTTCGTAAACTGTGGAATTGACAAACTGAAGTTTTATTCTCTGACAAAAATCGCATCGTCTTGCGCTGCACTTTCTCGAGTTCGCGGGTACAAGTTTCATCCGCCGGATCCGATATACTCGCCGCATATTCCAGGTGGGGCCTGACCAAGGTGAAATAACATCGCTCTCTTACCTTTCCATCGCATCTACCTGCAATGCGCTTTATAAAACCGAGCTTTTTAGTTCCTTTACCGTAATTTATCATATATTTATTCTCTGGTTTACGTTATTTGTAAGAGTCATTCCGAGATATTTAAGTATGTCGACTACATATTCATTCCCTTAATTTTGTACGGGTGGTTCTGACGCAGTTGTTTCTTTATGAAATAGTTAACCACTGAGGATTTGCCTGATTTAAGATCTAGCTGCCATTTTCCGAACTACCTTCGAATATAAACTAAAAAACTACGGAGTCGGCCAAGGTATTGTCGAAATCCATAATAAAGGAAATATATATACTTTTCCACTCAAAAATTTGTATTGTGTGGAAAAGAATATATCTTTCCTTTATTATTATGAACTAAATTGTTTGATGGTGAAATGCTATCTTTATCGCTCAATATTTCTCTATTTATTAGTGAGACATCCGTAATTACCCTAACAATCCCATCAATCTCGTCGCTCAGGTCATTGATATAAATCAGGAAGAGTAGATGTCCAATTACACTGCCTTGAGGTACGCCTGAAGTGCCTGTCACTTTATTCGAACTACTACTAGTAGTAGTATTGTTAAAAGTGCTTCGATAACTAAGGTAGGCACGTAGATCCCCACTGGGAATCGAACCCGGGACCGCTTTCACCGTAGTCGAACGCGTTGTCCACTTCGCTATCCGGGAGCCCTTTATCCGAGCTAACGCCATCAAGTACCTCTGGCTGTTATCTCTCGTATAGGAAATTCTTCGCTTGATATTTAAACATGAGCCAATTCCTAATCGTGATTTGCTTCTCAAGAATTACAAAATATGCTGGACAAAATGCAAATAAGAAAGTTCGATTGCGTAAAATATCTTTGGTATGATAAAGTATAGCTGGGACTCGAACCCGAATCTCCTTATAGTCTGTCGGTTGATTTAATAATTAAGCTACCACGACAGTCTAAGAGAAATTTCTTAACACTTGCTTAGTGTTGTAGTAGCTAATTAATATTTGTACATGCAATTTATAATATTCGTTTTGGTAGCTTTTCTCAGAATCTCTTTTCTCATGGAACGCAGTCTGCAAAAATTAAGCAAAATGCTCTCATGTTTAAGGCGAAAACCTTGTAGTTAAATTTGTGTTCGCTTAAGAGGCATTCGAAATTATTCTCACAGAGTTCAGTCAGGTAAAATATTTGTTGGCGTCTTATAATTCTTCTGCATACGAGTAAGACCAAGGTAGTTTTTATCATTCACATTCTTTTGTTTTATTAACTGCTTACATCGCACAATAGTTTCCTGAAAATGATATCGCGATATAGAGTTACATTAAGGAGAAGTGAAATTTATTTGACTTTCAAAGTAAACTCAAACTTTTACCACTTTCTTTTCGCCTTCAACGAGTATTTCAACAGCTTTTCAACTTCTCATCCACCAGACATGATGTTCTTTTCTCTTATCTGAGAAGTTTCTTTTGGAAGATTTTTAATTAGCAAAAAGTTTTGATGGAATGGAAAATTCCCAATAGATTAGTCACGTAGTATAATTTCGTGTATTTTCTGCCCAAAAGAGAAAGTACTGGAGTAATTTTCGTCCGGAGTCCCATGAGAAAGTTTAGAGTGTAGCATGCTTAACGAAATAATCTCTTTGCAAGTTCATCGTATGGTTTTCGCTAGAGAAAGCAGAAATTCCCCAATTGTGGAGTTCTTAACCTTTTTTATGTCCAGTAGAATAAATTTTCTAGGGAAATTGCTTAATTTTAACAAAGAATGTAATTAAAATAACATGTAGAGTAACGATTCTGAGTGAAGCAATAAGGATGGATCTCCAAGTACGCGAAGTTAAAGAATAAGTGAAAAATTTGACAAATGAGAAGGTTCTAGCAAGATTAGCTGTAAAGGTTTTATTTTCATACAATTATACGTAGTATATTATGAAATGGAAATTGGAAGGACACTCCATAGTGAGGGAAATAAGAAATGCAAGTCGAACAAGAGCGAATAAATATAATAAGAGGGACAACCGTTTATAGTGTTCGAATTGCTGGCGAATCGCATAAAAACCTTTCGCGTTCCCTTGTTTGAGTTTTCCTAACGCACTTAACAGACTATTATTTCATGAAACAATCTCAACTTGCTCCAGGATCTCCTCACATGAATGAATATAATATTTTACTACTGCATTAGCAATGTTAACGACGAGTTTCCTGGAGGTACAACGTACGTACTGCGAAGCAATGGATGCGGTTCGCCATTGTATGGGTTAGATTCTCCAAGGTTAGAGCCAATGGAAAAAGCTTGAATAGGGCGGCCAGAATCAACACGACTGTTTGCGTTGGCTGGAGAAACCCTCGCTAGCAAAATGGCATCCTTCCCTACTATAATACGCGGATGCTGTATACACTGGTTCCCGATAACAAGCCTAATTCTCCTCTCCTTGGGGCTTCTCTTCTAACATCCTCCCACGTCCCTCCTATTCGCTTGCTCATGCGGTCGTAAACCCTCCTTCTGTGTTGTTGCGGTCTTTGCTCCAGGGAGAATTTCTGCCTCAGAACGGTAGATGTATAAGAAGGGTTACGCTACTTTGTTCTCGCAGTGCGAGAATTGAATGCATGGGACAGCGGTGTAACCAGTCTGTGGCAGCTGCCCCTTCCGCTGCCACGTGTTCTTAGGATTTATTATAAAGCTTTGATCGCCGTCTACGTCATTATTTCCGAAGAAGTCTCATATAAAAATAGACTAACGTGGAAATCCCCTGGTAAATTAGATCCGTAAGACAATCTTCAGATAACCTTTTTCGAGTATTACGTCTTGAAGAGTCTAATTTAAGCCTGAAGTGGTAATTGCCTTCCCTAAAAAGCATTGTTACTTAATGATAAAGCATAGAAATGACAATTTTTAGTCTAGTGGTTCCTTTAAAAATTGAACCAAGGATTTAATTTCCCTTTGTGATATCTTAACCGATTTCTTCCGAAGTTTTTCGGTGTAGTGTTTATTTTATTCCGCCTTAACTTGTGGAACATTTTTGTCTCAATACGACAAAGTTCACGTGGACTTCATGCGTGTTAATTAGTTGCAAAAACAATGTACGATTATGATACAGTAGTCATTTTCTCAATTATTGTGTCACGAAAATAAATAGAATGTGTGAAATGGGTATTTTATTGTTTGCTTGACATATACTCAAGTTGTATCGTGCAATTTTGTGTGGTGATGGACTACGATCATTTTCTTCGTAATAAAAATAATAAGTTATTAATCGTCGACAGAGGAAGTGGGTGGGTCAAATATTGAGAGTGGGACTGCTAAGGAATGTGATTGAGGGTAGATTACAAGGGAAAGCAGAGGGAAAGACAGTTAAAAGTTGCTAGATTACATAAAGGGTGGGATAATACCAAAAAGCGAAAGAGATGGCCTTGAGTAGGGAATATCGAGGCACATGAATCTACTGAAAATTAGAACACTTATGTATCTATTTAATAATATGATAAACGATGACAGGATGTGTTACATCCTGTCATCTTACTTCTTAAATATTGCAAGCGGCTATAGTTGAAAAGAAAAATCTAAGTATGACTTTGGGGTAGCTTTTATTTTAGCTTGGACGCTCTTATGCTCTAATATTTACCTAGTATATGCGGCAAACACATGTAATTCATCTAAATAATGCGTCCGTAAACTCGTGAAGGTACCGCGCAAGGCGATGCATTTCCTTAAGAATGGTTATGATAAAATAGCAATCTTAAGTAAGATATTCTATAACTCTTGCCAAGAATGCATAAAAAATATTGGAAGCTAGGTAGCAATCGTTTTCTGGTTTCAGAGATAATTTGTTCACTAAAACTGTGCTAGGAATTATTCATTCGTTATGATAATAGATATCACGCTTTCCCTGCTATTTAGCTAGGTTCCTGAATAAGAAATAACTGAAATAAAGCATATTTGACCCTTCCTTGAGGTTGTGGAGTTGCATAAATCACTTATTTATCGCTTGTTTATTAATTTCACCCTTCGACAGAACTTAAAATGCTATAACCGACAGCGAGTTGATTTTAACGTCTGCACTGCGTAAAGCACTGCAAAGTTATCATACAAATTTTGGTTCCCTCTCTTTAAGCACCTTCCATCTTGCTACCATCCTGAGTCTCACTTAAATAAAATCACGAGTAAGAAAAGCCATCGGAAGTAATTCATTTTCTACTGATAAACTAACATAAAATATTTTCTTGAAACTAATAATTTGTTATTTTATCTTAGCTATATATCATGCTAAACAAATATCTCACTCCATGTACCCTTGTGATTCCATAATAGAACAATGAAGGGAGTATTAGCTGACGGAGGCAATTATGAGTAGAAATGTTTGCTCGGAACCTGAATACCGCTAGCCTGCTAATAATGCATGGAACTATTCGATTTAACGTGCAAACGCACGCTTGTACACAGTTCTATGTGTTATTTGATGTTGACGAACTCCTAGTACGTACACGAGACAGTTTGCATGAATCACGGTGCCCATCGAGTTTTTAGCCTTCTGCGGACCCCATCCCTACCTGTTTCCCGTATCTGTATATTTTTGTAATTACTTACTAATGTAAGCCTCCAATGAATTCTTATTTGTAGTCACTATAAAATAGTTTCATGTAGAATTCCATTGGGAGCTAACTACAGTGCAAAAGATTAAATGAAAAAGTACTCCTTATATTTTTCGCCTCCACCCCACTGTATTATTATTATGAATTAATTCATTACAATTAGAATGATATTCCGGTAGCAACGTTAAAAATTACAGTACTATGCTTCAATTATACAAAATTATATTGAATATCAATTGCAATATTACAAAGTTATTGACCCTTGCAATACAGGTATGTTCTGGTAACGATATTATATTATTATACTACAGATGACTCTCACACAAATAATACATTTTCGTATAATACTACTCAAAGGTTTATAAGTATAGGTTTACATGTATAAAATTGTCTCCAACTTTACATCCCTCATATATCGTACAAGTTATTTCAGGGTTTCTGGAAGTAATTTACGGCTACCGTCCCGGGGACAAGTCCCTACTGTACATAACTCCAGCAGTAGATCCTCTTCCACTCTGCTTACAGTTTGCCAAAGGCAAGCTCGCTTTCGTGCCACAATATGAACATAACATGAACTTGTATGGACGAGACGAGAATTTAAAATGCCTCATCTTTTCGTTAAATAAACTAGGACACGCCTAGTTCTGCCACATCTTTGACACAGTAACTCCGTCCTGCACCACGAAATACTGCACGATGTTTGCGTTCTTTATAATGAAAGAGAAAAAACAGCGCGGCGAAATCTGAATGTGATGGTATCCAGGAAGTGTGTAAAATGTCATATTTCTGTTCTAACGTTACTGATGTCGCTACATTTTTGCAGCACTGCAGTTTAAAACATTAAATTTTCGTCATCACAAGTTAGGAAGAACGTACAGGATGCAGCTACGATTTTTGTCGAGTATTTGCACCGAGACCATTGAAGAGTACATATGAGTAAAATAAGAGAATAATTGCTGCTTAAAATCGAAAGGCGTTCGTGGTCTTAGGCAGTTTTGAGGTAAATTTGGCATTGCCTCGTATGGCATAACCAAATTTACCTTTCTCTCCTTTGCGCAGGAACAGAAAGGTTTTGCTTTATTTCAATGGAATTCATGTTAAAAATTTTCAGTTTTTTATTCGCATTTTTTTCTTCTAGTTTTCATTACTTCCAAATATTCATGGACGCGAGCGCTAACGCTGATTTTTTCTAGGCTATATATTACAAATATATTTGCTTTTTCGAGAGGTTGACACTTCTTCAGCCTAAAAATTTAACTATTTTCGAAAGATAATTATATTTTGTTTTCGATGATCCGACGAAACTAATAAAGTTGGAGAGGTAATTATGATACAGTAGTCATTTTCTCAATTATTGTGTCACGAAAATAAATAGAATGTGTGAAATGGGTATTTTATTGTTTGCTTGACATATACTCAAGTTGTATCGTGCAATTTTGTGTGGTGATGGACTACGATCATTTTCTTCGTAATAAAAATAATAAGTTATTAATCGTCGNTTTTGTTTTCGATGATCCGACGAAACTAATAAAGTTGGAGAGGTAATTCATTTTTGAGTGCGCGTCTGTTTGCTTCGGAAGCACTTAAACTGCGTTTTGAAGTGTCCTTGAATATCGATCTACGCTTGGGGATTATATCAGGGCGTCATAAAAATGTTCCACTTCTACTTTAAAATTTTAACATGGTTCATTACATGTTTGTACTTCGTGTAACGAATAATTATCTCATTTTCGTGCGTTTCTCTCTTTTTGCTTCGTTTCAAACTGTGTGATGTACAAGGGCGTTTTTAATTATCCAATTAAAATTGTATAAATGAAACTACTCATGTTACCGTTTTATAACAGCAATCCAGATATTACCGTTAAATGTTTCGGTTAGCCACATTTTAAAATATTCACGTTTAAAAATACTCATTTATAGATCAAAATATATTATTTTTGTAATTTAATCATTCTTCTTTCTTTTAAATATTTCCTATAGATATTTAAAAAAATTGGATAAAGTGGTCCATTTAAAATTAAGTAGCCCGAGTGGTCCAAGTGAAAAGGGTTTCCTCGTGACAGTCACATTTTGCTGACTATTGGATAGATTATTGATAAAACTGTACTAGCATATAAACAGTTAAACATATATGAACGTTTTGAGCATATTAAATTAAATTAATCGAGTAATGAAAGTCAACTTCTAAATGAAACAATTATTCTCCATGTTTTGAGCTATCCGAAGTTAAATCAAAGGAAAATAGTTTTTATAAGTAAATGAAATTACGTCAAGTCTCAACCGAGATGTTTTCATTGCAATGAAACCGCCATACATCACAATTCATTTGATGGAATATAAACGTTAGAAAATAAAATCATAGGCGTTGTGCGTTTGAGTAGCAATTACTTTGAAAATTATCTCACTCTGCCTAAATGAGGCGTTTCCGATTATCACCGCTTTTAATTAGGACAGATAGAACATTAGCTCATTAAACATAATGATAGATACTGGTAGCTAAATTGGGAATTTTTATTGCATAAATTAAATGAACGTCGGTCATCGATTAATCAGTCACATTCCAGGCACACATCCGTCAAATTTCCATTACATTTTCCCATTCGAATCACTTAATAGATAAATGGATTTCACTCGTTTTCAGTTTTCGGGAACGAGTGATCTCAAACAAATGTCATTTTCAGACACGCTGAGATTTGTTCTCCGAAATCGGCTACTTTCTGTTCTGCATCTAGCTGATACAATAACGAAGAACATTTTTCAACTCTAACGAGCTGAAAATTCTGAAATTAGTTCGCCCGAAGGTCCTCCTAACGTAAGAGTATTAAAGAAAGTTTTTGCTACGAAATCCATTAAATGGGCTTACACCGCCTCAAAAATACGTTTTCCAATACTTAATATTCCAACACTCCGGAATAATAATGAACCGTTTCCAATGAAATAAAATATGGGAAAAACTTACATTTCATTGGTAAATGTTTTGATGGTGCAGTTTTTAATTAGCCGAGAGTAACCAACTAGATGGTAAAGCTTTCTTCAGTGAAAATGGTATATATCTCGTCATCAGTCATTTTTGCAACAGCATTCAAGCTTTTTCCCAAGCGCTGCAGTTTTACTGAAGCAGTAATTAAGAAGATCCGAGTTTTGAACCTGAATGGAGATGGAGTCTTTTGGTTGCTAGTGAAAAAATTACTGTGGGATTGTTATAATGCCTCGATATCTTGAGACACTCTCAACTTCATTACGAAAACGCCGTGTTTAGTTTTAAGGGGTCCTTTGCAATCCTCGGATATTAATTTTGAGATAACGGCTATCCCTACGAGTCGCTACAAACAAGCTCCCGAAATTAAAATCACATGCATTACCGGGTCCAATTACTGTCTAATACCTCTGTAGTTGAGTAATGTACGTTCATTATTAGTTATTATGTCAAGCGGCTTCATTTAAGTGGATTCGTTCCGATTGGTGGAGAGTTTTTCATTGCTGTGTCTACTCTTGCCAGCGATTATATTTAAACACTGCACTTCTATTAGTTATGAGGAAGTATGAATTTTTTGGAATGTATTGACTAGGAAAGTGTCAATTAGAGACAGACATGTCAGCTTCATTATGCAGCTCTTATCAATTGGGTTAATTTGATTTCAGTTATCTGCCATCACACGCTTTGATTCTCATCACAGAGTGGCACGCACGTTAAGGAAAAGACCGACCTCCAAAAAAGTGGGTTTTAATCTTTTAGTGAAAAACCGAGCATCTTATAAATCATAAATATATATAATA
>KZ312408.1:583980-597158 GCA_000376725.2 Ladona fulva
TTTAATTATTTTCAGTTCCTATAAGCAAATTTTATAATAATCTTTTTTGATATGTGCCTAAAAACACGTCCCTTTTTTATCCAAAGCAACGGCAACCCCTACAAAAGATGTTTTTCAGGGGTGCCTAATTCCACGTGTTTTTTTGTTATCCTTGTTTGAATGTACATTTGTGACAAGCGAAATAAATATATTAATTAAATAATTACTCGGACCAAAGTGTAGATCAGCGAAGTGTAGATTAGAATCAAAGCCCGCAGTGGACTCACATTCTGTCTCTGACTCAGCTGATCATAATCATTTCCTTGTACAATGACAAAGATTAATCGGATTTCTACGGAACCTTTAGGTCGTAAAAAAATCCTACATTATACTTTAAGGGTTAATACAGTGCTTCTTTGAAATGCCTCAACGAACCAGGCCGAATATAAACTCTGTAAACCGGCCCGATTCTGTGCAGACCACTTCAAGATATGCCCTATTTGCTAAGCTCCGCGAATGTGCTCCTCCATAAATTACTCGTGTGTAATCCGACTGAGTCGGAAAAGATGGCGGTGCTTCCAGAGAAGCACTACTTATTACTCAAGTGGTCCTGATCAATTAATTGACTAATAAATTTCGCTTAAAGTAACATCACTTTATTCCGTTTTCCAACAGAAAGTTTTAGATTCTCTTCAGGAGAAATTCCGAAGTATAGGTCGAAATTGGTATCACATTTAATTTTCATGGAATGAAGGGAATCGATTGCCTACAGCTCTTGACGTACAGCAGTTTACGCCATGTTACGGATCATTTTACATACATTTTTTTTAACCACCAGCTCAAGAAACATATAAGGTGCAAAAGATGGATTATAAGGTTAACGCGATAATTTAATTCTTCATTCGAATACTGAACGCAGAAATAGATAGTAGAACGCAGGTGTGTCAAGCATAAGTCATATCTGCCCATTGGCACGCAATAGAATTATTTTGGCACGTGAATGTTTGACGGCACTTTCCTTGTTAAATATTTTTCACTTAAAAATGAAGCCCTAGAGTACATCACCGTAGATCCTGTTCCTAAGTTATGATAATTAACGATTACGTACGACAATTACAACTAATTAATACCATTGTCGGTGTAACAAAGTAAGGAATATTATATCAGAATCTCGCAATAAAGTGTGGCCCCATATTGGTACGCAAATACCAAACACGGAACTCTTGCCTCAGAAGTATCAAAACTCGCAAATCTCGGTATGATGGGTGAAATTACGAGTAGCTTAATAACCAATATTTTAATAACCATTCGATGACTTTACTCTATAAAATACAATAAGCCGAAATTTTTTTGAAAGACGAAACTTTATGCATTAAATACCATCAATTCCTCCACTTCTTTTAAGGAAGGATGTTGCAAATAGCTTTTAATTAAATGATAATGCAATTTGAAATACCGCATCCAAATAACTGTACAATTCCAATATACTTAAGTTTCCAATACTCTTTGTTAAAAAAAACAACCAAGTATGTCCCGCTTTCTTCTAATCCCACTATCTTGCTATATCTTCCGTCTCCCTCCCTCTCTGTGTTTATCCTTGTTTGATATAATAATAATAATATTTACTAATTTCATGTGTCACAAACCCATTTAAAAGCAAGTCAAAATATATACAAAAAGTCTAACATATACTTGGTAGCAGTAAGACAAAAATAACCTAGTTAACTATCGTTTTTAGTGATTCTAATGTTTTTAGCAGTTTAATTTTTAACGTAAATTTGTTTCGTATATTTTTAACCTCCATTTCATTNAATAGGCTTTCAGAAGTGTTTCGTGGAAATGATGAGAGGCGTACACTTACGAAAAATCAAGTAAAAATGGACGTGAAAAATGCCTGACAGCACCGGGACTCAAACCGGGATCTTTCTCTTCCCGGACTTACCCTTGTCTATAAAGTATCCCGAAGCGGCATGTCTGAACGACCTGGTAAGGTAGCACAACCGAATAGAGCAGCCTCCTGGTGAGTGGAAGATCCGGGTCTGATTTTCTGTCCTATAAAACGTTTTTTATGGCCGGTTTTCCTAGGGAAGTGTTTCATGTTTCTATTCAATGGGTCAACCATTCAGTTTTCGTTCAAACTAAACGTTTATTCCATTGCTTATTCTTTATTTCATTGTTTATTATTCTTCTAAATTAATGGTGTTTTCATTTCCTTCCTTCATATATTTTGGTTAGATGTAAAGGGGGATTTCATTGTCCTAATTTCACTCGCATTAAAGACGTTTCTACTCTACTCTAATCAATAATAACCGCATTTACTAAGTGGAATTCCATAACTGGAAGAAGCGAAACACATTACAAAAAATCCCACAAGGTTAAATTACGATCGACCGGTTTTAACTGCTAAGAGTCATCTCTCATCACCTGACAAACCCTGTGGGATTTTTACAATTTGATAAATGCTAAAAAATTGCGGCTGATGAAAAATTCTCTTGAGTTGATTGATTAAATCACGTGACCATTCTATTAAATATCCTGCTGAGTGGAATTCTAGGACATCCTCGGCGCTCATGGAATCGGTATCCCAGATATTCAGGTGGACCAACTGCCCTAGCTAGCCACCATCGCCTTAACTTTCTTCTCATTGATTGTCCTTTTCCCTTGGTACAAACTTGCTCTCGTCCTTCGTCTGCCTCATGGCGACCGAAAAGCATAAATCGGGACCTTCGCCTCTATTATAAGTGAAAAAGGAAGAAATTGTGGTCAATGAGAAACTCATTGCCCTGTTTACTCGTCGCAGAACTTAGTAATTATTAACGAACTTCATCACATTGCGTGACTACCGTGACGTTGCAATTTTTCCGCGTTCTTTTCATGAATATTGATGCTGTTATCTTGAGTACTGGGTTATAGGGTTTTCTCGTTGAGGTCTGTATCCATACATGAGCATGTCTACACCTTAGTATGCTCAGGTCCCCAAAAATGACCTAATTTACACTTATCCATTTTCAAAGTTCCCTTAATTCTTTGCCTGTTTACAGGTTATTATTATCATCGTAACCATCATCGTCTTTATTATTATATATGATTATTATTATTATTGTTGTCGTTATTGTTGTTATTGTTATTATTATTGTTGTTGTTGATGTTGTTTCTCGACAAGTTTGGTCCTTCTTTTACTCATCTACTTCTTAACTTTTCTAATTCTTACCATCTAATTCTCTCTAAAGAGGAAATTCCATATCAGTATAATTGACCCATTCCTAATCGCTCCCCTTTGTTTCAAATCAAAGACCTTCCTTTTCTAACCATGTAAAACGTTTTTTTTTTCAACCGACATACTTTTCGTTTTCTCTCTTGATAACGTCTACATCTCGATAATAAGTATTAATATTCTTTTTATGAGGATATATTTTCTATACAATTAGAACAAAAAACTCTGTTTAAAATTTTTATCTTCTAATATCTCTCTTAAGCGATTTTGTCGCTTAAGAGAGATATTATCGGTTCGCTATTTTCCGACTTAACTCCAGTGCACACTTCCCATCCGAAGAATTATCACGGAAAGATTTAACGTGGCTTAGTACGAATAGAAGAGTGCACAGGAAAATTACAATAGGCTTTCAGAAGTGTTTCGTGGAAATGATGAGAGGCGTACACTTACGAAAAATCAAGTAAAAATGGACGTGAAAAATGCCTGACAGCACCGGGACTCAAACCGGGATCTTTCTCTTCCCGGACTTACCCTTGTCTATAAAGTATCCCGAAGCGGCATGTCTGAACGACCTGGTAAGGTAGCACAACCGAATAGAGCAGCCTCCTGGTGAGTGGAAGATCCGGGTCTGATTTTCTGTCCTATAAAACGTTTTTTATGGCCGGTTTTCCTAGGGAAGTGTTTCATGTTTCTATTCAATGGGTCAACCATTCAGTTTTCGTTCAAACTAAACGTTTATTCCATTGCTTATTCTTTATTTCATTGTTTATTATTCTTCTAAATTAATGGTGTTTTCATTTCCTTCCTTCATATATTTTGGTTAGATGTAAAAAGAGACTAATTAGTCTCAATCTCGCCCGTAAATAAAGACGAGTTGTTGTTATTATTATATNTATTCCATTGCTTATTCTTTATTTCATTGTTTATTATTCTTCTAAATTAATGGTGTTTTCATTTCCTTCCTTCATATATTTTGGTTAGATGTAAAAAGAGACTAATTAGTCTCAATCTCGCCCGTAAATAAAGACGAGTTGTTGTTATTATTATATTTTGTTGATTATTTGTGGTGTCATCGTTTTTTAATTACAAATTAATTGACTTTCCCAATGTCTATTCGAGCGCTTTTCGAGACCCTGCTTTTAATACTTCACCATCTCTAGAGTCAAATCCCCGTCTTTATTTCCTAAAGCCTTTATTTGCTTTACCTCTATATTCTCCTGCCTTCCCATCCTTGAGGTCTTCCATATCCCATTTAGGCGACTTCTTAATACGGAGGATCATTTCAGATTTTAGAGGGCTTTCAATTTAAGTAGTTAAATTTAAAATAGAAGCGTGTGTATTTTATTATACGAATACCATAATTCCCAGTTTCTGCTTTTCACATTGAAATAGACTAATCCTAATAAACTTTACTCGCTTACATTATTAGAATAGTATAGAAATGTCTCTATTACCAAGATTGATACTAACAAGTCGCCTCTTACATCTAAACCATTTTATTTTAATAAAAGGAAAGGATAGAACATAAAACAAAAGAAAAGAAGGAAGAAACTATGTGTGGATTAGAACCTAAGTCAAGAGCTTAGGAAAATTTTCCATAGCAGAAAAACACCGACAGGAAGAGGGTATGAAAAACCTGCAAAAATGATTACATTGCCGCACAAGAAATACGCCGTAAATTTATTTCTTATTTATATAGAATAACTTTAATGCATTAAAAATATCTTCACTTCATATGCATTAAAAGTATCTTTATTTCTTTAATGCATTAAAAATATCTTCAGTAATAACTTCCATTGATAGTAGTATTGTCTTATGCATAAGCTTCAGGATTGACGACACACACCAAAAACCATCAAAAAGCATCAAAAGGTGTGAGTCGTCCATCCTAATGTTTCAACCATCAGCGGTCACTTATTCCTTTATAATGCATGAGCTGTTATCAAAACTTATTGGAAATCTTGAAAAGTCGAGAAATCAAGCTCAAGGTATTTATTTATCAAAATTTCAACATCGTTAATTCTTTCTTGTTACCTTCTTGGGAGATCATGCACATATCAGTCGATTAGTACTTCTTGCGTTTAGCCTTTTTCTTGGAAATATTCGTTTCCAATGTCCATTTCTTATGTAAGAGATGAATCAATTGTTTCGATAGTGTCGCATGCTTCTGAATTTCAACCTTCTTCCTTGAAAAGTTATGGAAATGCTCGCCTTGAAAAATATTTAAATGCCAAGAACAAGAGGGTTGCTTTATTCATTGCAGGTAAAGTTTATGAGTTCTGCAAATGAAAGTCGTCCACGGTTAAGGCCGTGACAATGTGTCACGCAATGCCATTAGAAAACTCTTAGAGGCAGCTTCATTTCCAAATGATATTCAAGCTGTAGTTACTAGGAGAGACAGGAGTGAATTATCCTAGAATATGATGCCTTCTCTCAGTCAACTCATACACACGTGGCGACCATACGCCCTTTATTTTAAAGAACGGTTCATCTTCGTCAATTTTCGTTTTTTAACTGAAATGCTAAGCATTAAAAGTTTTTTCTCTTTATTTGAACTAGTATAAGCCCTTTTGTTACCATTTATTTTCACTATCTCAAATTAGAATAATAATTAAGTCAGAAAGACTCGACGGCACATGTACGATGCTATACAGTTCGTTGTCTCATATGAGGTGACGTTCCAGTCGCTCGTAGAATAGTTCCACTATATATGTCATAAATAAGCATAAAAACATAAGTTTGCATAAGGAGAGGATAAACCATTATGTGAGCATAATATCCTGCCAGTAAGAGAGAAGATATGAGGTATCACCGTGTGTTACGTAAACTATTAGTTTTTCTAATATACACATCAAAAGTTAGCATAAAATAATTGGAAATACTTTTATTCTTTTGCAGGACACATCCTATTTGAAATGTGCGCTGGTTATGAGCTCTACACTCCTCAGCCAACGGCCACTCATCTCCTGGATATCCAGTCCTATCCTCAGGTGGTCTCCTAAAATTACAAGTGCAATTTTTTCAATAGAAAACCTCGAGGCTAACTTTCTCGAAAGTCACGAGAGTAAAAAGAAACGGCTTGGAAACTTTTTAACCCGGCTTGAGGATGCTTAAAAAAATTTCATCCCGTTAAGGGCCTGATGGAAAAGTTACTGAGTGTTTTCTTTAAGCCATTCCGTTATTACCATTAACGTAGCGCCATTTTCCATTTCGGTATGCGTGGAATGCGTCATTAGGGGTTAGAATGTCAGCCTATATGACTGTAGATGTAGAAGCACGGATTATTCTGGAGAACGACGCTTACCTATTTAATTTAACCACAGGTTGCTGCCGTTCTGGATTTCATCTTCCATAATCCCACGGGTCGTTTCCCATCGATCGCTGAAATATCTCTGTGCGATTTTTTCCGCAACATTGATTTGCGGGAATTGCGTTCCATGCCACTGCCTGTAAGTACATTTCATATTCCTGTTACGCAACCGCATATTTCACGTGTGCGTGCATGTTAGAATTTATTGTCATTGGTTGATTTCCATCGTTACTTCCAGCATTAACTGTAGCATGGATTAAGTATGAAGGTCATCTGATCGGTTTTATTGCGTGTGGCTGTTTGGGAATGTTACTTAGGTAAATTAAGTTTGGAGAAGTTTAGTTAATTTTGAAATATATTCTTATTTCCAAGGATAAACAGACGTGAATTGTCTCTTACACCCTCAGTTTCTCCAATGTGCACGCGTTTTATCTACATTATACTTATATACTTTAATACCATGAGACAGCGGTTCTTGAACTTCGGTAGGCTTAGGACCCCTTTTACCTCATTTTTCTGTTTCGCGGACCCCAAAAATTAGGCGCTTTCGCACACATATTATTATGATTATAATTATTTATTCTTCCATCGAGGTTAGGCCAAAATGGCCTCCCTTCCACCTAACTTCTGGGGATATTACATGCCATAACTAAGAATGTTACATTACATTAATAACTAAAATAATTAACTAAAATTAATTTAAATCAATGTAAGGAAATCTCAACAATAATTCGAACATGGATAAAAGAAATATTCTAATTACAGTATATAAAATATTGCTAATATAAACTAATACATTTNCATAAAACTTAATATAGATACTTATAAAACTACAAAGATTTGGGTTGTGGAGAAAAAACTCCTCAACTGAAGGCTTTTGGAGAAAAACCCACGATGCGGGAAAACACCCAGAAGGGGGGCGAAAAAAACCCGCGAAAACATATCGAGATGTTAATTCAGATTTCATATACTATCAAGTAGATACAATCAATTGGAATAAGTTTAGTATTTAAATCCTTTAACTGAATTCGATCGGAGGCTAATGTAACAATATTACAGATGTTGAACACTATTTTAATAAGGAAAAAAATATACTCACGGAACCCTTCGGGTTATTTTGCGGACCCCCAGGGGTCCTCTGGCCCTAGTTTAGGAACCGCTGCCATACGAAATATATAATCTCATATCGTTGCAGTTAACGGTGCTTCTTAAGTCGTCAACTATACATAACCGCAACTCATCCATAGTAACCCCATTCTGCCCGTTCCATTGATTAATGCGTTTAAAATTAGTAATTTTAAAAAATGCTTAAACAGCTGCGGTAATTTTGCGTGTGAGTCCCATCGGGAACCGAACCAGGAGCCGCTTTCTCCGAAGTCCAAGACTAAGATTTTGTCAATTTTTTCGTACATCGAGATAATTTTGATGAGAGTTTTCATATATGAGTAGATGTTGGCGAAGGAATACATTTTAATGTTTTTTGGTACGCTTCACGGGGAAGTCATTCCCTATTCAAGTTCTCGATAACGATTATTTAGGAAGACAATTAGAAAAATTGTACTTTCCACCAGACACACCACCAGATGATGATGATCGCGATACCAGATGATGGCAATAAATGGTCGAAACCGGTCGTGTGTTATTTATTTGTTTAATAAATAATTCTGTGGAAAAGGTAAAATTTTTCTAAGTGTCTTCCTATTATGGATTTCCACAATACTTCGCCGGAATCTGTGAAGTTTAAACGATTATTTAAATGATTCGAGAGAGTAGTGACTCTTATTGATGGTACCTTATTATGGTACCTTCAAGAAAACAAGAGATATTTCTATTTTAAACAAATTGGTTAAACTTCTGCGAACAATTCTTCTCGCTAAATACGTTTTGCGTTTGTTTTTTGAATTCCCCAGTAAACTAATATACTCGTATGTAGGATTTTAGTTCATGCTTATTTTCACTATTGTATATAATATACTCTAATGCGGATAAACTTGTATGTAGGATTTTAGTTCATGCTTATTTTCACTCTTGAAGTGACGAAGAAAACTTTGTAGCAAGCGCGCCTCTCTCACATTATATTTCATTTCTCTAACCTCTGGATTTTGATTCTACCAGTGCAACGTTTCATCGGATATCTATCGGTTTAGAACGAAGTAAAAGAGCATATCCGGTTTTGCTTTAACCAAGTTTTGAATGGCATATGCAAATGGATGGACCCCGTTTCAGTATAAATCAAATGTTCGAATATGTGCGCATTATTCAAATGAGTGATAGGCACAAATCTTTCCGAGGTAATCCAATCCAATCCGGCTTTGTTATACCTCATAGCGGCATTCCCCTATCAATCATACGAAGTAGGTAGCTTTTATACTTTTCTAGCATTCTGTATGTAAATTCAGACGTAGAACTTCTATGTGAAAAATAATCCTTAATGGAATGACATATCTTCTAATTCCATATTTTTCCCCAATCAGGAGTTCACTATTTTTCATCCCGTTATCTCGATCTTTTTTTAAAAAAGCACGTTTATTGCAGCAAGCATACCAGGCAAGACTCACGCCATCCACGTGGAGTCTGCTAGAGGACGTCCGCAGGCATCAGCACACTCCAAGGTAAGAATTTATGTGAAAATTGTATCAAAATTTGTCAAACAAAGGATGCCCGCAAAAATCGTTCATGTATCTCGGTTTTAAACGTTATACACGATGCATACATGGCGCGGTTGGGGAGTGGTTAGCGTGCCAACTCCAAGGTTCCGGGTTCGAGTCCCCGCTTAATCGGATTTTTCTGAGGACTAACAAGTGTGAAAAATAACGAAATGACTGGGACTCGAATCCCACTTTCCGGGGAGGTATTCTAACCACTGAACTACCATTCCGCGTCTCTTCCACACACTGTTTGGGAATGCTTTGTAAGCAAGGCGAGCAGCCTCCAAATTTAGTGGCACCAGTTCGTTCTGGGTTCGAGTCCCAGTCATCTCGCTATTTTTCATACC
This sequence comes from Ladona fulva, assembly GCA_000376725.2. Classification (NCBI taxonomy): domain Eukaryota; kingdom Metazoa; phylum Arthropoda; class Insecta; order Odonata; family Libellulidae; genus Ladona; species Ladona fulva. The sequence continues at coordinate 593,479 of KZ312408.1, forward strand.
TGTTATTTCTTGGGTTTCAGCCGTACAGGTCTTCTGTGCTTAGTAATTTACTTTACTTTACTTAGGAAAGCCTTTTGGCTTAATATTAGATAACTTCAATCATCTCCCTTGGTGTCTCCATGAAATTGTTTCTCATTTTGCCTGTATAAAAATTTTGGCGTTTATACGAATTAATTATTTTTTTAAACTCCGATGGTAATTAAAAAGTAATATTTTGTAAAATGTTAAATAATTTATTATATTATATACTCAAATGCCATTAATTAAGGTTTGAGTATAAGACACGATCCCCCATTTTTCTTGTTTGTCCCAATAAGATCCTAGTCTACAGAAGTACAGATCCTAGTCATTGTAGATTGGACTCGACGGCTAATTTCAGTTCATGTCACGGAAAAGAATTCACACTCACGTTCACATTCACATTCACTACTCATAACTTAATTCATAATGTTCATTTCGTTCGACCGAACCCAGAACGAGTTCGTTCTGGGTTCGATTCCCAGTCATGTCACTATTATTCACACCTGTTATTCCTTGGGATTCAGCCGCACGGCTCTTCCGTGCTAAGTAATTCACCCTTCCCTAATCATTTGGATTTTTTCCGGTTAGGGAATGGTGTGTATTCCTGATTTAACCTACAGGGTTAGTGGTAAGAAGGGCATCCAGCCATAAAAATCAGCGCTCCAGAACAAAATTAATCATCATACATCATCACTAATAATCAGTCATTTTCATAAGTGATGAAAAGGCTAAGAAGAAAAAACGATTCGATGCATCGAAAAATTTTCGTCGAAATGTTTCAGATGTCCAACGTTAAATTGTAAACTGTGTACAATGGTACGGAAATCTTTAAGTGAGCACACCCCTGTGATTTTCGGGTGAATAAAGTCTACCACGCTTGCACATACAGCGTTTATACGCACGGATACCCATCTTTATCATTTTATACAAATTCCCGTAAATGTGTTACAAGGGGAAATAATCGAAGCGGAAACGTATTTCGAGAGAAATATTTTGTTCCCCACGTGTTCACGATGTGTCACTAATCTGAGAGATTGTTTTCCAAGCCTCTCCAAACAATTTACACTGGTAGTTAATCAGCGAAGTGAAACATGAACATACTGGAGTACTCTCGGTAATCGTGGCGGGTTGCAATTAAAATGAGTGTACCTACAACTTCACGTCGCTCAAATTAGCCGCGGTACGTCACATTCTTTTAGGATTTCGCGATCCTTCCGGAGAAAAATGGGATCCACAAAGGGTTTGAGAGGGTTATTGTTCGTCCTTTATGGTTAAATATAGAAAGGATGGAAAAACGAGGGACTTGAGATGTGAGTACTGAGGCTAAAAGTACAAACATTCCTGCGCTAAAGAAAAGAGCTTGAATTAAGTTTCTACTGTGTCCCTTTGGGTTTTTCGTTGATATTTTGGAATTTTTGGGAAAAAGCGTGAATTTTAAAAGGTATAACGGGGATATTGAGTGTAAATAAAAAACTGATGTATGCAAAATCGAACATTAAATTTGCGTGTTAAAAAGTTTTTCCAAGTGAGGTTATATTAAAAATCGAATATAATAAAAATCCATATTTTAATTAGTTACTCAAAATAATTCTATTAGAGTGATTTTGCGTTCGTCGAGAAAGAAGTCATCCTTTCCTCTGTATGCAAAGTTGAATAGTCTACAGCTGTGTCTCTTTGTTTTTAAGGCCTGAAGAGTTTTATATAAACGTGGTGTTCATATTAATGACCCCTGTTTGTTTTCATACAATTTAAGGAGAACTTACCTAATGTTGATATACCTAAACCAAATGTTGAAATTAATAAGAAGTTTTATACTTTATAACTCCTAAATTGTTCTCATTATTCCCAAATATGTTTCTTCCACGCATAATGAAATGGAATAAATTAAGACTGAAGGAATGACTTTTCTCGCTAAGGGATGTAGGTATATAAAAAAATGATACACTTTTTACGATTTTCTGAAGTTGTTTTCACACAACAGGTTGTTTTATATTATAATCCTTGATTCTTGTACCATGATACTTATTATGTATATACTTATAACACGTGAATTATAAGTGATTGCAATCCCAACATCAGACTTCCTTCAGAGTGCCTAGTGTATGTACCCTCTTTTTGATGTGAAATAAATAAATTATTACTTTCATACTCAGAAAATTTACGTGCTTTAATCCCGGACGATAGTTTGCTTGAAAAATCCTTCACGGAAGTCAGGTGCATTCTCAGAAAACCATGTAGACATCATTGGATTGGGTGCATTTTCAAAAAATCATATTTACGTGATTTTTTGAGAATAATAGTAACACTCCCGGGTGAAACTTTGCTCGAAAAAATGTTTCACGGAAGTTAGGTGCGTTCTCAGAAAATCGTGTAAACATCAATGGTTGGGTGCGTTCTCAGAAAATAACTTGATTTTCTGAGAATTCACATATTTTCCGTGAAATATTTTTTCGAGCAAATTTTCGTCCGGGAGTATTTCTATCATACTCCCAAAATCATATTTACGTGCTTTTCTGAATATGCACCCAACTTTCGTAAAAAATTTCGTCCGGNAAGAGCTGACGACAAATTTTGGTCAAGCGACCAATTTCTAAAACTTTATTTAATCTTTAGGCTACTTCTACGTACTTATTGCATTAATGCTTTGGAGCCTGATCTTGACAATATGGTAACAAAAATGTGTCGACACCGGTCGCTTGATAAAATTCGGAGTTCAGGCGTAAAGATTAAGAATCGTAACTTCTTAATTCACTGATGGCGTCACCTCACGAAGTCAGTGTCTAGCTGTCAGATTATAGTTCTGATCATAATCCTTTTTTTAGCTACAGTAGTTCATTTAAACAGATTACAACGGAGAGCGTCCACAGCTTTCGTAGAATATTACCTTTATTGCTGTAAAAAAATTAACTGAACTAAAACTAATTCTATGGTTACGGGTAATTATTTATAGATTAATGTGAGATGGGTTTATTTTTAATCCACAGTATGATTCCCTAGTAAAAGCGGACATGAAAAAAGTCTGATCTGGAACCGGGGCTCGATCTCGGTTCTCCCAATTCTCGTTCAGTTGCACTGTCGATTGTGCTGTCTATTTTTTTTAGCTGTATTTCTGATACTTTTCTTATACTTAGTTTCCCCTCTCCTTTTAAGGTTTAGTTACCACTGTCGGTAGGTTTCGCAGGTTTTTCACGCCCATCTTCACGAGAGTGTTTTCCAGCAGGGTTTTAATTTTTTCCTAAGATTTAGGATTTTCTTAAAAACGAAGATATAATAGTTCCTTCTTTTATTGCTTTTCTTTAGTTCAACTCCCAATACCCCTTCCATTCTATCTGTAATGACTAAGGGTAGGATGTAAGAAGAGACTAATTAGTCTCGATCTCGCCCTTAAATGAAGTTATTATTATTATTATTACTATAGCATATTGTAAATTTTATAAGTCAATACCTTGATTTACTATTTTGTTTTCTAGTGATTTTATTATATATAAAGAGTGATCTTATTACCACTCATTTTGTTTTCAGGCACCTCCTGATGAGCTCTCTAGCTCAGGAGGACCTTATTGTCAATTCTACCATAATATTTTACTGGTAGTCAGTTTCTGACATATTAGCATAAATAGTTTATACAAAAATGCATAAATTTGACATAAATTACAAGG
>KZ312408.1:603731-634238 GCA_000376725.2 Ladona fulva
GAAATATAAAAACACGTTTACCTTATGCGATTTCTGGAAGACGAAACTTTCAACATAATACAATTGAAGTCTACATGATTAGGCGTCACTTTGTGGAAAGCCATAACGGAAACAGGCGAAAGAAAAAACCTTAGTATTTTCCACAATATATTTCAGATACGACCGGTTTCGCTACCGACGTAACATCATCTTCATATATAAAGTGATCCCTATTTCTCTGTACCTGAAGATGCTACCTTGGTAGCGAAACCGGTCGTATCTGAAATATATTGTGGAAAATCACTAAGGTTTTTTCTTTCACCTGTTTCCGTTATGGCTTTCCACAAAGTGACGCCTAATCATGTACACTTCAATTGTATTATGTTGAAAGTTTCGTCTTCCAGAAATCGCATAAGGTAAACGTGTTTTTATATTTCTCTATGCGTGTATATCTATTATAATCGTTATTTTTTATTTAGACCTCCTGAAGCGCTTCGTTATTCTTTCTATTGTAAACTTTTTGCTCTCATGTTACCCCTAGGTACTTATTACTGTTTCTGTTTCCTCTTTCCTTAAGTCTTTTCCTTAGCCTCCTTATATCTGTTAGAGTCCAGTTGACAGCTGATGACGTACGACGGCTGTCTATTTCTCGACACATCGATTTCAGTGATTTTATTTTATGTATGATGTCCATGACTCTTTTTATAATCGACATCCAGGCGTTGCGTTTCCTGTTTCTTCTTGTAATTCCAACTATAAAGCGCTCCATAGTTTTATGTGTTGTCTAAAGTCGTTCAATTATTGTGGTTTTTAACAACCAAGTTGCAGTTCCATAGTATTTAAACACCCAAATTACACTTCCAAAAATCAACGCTGGTAGAATGTATCGATTGAAACCTTTTCTCTTCGAGACTATAAGCATTTTAGAATGTAGAATATTCACGTTTCTGTCGAAAATGTTGTATCTAATTTGTATTCTTTTGTGTTTCAATGATAACCATATATAACGGTCTGAAGCTGTTCTTTCATCTCCTCATAGGACTTCCAGTTGAAAATTGACATTAAAAAATGTAGTATGTACTCTTGCATTCTTCCCCAAAACTTTTCCCTCATTATGTTTTTAATGAACTCCTCTTATAACATGACCAATAAGTGTATGGTTTGAAGGAGTGTTTTCCTTTCATTAACCTTTTCTAGAACTTGTTTATTTGTCTTTCTCATGCTCCTGTTTATTTTTTTCATTCTCCTCTGAACCACATTTCTTCTGCAAGAAGTGTATTTTTATCCTTTATAATAAATAAATATTTATATACATACATACATGTACGTTAATGGTGCACTACCATTGTGGACCTCATGCATATTAATTGAACATCCTTTAAATTTTTCCCAACGCCTAAAAAGGTTCCGGTTTTCAGAGAAAGAAAGGAACTTTAAGGGTCGTTAATCTTCCGTAAGAGGTTATACGCTCCCGCTACCGGCACCATTCTTCTTGCAACGTTCCTAAGGAGGCCAAATCATGAGTAGAACGAAATGGTGATTCCATGAAGGTTAAAAGAGAATAGGAACGAGTGAGCTATATTCATGCAATCTCTTTCCCTCGCAACCTGTTGCCAATCTCTACCTGAACATTCAGCCGATCGATAGCTTGTCTCCGTTCCTGCTCTCTGACCTGCAATTCTCTCCCCCATTCTCTTTCCGTCTTCATCACACATCGCTATTCGACCATGTTACCTTGTTTTATTGTCTCGCCCGCCTGAATGCAGGGTCACGGATCGCGCACTTGTGCGAACCTCATTGTCAAGATTAGGATTTTGTCATCGTCCAGGAGTTTCTACTTCGGTGCTTTTCGTTCGGCTTTTAACGCTGCTGTGACTTCAAATGGCACGCAAATCGCGGAAATTTCATGACTATTTCATGGGGCAACGAGTGACCCAGGTGCGTGAATTTGCGATCTCTGGAAGCCGCTGGTGTATGGTGATGACCTTTCGGAATGCCAAATTCTTACAGCTCGTTCGGAACTACACTTATTTACGTCGATGAGCAATTTAAGCACACGTGGCTGTAAATGCTCGGTCATTTCTGCAGGGAAAGGTGATATTAACGATTGTTTACTGAATCAATTCTTATCATGCCAATATTAATCATTATACAATTGCATTAAAATGTATCACAGTCTTAAGGCTTTTTATCGAGACAAACTATGGCAGTGTTTCCCAAACTTTTGCATACTACCGCTTCCTTGGATCCATACCACCGCTCCCAAATATGAAAATCTATAAAAATTAATATATGTATGCTCATAGCTGAACAAAGATAGAAAGGAAATTGAACATTGTAATGATAAATATATCCACCAAATTACTGTATGACAGTTTTATGATGATATATTGATGACACAAATAAAGTAAAACTCTATTGTGGAAGAAATATGACAGGGAGTGGGATAAAACTCTTTTTCGTCTAGCGCCCATAGATTAGACCAGCGCTCCAAGAGGGGGGGTATCGCTCACCTTGAGAATCACTGAGCTATAGCAATAATATATTTTGTTTAAATTTCTTCAAGTAATCTCTTAACCACTTCCCTGACGTACCCGAAATATCTCATAGAAGAGAGTGGTTTAAAATTCAGTCACGCCTGAGATATCTCTTATTTAGGATTTTCTACTATTTCTAACACTTTTTACTTTCTAAATGATATCTTATGTTAGCTATCGAACGTTTTGAGGTAATTTTGAATGCTTTCTTATATCCGTGTTCAATTTGTACGTCTCTATTGTTTTACCTAACATGTTGATATACCGTTGATGATATACATGTTGATGATATAGGTGTTTTCACCCCCTGCCACACGCCGTAAGGCGGCTTGCAGGGTATTTATGTAGATGTAGATGTACATGTTGTTTTCCCTTGGATAGCTATTTAGTATTATATCATATTTTTTATATCCTTGAATTTTAACCCGGTAGCTCGGTGTATTGCGAGAATATAACATATTTTTCGAAAACTATTACCTTATCCCTTTACTGGTTTGCGGGAGAACTGAGGGGGAAAATGTCTCATGAAAAATATGATATAATACTAAATAGCTATCCAAGGGAAAAAAGACTTTCTCTCCGTTCTTATTTAAGTATAAGCATACAAAAAAAAGCCTTTTTTCAAGTCCAACTTATAAACAATTATCAGGGAGGAGTACCACTTGGTACTAATAGTCAAAACTATTCTTCTACTATCTGTATGCATGTTCTCTGTCCTATTTTTCCTACGGAAAACCGCTACGCTTCACTTTTCCTTCTTTCAAAGCGTATTGTAACGAAGTTACAGATTATTTTGTTGCCCCATTTTAGTCGATGGAAAACGCGTCCTTCACTTCCTCAGTACCTCCCCGTTCCCGCGATTTCATCCCTCCATCAACAGCGAGATCCCACTTCCAACCCCGTATCTTTCCCTCCAATTTAGCACCGGCGGCGGAGCGGTAATTTTTTGTTTCATCTCTCTCCGAAGCGACACTCGATTGAAGAGTATCAATCAAGAGGTTTCGAGAGAGCGATATCCACGAACTGCGTACCGATCTTCATTTTTTCCTGCCGCTCACGTTTCCGCGCGAATGCACTATTTTAGCGCCGATAATTGAACTTTTCCTCCCCCGATGTCGGATAAGAGGACCATTAGCCGTGCTTTGTCCTCTCGCCACACCTAAAGCACTCGCTTTACTCAAGCCTTTACAATAATCGGGCCAGAAAAACGTCGTTTTGATCAACGGTTTCCGAGGAAGTGACATACATAAACTGCGTTCCTATAGATTTTCAACTTTTCCCCGATATTACACATCCTCTCACGGCTCTTCTGAGAAACGCTTTGGACTGAATTCGTACGAGGGAAAAGTGGTTTTAATCAAGAATTGTCGGAAGAGCGATATTCACGATCTGCTTTCCGATAGGTATTAATTATTTTCGCGACGCTTCTGTTCCGCTCTATTTTTCTCTCGTTAATGACTATTTTACAGGTTTTATGTCAGTTGACTGTATCACGTGCTGCTAATTTGCTCCCTCTCGCTTTGGGGCTTAAATCCCTAGAGAGAGGCTTAATTTTGTATCCTCAGAAAGATTTGTAACGTGAAGGTGCTCCTAATTCACATCCTTTAGGAAGAGTGATTAATATTTATTTTATATTTGATAAAATATTTAGCGTATGAGAAATCTGGACTTGGGGAAATTAGGACACTTAAAATTTGGAAATACTAGTATTTCGAGTTCAAAAAGCCTATGAATTACTATTAGCCTAATGTTAGCAAGTGTAGGGATACATTTTAAAACAGATGGGTTTTTTTCCAATGAAATAAAATTTAATATTGATATATTTTCGGGAAAACTATTCATATATTTCATTCCTTAACTTATTTTCTTTACATACAGNTTCTCAATGTTTATATTAATATACATCAAACTTCCGAGAAATTTGTTCGATAAAGAATTTTTTATTTCATTCGATTTTTTTTTCTAATTTTTATTATATCTCCAAATATATTTAGGATTATAATTCATTTGAGTAGAAAACCATACAAAATACTTTCTTTTAAGGCTTGGTTCGGCATAATTTGTTGTCCACACCTCACATTTTGCTTTGCCTTTGTCTTTTTAAATACATAATGATTATGTTTTCCTAACTAGGTATGAAATCCTTTTGGCGGGGCTTAAGTACTCACTCGCTGAAGTCATCCATCCTTAGTTTTTTAATATTATTTTATTCAGTAAATTAAATTCTATTCAGTCATTCATATTTTACCAGAGAGATTCGTTTATGAGCGGAAACAACCAATTACGGACTTGAGTCTGTATTGGGCATTAAGTTTAGAGCTATTTGTGTTTAATCGTCAGTTTCCGTGTCCATATATCCGTAAAAATTAATTTTTAGTTATATAAGCTATATGCTAGACCAACTATTCACCAAATTACTATAATTTTGATCTCGGTTTCGGTCGCATCACGGTTTCGTACCAGAATATCTCCCTTAATTGTCTTATAGTTGGAATGCACAGCTTCCTGTATCAACAACTTAATAGTTAATCCCTTGTGAGGAAGAAAGGAGAAGATTTTAAAAGGATAAAATAAACAAATTTGATGAAGTACTCTTCGAAGCGGACTTAAGGGGCCTCTCCATTATGATCTCTACAATCGATTCGATTCTTACACCAGCACTCAGCAGCACTGTAAATACGGCACAATAAGGAGTTTTCCGTTCCTTTCACTTAATTTATCTCGAAACAGAGCTCCAAGAGAGTGTAAAAGGTCTGCTCATAGCATGCGGAATGGACAAATTTTATCACCCACTTAGAGGAGATAAAAGGAATGTCTTGTCACCTCAAATGCTTTCTTCTACACGTTCACACCACATTCAGCATGTAAGCAATCTCCGATCTGGTTTCATTTCTCAGAATTGAAATATACCTCTCATTCTAATTCGAAGGAAAATATATTCTTGTCTACCTACGTATGAGTATGCTAAACGTGACCCACGATTTGGAATTATGGTTTAAGCTTTTCAGATATCGTGTAAACTTTTTTGTTTTAGCGTTATAGTGGTTTGAATGCTCAGTCATGGGGAAGTTATGTCAGAACCTATGATGGTGATTACATTAATTTATATGTAATACATCTAAAAATACTTCGTAATTTCCGCAGCAGATTTTCATGGATTAGTTTCAGCATTAGTTGACATCTTCAAGTATCATTCCGAATTCGTCAACTCGTTGATGAAATTAGTCAATGAAAATCTGCTGCAGAAATTAAGAACTATTCTTTCTTTTAATGTTTTTGTTGAGCTCCTCCAAATAACGCTTGGACATATTAATTTTATTATATATAATAATTAATTTATAAACTTACTTGTAAAATTTAACGCGTTTGTTTTGCAGGTCGTACGAACACCTTTTCTTTCCGTGTATTCCCCTTTTGTACATATTTCCGCGTTCATGTTATTAGCTCATATTCCACGGGTATTTCTTCTGTGACCCTTCACCTTAAATTTACTTTTTCGTGCTAAAATAGATGTTCAACTACTTAATTATATATTTCAATGTTATGCTGGAGAATAATATTGTAAAGTAAACCCCCTGCTACACGCAGAAATGCGGCCTGCAGGATACTGATCTAAATAAATAGAGGAGACTGTTTGGAAACCTTTTTGTCTGTATTCTCCAGAACAAAGACGTTTGTATATAATAAAGTAACTGACAAATGTATTAAGTAGTAGTTTTTAATTAATTCGTCAATTGGAATTGCACAAAATGTAGTCTATGAGGAATTAAATTAAAATATAGGAACCACTTTTCACGGGAAACTAGATCCTATTTAACGTAAAGAACACCACAAATACCACCCAAAACAAAAAAAAATCTTCATGTGTCTTGAGAATGACGCTAATGGGTCGAAACTAGTCTTGATTTTCATTAATTTTTGTTTTGTTGGGAAGTATGCAGTGTTTTTATAATAAATAGGATCTAGTTTCCTTAGAAAAGTGCTTCCTGTGTTTTGTTTTTAATTTGTTCTACCGTCGTGTAATGCTACAAAGTTACTCGTCGGCTAGTCGAATTTATTTTAAATAACAGTGTCTAACGATTCTAAGTAATTATGTCAAACTAGGTCTAATTATGTTAATTACATCCCTCATTATCTGATTAATGTGAGCGAGAGAGATGAACTCCCCACACGGGTACGGTTTTATTCATCTATTTTGCTAAATCCTACTCTCTCACATCGCCAGAAAAGGAAAATGAGTAACAACGTTAGTGCCATCTCTGCGGTCGTTTGGGCAACAACTGTGCCCGATTTAATCAATTTTAGAGAGGATATGAAGGTAAGTGAAGCATGGGTCATTGTCTCACTTTATGTCCGTGTCTCGCAGGAGCAGGCGATCGCAATCCGCGTCAACGGTCGAGCCGAGGATCCCGTCTTCGCCGTCATCGCTAAGTGGCCTCAGCACCAAACATCAGCGAAGGTGCGTGCTTCAGCCCAATCTCTCATTCTCCCACATCCAAACGCCTCCTTTGAACCTCCTAAAATGTCCACTCCTTTCCGCATAAAAAAGACGGTTTGAGCCGCCTCGCCGTCGTTTCCAGCTTTATTTTCCCGCCCAGGGCCTCCGCCCCCAATGGTACGAGAAAAGGCAGGGAGGGGGCCTTTTTCATTGCTCCTAATGTAACCTGAAAAGGAAAGTGTGTCATCAACTTGGAGGTTTTCGTGGAAGTAAACCTCCAAGGCGTCCTCGATTACGATTTTTTTTTTTAATTTTTCCCTCTCCTGGAAATGAGAGATTTTCATCAAGAAGCGAGCTTCGGTATTTGGGTTTCTATCCTCTGGCATGCAAATTGAAGGTGCTAACTTTATAGCAATGATAGAGGATTAAAATGTTTCTTCTCTATTTCCTAAATCAGCGATTTGATTTACGAATCTTGTTTATTATTTAGATTCAGGAATTTGGTAATATATGCACTAGAAGAGCTCATGCTTGCTCCAACGAATGTTAATTGAATTGTAAGTCAAGACTTATGTATGTGTAACGATATTTTTTCCTTATCCTATTCTAAGCAGTATCTTTATCACCGATGAAGTAGAGAAGGGTAAAAATTGGACAGCAGTACGTTATTAAATTAGTTAGATTAAATTGGAAGTCTAGGCTCACGTATGTGTAACGATATTGATTCCTTGTTCCATTCTAAAAATAATATCTTCATCAGCAATGAAGTAGAGAAGAGTAAAAATTGGACGGATTTCTGTGTTTTTTTAACGGCTGGCTTTTCTAATGGCTTTCTAAAATTTGCCTATCTTTGGGAAATGTACTTTTATGAATCTGAAAATCTCCGTACATAGGAAAATTGTATTAGATTTTGTTGATTTAATCATAAAATAATGTGTATGACTCAAAATGATGTAACCTCTCTCATGATGAGCCCCTATAGATCCTATGATATTTAAATTTAGTTAACCTACTGGTCATCAAGCTCAGGTATTTTCATTTATCTTTCCGTACAGTGGTTAATCCTACAGTTTTTTAATTAAATAAAATTACTTTAAAGATTCATAATTAAGTCTCAGCTCCATGAATTTCATATTGAGTCATTCGTCATCATTTGAAATGTAGTTTTTATGATGCGTCACCAAGAATATTTTGCATTTTATTAGTTATTTATTTTTTATATCCGTTAAGTACTGAGGATTGATCGGGAGTAAAATTAGATGCAAAATCTCTATCTATATCTCTGATGTGCCAAACGCCATTACGATACTTAAAGGCTATATGGGAGGTTGTATATCCACATATTCAATCAATAACAAGGAAGGAAGGCCTTTGAAAATTTCCCAAAATGGTCGTAAATTTTAAAATATACGTTATTTAAATTAATTTTTGTTATAGTTTTAATTTAAAAAATGCTTTTCTATAAAAATAAACAAGTCGAGGGAGGATGCCAAAATTGCTGTCGCCTAACAGAAGAAGCCCGTGAACTTAAAATCTTTAATCGATAAAAATTACTGCAATATATCCATATGTAAAAAGCCAATATAAATACGAAAAGTGGACATTTTCGGGAATCTCGCGCTCAAAAAAGAAGCCGCAGTGACTAAGGCTGTCGTTTCGCGAGCGGTATTACGAAATCGTTAAAGCGGTCGCGGTCTGGACATTCACGTTATTGCTATATTGATGTCTGCAATAGTATAAATGAGGTTGACTCAGTGTTCTTCAGATACACGATAGGTAGCTACCCGCTTAATTTGATACAAATCCTACTTTTCACAGGTATTGCAGCCCGGAAAATAAGGGATTCTTACGTAACTATCGAGGAACATCGGCGTATGAAAAATTCCGCGCAATGCGCCTCGTGTATTTTTAATGGGCAGACGTGGAGAGTTGCCCCACCGTTCGTGCGCGCTGACGTCGGGAGGCCGATCATTGAAAATCGATGGGCTATACATGTGTTTTGTTCCCCGCCCTTGTTACCCCACAAAAAGGAGAAAGTTGGTAAACAAATGAAGACGATGAGCGTTCGGGTTATTTTCGAATCGAAGTTTTTTTCCATCGAGAGACACGAATCATTCCCCGATTCTTCGTTTTCGCGTGCCGACGCAAGATTTCACGGGATATTGGCTCTCGATTCCTTTTACGAGGCGGAAATTACGAGGTTATTTTCGAGATATTGTCTCGCGCCCCTCGCGGAAATTTTCTTTTTTCATCGAGAGGATCAAGGTAGTGGTGAAGTTTCGGAGTTTATTGCCTGGGCTTAAGTGAAACAACTGGGTCGAGCATTTGACAAGGTTTCCGATTTCCCGTTTTTTTCCTGTTTTGACACGGTTTTATAATTTGCTATCGTTACTGGCTCCCAATCTTTTTAAACATGCCCATTTCTTTGAATTCCTCTCTTAGAGCATGAAACATTTTTGTGATTTTATAGCCGATGACTACCGCGTTAAACAACTTTTCGCAACTATTAATTCCAGTAAAATCAGACGCTATTTGCAAGTGAATGAATATAAGTTGGGCGCGGAGTTAGCACGCTTTCTCTCCAACCCCGAGGTCCCGGGTTCGAGTCCTTACCAGTCGGATTTTTCCAGTTACGGAACGGCTGTTTGTGTTCATAATAATAATTATCAAAATAGATATATTTGGGGACTTCTTGTTTCGATTAGAGAAATACATAAATAAATTACAAGATGAAAACACACGCAACTGAGTCTAACATTACCCTAAAAAATTTCCTCAGGCAAGATATTGAACCCCAGTTCTAAGAGGTGATGAAATCAGATAGTTCATTATCAACATTCAGACCTAATACGTAATTTTTTAATTTTTGGTCTGACCTTTGAAATCGATTCTCATAATGGGGAAATCTTAGATACCGGTTTTAATGCTAATTGAATAGACGGGTACGGTAGCTTAACCTCTCTGTATGAGAACGTGATCATATAGTCCGTCATCGGAGCACTCGGTTCATTAGCGAATAACACGCCCTAACCCATTATGGCACAAGACGTCTTTCGCTCCGAAATATCGCCGTGTTTTCTGCTCAAGCTCAAAATCCACCATCCAGAATAAAAAAGAGCTACAGGAACTTCAGGGTTTACAATAGGATTTGCTGCAGATTACCATTGCTTCAAAAACTGCAACTATATTCGGTCTACTTCCAAGCCATGTTAAGGTCAACTGCTACAGGATCAAGATGGAAAGGGGGATTGGTTGACAACCGTTTGTCCGCTGCTTATTGAACGAGGAGGCCGAATCGCAACAGAATTTCTCAGCAGTTTCAGAGCAATCACATGGCGCGACCCGCTTGCTTCATTATCATCCCCAGGCGGTGCGAGGCTTTAGTCATGGGAGAATCGGCCAATATAACGATCTAAAAGCAAAAGCACAGGATTGAACACTGAAGGTGGAGCAGTTCTAATTGAAAATTACTGCTTATGGATATTTGATGTAACGTTCCACCGCGGCCGAAACTTTCAACGGTTCATTCCCCGGAACGGAAACGAAATTGAATTCGAAAAGAAGAAAGAGAATTGTTAGGTTTTGTGAAGAGTAGCCGTTATAATGTAAAGATTTCGTTGGTGGCTTAATTGGACGAATCATCGTAGTTTAGAGACGTTTTAATTTAGATTTAATTGAGATTTAGCAGCGTACCGTAATAAATGAAGCGTCGAAGAGAACTTGAGATGGCGATTTCTGGTAGAATTCCATGTTTATACATTAAAGAAATTAGCCGTATGTATCACAAAATTTGTGCTGTCCACTAAGAAAAGAACAGCGGAAGAGCTACCGACTTCGACAACGAAAGGATTCTATGCCTGATGATGACTCGACTGTTCCTTTCTTTGTGGACTGTACATATTTTGTGATGCATACTGTTGTTTTCCTTATTGTTTAAATGAAGTGTCTATCCACTGCATTAAATATGTGAGAATAAAATGTAAAGAAACAAAAATTAAGCGTCAAAACAGCCGAAATACATTCTTAGCTTCTCCTTACGTAAAGTGAACGGTATAAACTGTTAAATGTTGAAAGAGAGTAGAAATGTTAGTTTTATTATAGTTAAAAATGCGGATATAAAACATAAGGTTCTCTAGTGAACACATGGTATAAATCTAGTTTTATATCAAAATTTCTTAACTTAAGTTTCGGATAAAATGCCCAGATAACAAATTAGTTCTGGAGATTTCTGGTAGAACTTGTTCATATTTTATGTTTTTATTTTATCAAATTACCCTAATGATTACTCATAATACCCTCTGAGTATGATGTTAATTTCGAAATGAATTTTGACTTCTTAAGATGTTTTTATTCAATGAAGTCAAAAAAAGTCTTAGAACCGGTCATTTTTGTACCTACCTTCAGTTTTCTTCTGGGATATGTTTCATAAAATATCAATGAGAGTTATGCGTTACCTTCTTTGGAAGCTTTGAAACTTAAAGTAACTTATCTTCATCATAGGAGTCCCATTTTCATAATTCGACTTTTAGACTTTTAATGATGATTGGAATTAAGTATATCTTTTCTATAAATATATTAAGATTCTGACTTACAGTGCAGTAAATCTATACACATTCGCAAAGTTTTCAGGCTTATCTCCATAGCTTCTAGTATTCCTCCAGGTTATTACCTAGATCGTGAGGAGACGGCGGAAATAGTTTTCTATCAAGATAATCACTTCCTTGAAGGAACGTCGAGCACTGAGCTGCCATCCTTGGCCAACTAATTTCGTCCGTGTAACAACTTCCTGTCTTTGATATCAAGGAAGCAGACCATTCTGACGATATGGAGTGAGATTTCATTCACCGTTTGTACGTACATAGTTTCAGAGGACTTTCAGACACTGTTAATCTTCTTCACGAAGGAAACTCTTGACGTAAATGAGGAAAATTTATTCAGGTAATACAGGATAATTAATTTTACGTAATGAGCTTATAAACCTCACCATTTCCTACTCGGTTCTTCGAAGTGAGTTGAATAATGTTCATCGGTGAAGGAAGTGATTTTCTCAGCGGAGTCATCTATAATCCGCGGAAAGTTTAGCGATGGTGTATTTGGAGGCGTAATATGAACTTAGGTTGCTGTTTAAGGATATTTTTTGTTTTTCTTCTGTTGGTATACAATATCACTTGGATAAAAGTTGTGTAGATACTTCTTTTTCCTTAATTCCAGCGTAAAGAGAAAGATCTTAATAGTAAAATTTTCATATAGGAAGCTATTATTTCAGATTCAAGATTAAAAGATAACATTAAATCATCTCGGTTACCTCTCTTACACAAACTTGGTCGCTCTTTGATGATGGCATAATCTCCGCTCATGGTGTACTTTATAGGGAAGCAGGGATAGATTTCACGAAAATCACTTGTATTCCTCAGTCTCTTCACCTATATTTACACCAAAAGATGAAGTTCTCTTACCGCGACAAGAATTTCCTAAGACATTTATCGTATAACTAGATTTTGTAGCTAAGATTTCGTATGAACTATCTTTCGTTATCTTCAGACATTATTCACGTATTAGTTTACAGATATAGTTACTTACATTTACTGCATATATTCGCGTATAGTTCAATCTCGTGTATAGATCGACCCCCCGCGTTTTTACTTAAAATTTCCGTTTTTTACGCATCTTGTGTAAGTCAGTCCTAGTTTTTATCGTAAATATTAAATATTGCAAAGCTACTTCTAGTGGATTAATTTTAATTGTATCATGTGGAATTAATAATTTCAAGTAATAAGGACTAAAATAGATATAATTCAACATTTTTAATAACAACTCTGAGTTGTATATGTAAACAATAATTCTGTATGATTTGGTCATGCCGTATCACCAATGTTTCAATTAAACATAAGTAATTATCTTTTATTAGAATAATAAAATAGTTTTTCGAATAAATATACACGTACGTTTTACAGAAAAACATCATCTATACTTGTAGATGATTTGCGAAGTTTTATTTCGAAACGGGTATAACTTTCTGGATGACCATCGTACTTCTCTAATTTTTTAATTGAAATTTTGTAGGTCGACCTATACACGAAAATGTGGGCTATTTACCTCATTGTGCAAGGTTGAGCCAGTTTACAATCCTGATGTAGAAAGATTCAATATAATGATGGCAATATACTGTACTTGGCAAATTATTTTCCTCTACGTTAATTGAATTTCTGTTCTCGCCATCATTTCCTCGAAGGAAAATTGAAGGTGGATAAACTAGGCCAACGTCATTTCAACACGACAGCTTTTGACTTTCATGTTCTTAAGTTGAGATGTGAGAGAATTCTATCCTGCGGAGGAATCGCAAAGCAGTAATTACCTAAGTTAAATTTGATCACGAATGAAAATAAATGACATACCGTTTACGTTGGTATACTCAGTAAACAATTACATCTTTCTTTCAGCCAGTCATACGCACGTACCACCAAGATCCAACTTTTAACCAGAATTCTAATTCAGTTTGTGTTGTGATTCGCTGCTTACGCTTCTAAGCGAGAATGATGTTTTTGAAATGAATGTTCTTGTATGAAATTACTACATTAGTGCCTCACAAACACAAAGCGTGCCACTATGAAATGTAACTACAATTCTCTGATATCGGATCAAAATGCTCTAATGGACAATGTAATTGGAGATAAGCGTCTCTGTCAATTGTAATTCACGTGGCAAAACGACTAGGTCTTCATTTTGTATTCATTTGAATGCTCGCAACGAGTTTTTGCTTTCTCTTCGGCACATTGCAGTTTATCCTGCACATCACGTCGTAACTAAATGAACCCTCTTCTTAATTTGTAGCAGAGAGAATGTTATTTTTAGATTGAGCGTTGGATGTTTTCAAATTACGACTTCTTCTTTGTAGCTCTTATTGGAAATAAATGCATAGATAGACTTCACAATTCAGCCCATTTTTCCCGCTGAAATTGTAAGATGATAAGAATCGATCACAGAAAAAGTATTTTTAGAAGTTTTTAATGCTCGGCAAAAGCTGAGATGTAATACTTAGATGAGTTGCATAGTAAAATGAACTTCATGCGCCAGAATCTCGAGATAGGAAATATTTTATGGTAATATTTAAACACTTCCAAAACTTCGTATCTATTTTATAAGTTTATGTTTGAAAATTTGTTCGGGGAATTTAGCCAAAAATAGATTTGCGACATTTTCGTCACTCCTGTAAGTTCGGAATTGGAATGGAGTATAAATTAATTATGGGACGTGAATAGTGCTCCTGTTCTTTATAAAGACACTATCTATATAGAGGTCCCCTTTAACTCATCACATGTAAGCGGATATCCCCTTTACAGCCCTCGCGCCCTCAAGTATCGTAAGCAGCGGATGAAATTATCGGTAATTTGGTATATTACCTCAGTGCTTGGTGTCGGACCCCTCCCCCGAGGATCAGCTATAACTAATGCACATGCGTGGGTGCTCAGGCTCATTTGAACTAATTTACATGAGGTGTTAGAGGATTAATAATACCGCGATTTTTAAATGAGGAGTAGCCGAGACCTGGAAGGCGTTAAGTAAACTTTCTGCCAATTTCACATTCTCCTCCGGATAGGCGATGTCATGGCTGCTCAAAGTGAATTTTTCCGTCGATTGCCTTCTCTTCCGGCCTGAGCTTTTCTGCTTCGGAGCGTTATAGTATTAAGATAGACTATGGAACATTGTTCCAACGGGAAACTTCGAATCTCACCTAATCTTACCGAGAAAAACTCTTTTCTCTTGCGAAGGTTTTCAAAAAATCTTTACCTATCTCGTCCAAAATTTGTTTAAGCTACGGAAGAGGAAAAACTTATTCCTCTGTCCTGGTTGAGGATTCACCAAAATAGAAGTTATCAGGAATAATAGAATAGAAGTGTTTATCAGGAATAAGAAAAAGTCAAAACGCTTACTAACCACAATATTTACCAACCACTAATATTGTGGCTGGTAAAAGCTTTGATTTTATACTCATTCCTTTATGGAGCCCTACTGCGAAGTCACGGTCCAAGCAGTTGATTCTTTTAGTGTTTATATTTGCAAAACCAGCGTTGCTAATGATTTTATTCTCTACTGCGAATACTACTCTAACTTTAAGTTCGTATTCGTCGATCTTTGTTTCCTAAATTTCGTAAAGCAAGTTAATCGGTAAACAATTACTGTTCAAGTAAATATGTAACTTGTTCATTTGATTTGGATTCTTGTGGGATTGAAGCTTAAACGAACGAGCTCCAACCGAAATCAAAGCGTGAATTTTATTTTTTCCTTTCGCCGCGAATTTTTCCTTTTCGTGTTCCAAAAAGGTGAAAACTCATTCAGTGAGATGTTCTGAATTATTTTCTTCTGCTTAGCGCAGGGTGGAGCAGTACAACTATTTTTTCTGATTATTTTAACTGCTTATATTTTGTTCGCAGTCATGTGGTGTCTTACCCTCTAAAATACTTCGTTTTTTTAACTTTTCAGCCCTCTGTATAGGCAGTATTGTTTTCCTGATGTTTGGGTTGTGGCCGTTGCCTATATTTCTATTCTGGAGAAGTTGAAGTAAACAAGCACAGCCCTTCACGTTTCTGCTTTTATGAGTGCATGCCCACTTCATCCCAACCCCGCAAATCCTGTCTCTACTTCCGGTTTGGTTACTCCATCTGTCTTTTTATGATTTTCTTGTCGGTTTACTGAAATGGATTCTCGATTGTAACTTTTCCGAACTATAAGTTATTGTGTCACAGTTCTCTTTGCACGCTCATTAATTACTTCCTTTTTTTCTATGTGCGTACAGACTCAATTCCGACGACTATGATGTTTGGCTTGCCTAGAGGTAAAATATGGTCTTAATATCTTTTGCTTCGTGAGTGCCTTAGTATGCTTCGTGGGTGTTCTCTAGTGCTTCCGTCTCTTCCTTTTCCATTTTGCCCTTACAAACCTAAGCCCTTCTATCTAAAATGCATGGAAAGCTACGCCTTGCATGTAACGCTACGCTCGCTTTTGTTATGAAAGCTTTGTTCCTACCGTTATTTCCATGTCTTTGATTTCGCTCATGCAATAATTGGTTCTTTCATGAACCCTTCCTCGTTTCCTCTAATCGATTTTTATGTCTGTTAACTTCTGTACGCATCTACCCGAAGGCATCGAATCTATTTGTTTCTCGTTTTACTTTCGATTCATCTCTGTCATCACTCCTCCTGACTTCATGAGTGATTCCTTTGTATCTCTTACCGTAAACGTAACAATCTTCCGGCATCTGCGAAGGGAACGAATACTTAATTCTCGGAAAACTATTCATGTTTTCCTTTGAAATAGCGATAACACCAGCTGCATATGTACAGACTTGTTATATTTTCACGCAGAATGATGTAAATATGGAACTATTTGAGATGATACGTTCACTTGAATGTGTATTAGCATACATTCTAAATACATAAAAAAGGGTTTTCTCTTTTTATTTATCAGAATTCTATTGCCGTGCTTGTCCACGCGTTTAGAATCTTTATGGTTCAAAATTGTAATTCTCTATAGTTACTTCTCGCCAATGTTTAAACCGGAGATATTCGCACGTGGAGTATGGAAACTACCGAATCCTATTTTTTAATGCTTATCCATCATGAGTTAGTTAAAGATTATCTCTATGTAACTTTTAAATGGTCGATATATAACAGACACTTGACCCGGCTCTAATGACTACTACTACGTACTATTTTCTGCTCCCTTTCTGGTTTATTCAGACGTGATATTTTTCTACCAGTGGGCCAGAATCTAATAAGTAAGGCCAAAAGTCCAAAAATGTTTTTAATACTGTAATTTAAATTTTTCTGAGGTATTCACAAAGGCTTAGAGCAGGGTTTCCCGAAGTATGTTCCGCGGAACACTGGTGTTCCACGAAGAGTTTTTAAGTGTTCCCTGGAAACTTACGAAGAATGGTAATTCTTGTATGAATTTCAGTTTTGAATTAAGTTATAACATATTTTAAAAATCAGGTGCTCTTGATTAGAAGAGAAGATTGTGTTTTCAATAAACTCTTGACTCTTACTTTAATGAAATCGATTATTACTAATATTTGCTGACAGAAAAAGTAACCAAGGTGTTCCGCTGATATCATAGAATTGATAGTGTTCCGTCGGAGGGAAAGTTTGAGAAACTCTGGCTTAGAGCATAAGAATGTGTGTAATCGTTTTTACAGCAGCTCGAAGATACAGAGGATCAAACTTAACAAATTATTTATTGAAAAAGATGGTCTTGATCTCTTTCAAAATATAAGAAGCCGATGCGATTTAAATACTGCTGAAAGACACAATTGGAAAAAATACGCTTATATGATTCTTTGCCTCTCGCTTGGTGATATATTCGACGATCAATGTGTGTTTTGAATACTTCATGCAACAAAATGATTGACAAATTTGTTGACCACGTTCAACATTAAATTTTCAGCGCGAAATTCTCAGTTGGCGTATTGTAGACCTTAAAAATTTATTTGGTCATTGAGTCAACGATTCCACGAATTTCTTCAGAATAAAAAAATCGCTACTCTCCCATTTCCGATACCCGGCGTGAGTAGGAAACGGAATTTGATTTCGTTTACTATTTTGATATTCTTTCAGTTTACGATTTTTTTCCTCGGGAAATTAGCTATCTTCGCCATTCAACTCTTTCTCTGCTTCCATCGAAGGCAAATATGCGGAAAATGTCGTAAATGATATATTTTTCCAAATAATTTAATCTATTTTTTTAAACTCTCATTTAATGGAATATCGAATAATTGTTTTTCCTGGTGACTGCTAAGAAAATCGTTAGCTTCCGCCATTCGCCTTTTATTGTATATCTTAGATTGACAAAGAGAAGCGGAAGAGCCCATAATTTTTCAACTAAGAATTGCTGCAGTATGACAATATTCAGATGATAGCCCTTACAACAATCTTATTTATCTACAAACACAAAATGTTTGCAATTAACTCTAATGGTAATTTTACAATTATTTTGCTCCATTCTGTTAATCATAACCATTTATTCATATATTTGTGTGTATCTATATACACACAGAGAGATAAATCCAGAATCATTAATATTCCCTCTTAAGCAAAAATGTAAGAACCAGTAGTTATACAGTATCTCGAATACAATTATATAAGCCATTATTGAAATATTATATTTAAATATATTACAGTAAATTATTAGAAGATCTTTTTACACCTTCGTCTAAATTCCTTACTTGTTTTCGGTAACGGTTTGAAGGCCTCTTCAGGTAACATTCCTGTTTATTAGAACTCATTAGATTTTCTCTCTTGCGGTTAATCCTGATTGCATTGAAAATGGCCGTAGCTCCCGTCAAAAACATACTTGCACGTTGGGGCGCATTAAATTTGTAACTTTGAGGCTGAAGTGGTCATTATAGATTCAGCGATTTGCGATGCTGTTCGAGACAGTCGGGCTAACTTCTCAAGTATTCTCCGTGACTGACGTACGGTTCCAACGCACACTCCACTGAGCATCGCATTTTTCTCATATCCTAGACATCTTCCTGAGACGTCAGGCGGAGTATTTCCTCAACTATTCGCGATCACCGAAGATATTCTTCCTCTTCTGTCAGTTCAGAGAGTATAAATATTTCTCCGTTTCAAAATCATTCGCTTTTCTCTCATAACGGTCCTACTTAGAAGCTGCCTCGTCTCATTCGTTCGTCGAATACGTCGATGTCACATACGAAGCGTCAGCAAAAATGCGAAGCTTCAATTGCCTCAGTTTCTCTTCCTTTTCACAACTCAGTGCATGTTTCTCTTTTATATTTCTGTCACCCATGCGCTTGATGCACAGAGAGAGTGAATACAAAATTAAACTAAAGACATATCTGTATATTATCATCAGAAGTATTCGTAATTCCACAATTGTAAAGTAATTAGTATTTAAGTAAGATTCTCGCCTGTTCCGCGCCTAAATTATCACGAATGGATATTCAAATAGCCATGTATTCACTCGGGAAATTGAGCAAGGAAATCAATTGATTGATAAAGGCTGGATAACCACCAGCAGTAAAATGGCACACGGGGTTCCCATGGCACTGGTATATTACCAGTGCAATATCAATAAACAATCTTTTCTTAAATTAAATAACTATGTAGTTACATCAAAAATAAATAAATAAAAATAATAATTAACAACGTGGTTTGAGGGAATTGATAATTTGCCTGCCTTATCAAGTTCTGTTACTTTAGCTAACAATGCTCCCACCGAATACGTCTGTTATTTTGTCAAATTTAATAGTCAAGCTCTACATTGATCGCGGATTCAATAGCGGAAGATAAACAATCATATTTGAACAATGCCGTATATTTTTCTCCAATGGTTTACTTCGTCACTTTTTTCTACATCGAATCGATAAAGAATTGTTTTTGGAAAATATCAGTGAAGTGAAATGAAGGATAGCGGAATTTGAATCGATATGATCCATTGAATAACCATTGATTTGTTTGTTCGTTTCTTTTCATAGATGAAAGGGTGTAATGTTGCAATCTCTGGGAATTCTATTTCTGCGCCTATCTTCGCATAGCTGTTTTTAAAGGTTCCGCACATGAGTTGATGTATATCGCTAAGCGCATTCCTAGGATACATATTCCTAGGATTCCTATGATACGTATGCAGTTAAAAAATTTAGTCTCCGATCTTTCTAAAAAATATCCCAAGTCAATGCAGTGTAGAGATTCCCACAGTGAAATAAATTTGGACTTTTGCTCAGGTATAGCCCACTGTTCGTAATTTTGGTTCTTCGCATCAGTCATTTTTTCGAAATATCTACCTCTTATTTTCACGCTAACTCAGCTTGACCAACAGTTATTCCATCTTATCACACTATAATCAACCTTATCACACTATAGTAAATCTAATCACACTGTAATTTATTACAGCTTATTTTATAAAGAAAGTCTCATGCTCGTATTCCCCCAATCAGAAGTAATGTACCCTCTTGATATCTCCACGCTACCCTCGTAATTATTTTGTATTTTAAAGGCGATTCTATTAATACTAGAAATTTGTATGTATATATATCTTTGTAAAATAAGTATACTGTGATTTAGAAAAAATACTGGACGGTGCAACATGATACTGCTACAATCTAGATGAAATTTTCAGGTACGAAGCGAGCACTCTTCTTTTTGCAGTTTCGTAATTATACTTTCTTGTAGTTAAAATGAATCAGCAATGACAAATCATAGTTATATCAACTTGCAATTGTAATAGAATAGGTATTGAAACGTATATTGTTGTAACCTAATGCGTTCCTCTTCTTATACGTCATTTTTAGTGCAAAATGAATATCGTCCTTTCAACAATGGATGCTCAACACCAATACAAAGAATTTCATACAAAATAGTTAGAAACAAAAGAATTACATACAAAAGAATAAAACAGATCACACCCCACAATAATTGTTCTGTAAGAAGAGGAAGAAAGGTTTAAAGAATAAAATATTATTAAAGCTTATAACTACGAAATTAGCTTTAGTCTCTTTTTCATTTCCCTAGAGTTGTTTGGAAAGGTCTTAAAGAATATAATGCGGTTCTGTGCGCAAAGTATCTAAAAGTCTTTGTCGTAAAACCTTTACTCTGAATCATTAAAGTACTCGTACCACAGGAAATTCTGACGCCCCGAATCAAGCTTTCCGTAATGTATGTACATGAGTCGCTGTCATCTCTTGGGAACTTTATGGAGATTTGAGCTTCCGAAAATGATCCATGCAAATCATCTGTGAGAACATTCGCGAGGAGGAAATGTCGCCTCTGCTATTTGCGAGGCTGATTTGAGGTTTTTTACTAAAATCCTTATTCGGTAGATCTTAACGAAATTATCTTCTTTATTTAGGACGCTATTTATATTTAAATTAATTTCAGTATCTCTTGCGAGTACATTTTAGCGGGTTAGGAACATATCCTGGATTCGGTGAAGACCCTACCCGTGGGGAGCCTATGAGTTCGAGCACGCAACTAATTCTAAGTTAAGAACTACAATATTCATGGTAATGACTTCTTATCCTCTGTAGAACGAATTTCACAATACTCAAATTGCATCTCTGTGGTTTTTCTTTCCTTTCCGAGAAAGATAGTTGGTGTCAGGGCTGTAGCCAGAATTTCTCCATGTGGGAGTATAGAGCCATGAAGTAAACGCCACATTATCTACAATGCAGGTAATGAATATTTCCGCCCAAAATCTAATGAAATTAAAAACTGACTTGTTTAAAATATACACTCTGCGAATCTCCCGAGGTTTTTGTATGGCATAATCGCGAGAGGCCATCGTTTCGCCTGCTTTCAGTCATTATTGGCTCTGTTCTCATGGGGGGGGGGTGCTTGAACCCCAGAAACCACCCCCTCGGCTACGCATCAACTTGAAATATATTACAAGTATTTCCAACTTACATTCTTATGGAGTAACCGTTACAGATTTATTAATAGTCAAATCTGAGGTTTCAAATCCACTCCTTATCGCTCCCAAAATCGCACTCGATAAACATCCAAAATACCAGCAACCGTCGAAACAAACATTTCCACTCTCAGAGCATTCAGAAAGTTGATCGAGTCAGCAGGGAAACCTTCACCGGCCGTTTCGGAGAAGCGCAAATCGCAACCGAACGGTTCAAGANAGGTAGGATTTAAGTAGGATTTATTTAAGTAGTATATTTAAAGTAGGATTTTAAAATGTAAATTTTCGGTCATGTTTCGCGGAAAACCAACACCCCTAATGTATAACTTTTCTGACGCATAATTTTTTTTATTTGCCCATTCTCTTGTTCCTTAAAATCCCTCAAAAAAGGACTTGATACTCCATAATACAACCATCGGCCTTGTTTTATAAGAGGCTGTTGACGGCTGTCTGATATTTATTAACACTCTCTGAACTATTCTAAAGTTCTTGTAAAACTTACCATAGTTGAAATAATTTCACTTACGACGAATATTATATTTTTGAATAAGACTTTTAAGAAATGTATAATGAAAATAATAATGTTAACCTTTAATTACCTGTTAATAGGATCATTGATGGTAATTTTGCCATGCGTGTTAAATATTTGAAGCTTAACGTGTACGATATGCAACAATCTTTTAGTATTATCGATTATATGAATTACTTGATTGATATATTGTGTAATTGGTTCAATCTGTTCTCGAACAGTTTGGAAATCATCTGCCGCTATATTATCACATTTTTCGATTGGGAAACCACAGGACTCGTCCGTTTTCTTCGTTGTGCACATTTCTTGAGCCTGTCCAATAAGAATTCGGGTGCACGAACGATAACAGAAGAACGCGTGAGTGAATACATTATACTCATTGCTCGCTAAAACCTTAAGAGAAACTGGATCTTGTATGCACAAAGACCACTGAGAAATCTTCACAAGAATTTAGAGCCTAATGTCTTCAGAATTTTAAATTTCGAATTCGTATTTTAATAATCACGATGCTTTGGTTGAATGAAGTTTGTTCTCGGAGAATTTCAAAAGGAGAATTGATTTAGATACTGAATCTCATTTAGGTGTGTTTAGAGCTAATTTATACCGACTGAATTACAATAGATAGAGTAAATCTGTGGATAAGTGAGGAAGGAAACTCTAAGCCCCATTGAGGTAACGATTAAGTTTTTATTATTTTAGAATCGATATATCTAACTATCAGGAAGACGTTTAGGGTTAGTAGTGCATAAAATGAACCTCCGCTAATCCGTGGTCGGGTTTATCCCTGTATGACTATGTATAATTCTCCGAAATTCGTATTTTCGTGTTCTAAAGAAACAAGGACTTACGGAAGATCTTTTATATGAAGCAGGGAAATGAAATTATCTCAGAAACTACAATGAGAGTATCGCTGCTAAAATATACGAGAAAAAATCTTAGCATCTATGTAGCATGATAGCGGCTGGTAGCAAAATTCCATTAAAATTTATTGTTTTCCAACATTTGATTCTCGTTTAGGAATGTATTCAGATTTTCACTCGTGTGGCATTTCAGAGACGTCTCTATGTTTCGTAGAAAACTGTCGCTCAAAATTAAGTCCTGGCGGTTATTATATCTGCACATAAGATACAAGTAAATGTTTAATTAAACATTTCTCTATATTGTATCACACTACTCAGTTACTGTAGACGGGAAAGACAATTCGTACTGGACTGTTACCGGAACCTTCCTCATCGCATAATACGATATTTTTTGCTCTTTCGCGGAACGCAGTTCCATTTTTGTCGCTGTCACTATCGTAATGGCAATCTCCTTTTAGTATTGGGACTCCAGTGGGTCACTTGAAATTATCAAATGGGTCACCTGGTGACCCGCGGGTCATAGGTTGCCGACACCTTAACGAGGAAGGCTTGACCCATCGAACCACAAACCCACTTCTTAAATAATATCGAAAGTTACCAGCAAAATAGATACAGTGAAAGAATTATTCCTTTCGAGTAGTTACTGGGTGAGATTTGTGCTTTTTTACTGACACATTTCAGGAATATTCTAGATAATTCACAACAACAAAACTGCTATAAAGTTTCCATGTACTTCTTTGTTGACTGAAAGCTCTTAGGATTGAGTAATGGTTTGAGTTTCGAAAGAGCTTGTTGATTCCCCATGCTCACGCGACATGCAACGTCTTTTTCTTCTGCTGAGGAAATCCTAGTTTCTCATATTTTGAATAGTTTGGATATCGGTGACACAGTTTTGTTTCATCAATGGAAGCAGCTTCGAGTTAGATTCCTTTCCCCTGTCTTAAAAGAAAAATGGATTTGCTGGTAGAAAAGTAAATTATACTATAGTATGTTTACTCAAATCTGCAATGAAATGAAACCATACACTACGGTGCTGCCCGCTGAAAAATAAAGGAATATTGATTGATCGAAAACTAGAATAATGTTTATAGTTATTTTATTTACTCGAAATCAACATTCAAGAATAATTTAATTTTTATAGTCGTTGTAATTACTCGAAGTAAACATTCAAGTCAGGTCAAGAATTATTACTTGAGATTGAGATGTATACGATAGAGGTTAAGATTCGATAAATCACAAAAGAATACTTTGAAAGAAGAGTTATGGTAAATTTTGGTTGCTGTGTTGGTGTAACTTTTGTAAATTTAGTCAAGGATTGATGGATTTGGATTTAAAATTCCCAGGTTTATTGATTTTGGAAAATACCTTCGAAAAAGTTGCCTGAAGAAGATTCTGCGGGTCTGCCGATAGTCAGTCTCCAAGAAATTGAATATTATAACACTGCGAGCTTAAATAGGTTCTTTGCTGTTTAGAAGTACTAATCATTATAGATCCGTTTAAAATGTCTTAATCTCTTAAAGAATATTTATATGTTCTCCTCTGTTTCGATTTCAAGTTTTTTTTTGTTTTATTGCATAAACTTTCATGTATAATATGGGTATAAAAATTTTCTTGGTAATTTTTCTAAGAGCTTACCTTAACACACTGTTACATAATCACAGCACTGGATTATCTTGTATAATCATATTATAACTTTAAGGAAAGTAATTATTTTATATTTTGTAAATTAATGCTCTCCACTGGACGTTACCTCTTCCCTCGCCTAGTAAATGTGAGCAATTTTGTCAACTTTAACTTAACGTAATACTTTCTGTTTAATGTATATAATTTCGTTCAAGACAATTTTTTATTGTTAGAGTTTAATGTTATTGTGTACAGTTTTTTAGAGATTTTTCGTTGAATGATTTAATGGGGTGATAAAATGCAATATTGTAAATGTATGCAACCGTGTAATATATGTATTATTTATAAGTATCAGTTCTCCCATACCTATTCTAAATGAGGTATTTCAGAGGTATATTGTGCTGATTTCTCGTGAGTACTACAATCTCGAAGTTCCTCTAAAATTTACTTTTATATTTGTCATAAATGTATCGTCGAAATTTTCTCTGTCAGCAGTTTCAACAACAGCCACCGTATTCCCATCCTGCAAGTGTTAACAGTAACTAAAACAAGCCGTACAAACTCCTCTTAACACCTCGCAACAGTTTCCTCTTTACTAGTCCTAAGTGCGATGTTTGTTTGCATACTCGCTCGTAGACATCAATCTCTTCATCTTGAAGCCTTCATATCCGTGGCATTATTGCTTCTTCGATCAAAGGCTATTTCTATGTGAGGAACTCTAGCATAAGTGGTGCCTTGTTAATGATATGACGTCTACTTATTAATCTTCGAGTCATCTTATTGCGAGAAAGGATCCTTACTGTAAATGGGATCTTTTGAAATATATGTCTCGCAAGAGCTTATGGCATTCCGATGCGGAGTACAGAATTTGAAATCAGTTTTGGAATAAGTAGGCTGAAGTGATATTGTGGATTGAGAATAATGGAGGATGTCATGTAAAAGAAACTCAAAGGACCAGGGGAACTCCTTCCATAAAATAGACTTTCTAATCGGATTTTATCCTCTGCGCAAGTGCCGTAAGCTTTTGCGGAACATTTACTCTCCATCAATTATTAAAATGATTCCTTCATAATTTTGTCTTCTTTCATTAATAAAACGGTAATCCAGGCTTACAAAATCTCAGCGGAGTGAGACGATGTCAGGTATTTCCGATTTTTCTATTCAAACTTCCTCACTGTTCGTTTTTTATACAATTTTTGCAAAAATTTAAGATTTTCGTGTTAGCTTTAAGTATTTCATCACCAGAGTAAAAAAATGATTTAGGCTTACATGCTGCTAGATGTATCACACTTAGTAAAATCTGCTAGAAGGCGTAGATGTCTAAATTTTATGTGTGTTAACATTATTGTAAAAAAGCAAAATATTTTAGTCGCTCTTTACTATTCCTTATAGATAGAAATTCATTCTAGTTGTTCAATTTTTTCAGCTAATCTTTAGATGCAGCTTGTTTGGAATGTTGTGGTGAAATAAAGTTTCTGAAATAATGTCCCTAGAAGTAGGACGCGAACTAGGAATGCAGTATGAAGGATTTTAGCCGATAATCGTATTTAGATGATTCGATCGCTTGTTTTCAAAGTTCTGGTGTTTTGATCCATTTGAAAATAAGAAACATAGGTCTTGGGATCATCCCTTGAATTAAAAAATACCTAGGTTCTTCTGTACTTGCAAATAGATAGTAAGTGTAACTGTTTCTAAGGATGGAATTTAATTAAATTGCATGACGAATACTCTTAAGAGTAGCTATATGTGATTCTAGAAAGTTTAATCATACACTGCTGTTTTCTTCCAAATCAACCACAGATTTGTCATTTTAGCAATTTCAACCATAAAGGTGTTTTGTTGTTTAACAAATTAAGTGAAAGAGTGATTTATGATTAGTATAAAATTGATTAAACGTAAAGGTTCTTTAAATTATATTCTAAGTCAGTTTCCTAATTTAATTTTTCAACTTCGGAGTGATGTCGAAATGATTTTTTAACAACCTTATTTTTTGCCTTTTGTAGTTTATTGAATATAAACCGAGTTATTCATGCGATCCAAGTCATAATGTCCCGTTTTGAAAAATTTCTCCCCGTCAACACCAACCTTATCTTATCCATGCGATCTTAAAAGACTTTTTCACCGTTCAATATTTTAAATTCAGTCACGTATTTCTTAAAAGATTTTTTTTTAATTTCTAATGAAAAGACTTTACAAACTCTAGTTTTGATATTCTTTTTCGGTTTATCCAAATTGACAAATGAAAATTTGAAATCTGAGAAATTATTACGATATTGTGCTTCCAAGCTGAGAGATTTTAATACCCGCCTCTTCTATTTCACATTTCCTTTGTAATTACATTTTTCTGGGATTATCAAAGAAATTTTAATGTCATCAGAGTTCTTTGATTATGAAAACATAATATATCCAAAAAGTAACGAAAAACTACGGTGGATGTACTCACAAAAGTTAAAAGATTCCTTTAAATATGCTAGCATGACATTTATTCATTAGTTTTGTTAATATTTTTATACCATTTAAATGAAAAGAATGTCGCTGAAGGGCGCTTGCTGTCAGTGGACCATTCCTGATTTCATAACCCTAGAAATATAACTGTTAATCTTGAATGATATTTACTGAATAATAATAATCGATTTCCATCCTTATTTGAGAGTGTAATTGAATGATTAACTACATCTGCGATTTTTTTAACTAAACATACCTATTATTGTACAATTTTCTTTCAATCATAGATAGTTTTTGTTCTCAACAGTTATTATATAAATATATGCATTAGTTATGTGACCCCTGGACAAATGCGCATAGCGCGATAGAATTAGAAATAGTTTTTATAAATTTGACTGTACTACCTTTAACTGAAGATGTTTTAAGTGTGTGAAAATTTGTTGTGTGCCTTTGTAATATTTTGTAAAATAAGACTGAATTTTGCTTCTTAGATTAATAATGCAGTATATATAATCACCTATTTTCACAACGAAACGTGTTTTGTAATGTATGGAATCATTCTCCTGAGACGATGAAGTCATAAATTTCATTGTCAAAACCATGGCTGAGTTAGCCGATATCGGGGCTCGATGAAAATGCGGTAAATTCCTTTTTTCGCTCAGAATTACAACCGCAACTATAGTAATCATATTTAAGCGCTGCTCCAAGTGACGGAAAATGTTTTTATCCTAGATGTACGCAGGCATCGTATAACGCACGTTAACGCCATCTAACATTGCTGGTAGTAACTAGAAGGATTGGAGAAATATTACCGTAATTTACGGTTTGATTGTGGTCTTATGATACTGTAAACTTTTACTATATTCACCGGTCGTATGTTTTACTCCCGGTACTATCCTGTTGTTGATTTTAAAATAATGGAGATTATGAGATTACTGCATAACTTTTAATTTTTAAACTCTCAGCAACTTATAACATATAATGGAAGGTTTACTCCATTTTTCTCTGATTCTGACCCTGACTTTCTCTGTATCTAAAAAGAGCCGGTTTTATTGTAAGCTTCGACTACACTCTTTGCGTAACAGCTTCATTGATATCAGTCTTGCTTTGGAAAAATGTAATTTCCGTATGAAAGTATCCCATAGATCGACGAACTGGGGAGGGTGGTGATAAAGCAAAAGGGCCTTCCAATAGAAATTTTAGTAATTCCCTTCATTGCATGATTTAGATGTGTAATAGAAAATTAGAAAAGCAATTTATGTTCAAAGACAGTTGAACGTTAATAAACCTACTTCTTATTAAATGAAATGCATCTTTCCAAACAGCAGCTGATTTAATCATTCACTTTACCTTGCACATGCTCAAACCAAGTTTCGTCGGATTCCGTGGATGAAGTTAAACTTTAAAGAGCTTTTAAAGCCGAATATATGGAGTAGAATTCAGCGGAAAAAAGAACAAAATGAAAAAGGAACAACACATTCGGGTTTTACATCGGAAAATCCGAATCGGAAATGTCGGAAAAAGAGGGAAGAAAAAATTTAAACGGGGAATTCAAAAGCGGAACTTTTCGTGCTTGATCCCCATCCCTCCGCGAGCAAAAAAATCCGCGAAATTTAAAGGAAACGAGTCGAGCCCCGATTGAGCGTAGAAGCAAGCCGGTGAATTCCCGCTTAAACCCGCCTCCTCGCGTAAAAACACCGCGTAGCTTTTAACCTCCTCGCTCCGGAATCCAACCGCTAACTCCCTGTGCGAATACCCACGCACCACCATCGAAGAAATCCCCTTAATTCACTCCCATCCCCCTGGAGCAAGGAAGTCGCCCATCAGGCCGCGAACGTTCTGACGGTCGCACGCCCGGGGCCTTCGGTCGCGCCTCTCTCCCGCAGCGGCGGCGTGGTGAAGCAACGAAGGGCGCGCTCGGCCGACGGATGCGGCGACGACGATTCGGCGCCTTTTTCGGATTCCTCGTCGCCCTCCTCTTCGCTCTACGCAACACCCCATGCTTCCCTCTCTCTACTTGACGATGACGGTGGAGAGGACGT
This sequence comes from Ladona fulva, assembly GCA_000376725.2. Classification (NCBI taxonomy): domain Eukaryota; kingdom Metazoa; phylum Arthropoda; class Insecta; order Odonata; family Libellulidae; genus Ladona; species Ladona fulva. The sequence goes on from KZ312408.1 coordinate 632,606, forward strand.
ACCAACCGGTCGATGCTCGGCGTCTCCGACGGAACAGGAGATGTTGGAGGTAAGGCTCGCTAACCTCACCCACACTTCCATCCCGTTGTGCTATCGAGTCGACCTGATTCTCCATTGCTACTGCTTCCCCTCTCTCGATCTTCTCCTTCGCTTTCTTCGTATGGTTAGCTTTAGCGCGGTCGGCGAAGTTTTTAGTTCGGACGTTATTGGATGGCGCTGCTAGGTGATGCGGTCAGTGAGCGAAGTGAAACTTTCGCGGTTGCCGCAGGCGTTGAAAATAACGTAGTTTTTACGCGGAAATGTGGATTTCCTTTGCCGAAAGGGATAGAAGTTCCGGAAAACTTTAACGTATTATTATGAGGTAAAATTGTACCCCTTCACGAAGGTGCAATCGATGTTTCGTGTTAATTTTCGATAAATAGTTTAAGCTCGTTATGTACGGTGACTTCCAAAAAAAACGAACGGGTCTGCTCATATTTCTGCACCGAGATCTTATGCAGCCCTTGGTACAGAGTTTTCATGATAATTTAAATGCAACGGCTGAAGCAAGAAGAAACAACGTGCTTGAGATTTTGGAAGCTCCCCTTACGTCCTGACATTCGCAAAATTTTATGTGATGGAGCGTCTCGTATTTGTTTAGATGTTTCAAATGTTCCCATTTATTATCTATTCGAATGATGGAGAGTTTCTGTATTAAAATATGATATTACGTGCAGTATTAGTGTTAAAAAAATACATTCTCAAATTTTGATATTTACCCAATATCTCAATATTTTTATCCAATGATAATTTCCCCTTATTATTTCTTTTAATTTAGAAGAGAGTTTCATTATTTAAATATGACATTGTGTGAAGCCGTAAGTGTTAAAAAAATACATTCTCAAATTTTCATTTTCATTTCGACGTTAACGCAAACCAATTTAAGCACTGAATGGATTGCAGTGCATTTACATGCCATTCTTTGAAATATCTCAAATAGGTATGTCTTTGCAAAAAGACGCACATTGGTCTGGAGAACCCGTTTTTTGCGTTCTAATGTCGATTTTTCCAACTTTTTCGTATGGAACCAAAAACATTGGTTCCGTACAAGATAAAAGTCCATTTCGAAATATCAGCCAATTTTCAATTCTACCTCACATTTCTTACGTTAACATAGAAACGTCTTTAGCATACATCTGTTTAATAGACAAAGGCTTGATTTTTTTGTTTACTTGTTTGCTCTAGAAGGTGTGACGTTGATCGACATATCTGCATTTTGTTATTGTTGAGTGAAATCTGCAATACATTAAAAGTTCCTGCATTTAAAATCTGTTAAGATGGTGAAGTGAGAGATTGGGATTAGCATTAAAATGCTTTTATAAAAAAATTTCTTGTAGTATTCAATCGATCAATGACAGTGCGTGTTTTACTGTGAAAAATGAATAGCGATGAAAGCAGAGCGAATGATTAGCTTCTTTCTTTTGGGATATTACTTATCATATGATTCTAAATTAAAATTATAAGTAAATATTAATTGGAAAATACATACGTATTATTCAGTCAAACTAATTATATCATATTCAGCAGTCGTTTATTGGTCATTTTCTATTTCGTTAGAATCATGTTTTCAGTTAATATTTTATTTATTAATTTC
>KZ312408.1:634458-645307 GCA_000376725.2 Ladona fulva
AGCTCCCTTTATTTCCTCTGCGTAAGGTATGATTTTAAGAAATACCACATACGAATTTCCCAAAAACATCACCATAGTAGTGCTGAATCATCTAAATAAGGTTTCCATAAGTTAAATATAAAACGCCCAAGGAAAATGGGTACGTTTTACGATGATATTCGCTAGGAATTTATAAAGAGGAAATCTAACCTTTAGTTTAGGTAAGACTCTCACGTATAAAGCTCGACTTTTTAAAAGAATTATTAAACCACTAATTTCTTTCTCGATCGCTGACAACTGTTTTCCAAAATGAGAGCAAATTGTTGGTCAGAATATTGGTCCCAAATTCAAAAAAATAATGAAAGGGAAATCGATGTTAATCTAAGTCGTTTACTATCCAATCGTGAAATGAAGGTCATGGATCAATTAAGCTATCATTTGCATACGGATGGTTGCGTATTAAAATCAATTGTACGTGAATGTCAACGTCAACCACAGCAGCAAGGTTGTGCTATTATTTTCCCTTATCTCCACTTTGTAGTCAGGTGGAACCGCAATAAACTTAATGCTATATCAAAGGATCTTTCACTCAAATCCGTTTTCCCATTTTCAGAAATATTTGCGCGAAAACTAATTGCGACTACCTCACCAAATCAGCAGATTACATTAAATCAAATTCGAGACTCTATACTCTGTATTAGAAATTAATCTTTTGATCAGTTTGGTAACTAGCTTTTGTTGGTGTCGAAGCATGCAAATGGCCTTGTTTCCTATCCCATTTGGGCTCTTAATTGGTTAAAACAATGCAGTTTAATATCATTCGGTTCCAAGCAATTGCTACGGCTTTATTTATTTTGATTATAAAGAAGCAACTATGATCGTTTCAACGCTATGAAAAGTTTGTAACGCCACTTTTTTTCGACACAGGTTTTGATTATTATGTCTCTTTCCCTTTCGCCTTCAATGACTATATAGGAGAATTGGTTTAAAATTGAGAATAACTTTGTCCAAGTTTGCAATAAAGGTGTCAAGAATGACGAATTAATCGAATTAAATATATCACATGCTCATATAAAGGCGTTTTATCTAAAGTGGACTGATCGTAGTTTTATGACGAAAGAACCCTTTCTTAAAACGAAGAACCCCTATTGAGTATTCCTCATAAAATGGTCTTTAAACAATTGATAGCCTTCAGTCACACTTTCAATATACTGTAAGTTCTCCAGCTACACCATAAAAAACTCTTTTGTCTAAAAGTTAATCTACTACTTATGAAGATTAAAATCGCGGTTGACAATTCCGCGAAAATTTTAAGGACATCCTGAGCCTCGCACAATTTTACATTTCTCTCCCAATTTTAAAACATAAAATGCTTAATTGCTGAAAAGCTATAAATCTTCTCTTTCTTGAGCACGATATAATCCTTACAGAAAATTAGTGATACAAAAGTAATCTTTTTTAAGTAAAATATACATTATATTTATAGATATACGCCGTTAAGTACAGCAATTCCGTCTGGGTGACAATCTTGAAATCCTAAACTCAGCGCAGATAGATTACTGAGGTTATGCGTATTCCATGACAGTTATTGACTTTCCTTATAATACCCTCACCGGCCGCGGTGGCAGAGTGGTTAGTATGATAGCGTTCCAACCCGAAGGTCTTAGGTTCGAGTCCCGGCTATTGGATGTTTCTGGTTAAGAAATGGTTCTATGTTCGTAAATAAGTATTGAAGTGGAAGTATTTTGGATCATCTTCCTGTTTCCTTTAAAGAAATTTTTTAATTACTATCAAAATCGATCACTGCAAATATATTTCAGTGAATTATCCTCATTATTTAAATATGACATTGTGTGAAGCCGTAAGTGTTAAAAAAATACATTCTCAAATTTTCATTTTCATTTCGACGTTAACGCAAACCAATTTAAGCACTGAATGGATTGCAGTGCATTTACATGCCATTCTTTGAAATATCTCAAATAGGTATGTCTTTGCAAAAAGACGCACATTGGTCTGGAGAACCCGTTTTTTGCGTTCTAATGTCGATTTTTCCAACTTTTTCGTATGGAACCAAAAACATTGGTTCCGTACAAGATAAAAGTCCATTTCGAAATATCAGCCAATTTTCAATTCTACCTCACATTTCTTACGTTAACATAGAAACGTCTTTAGCATACATCTGTTTAATAGACAAAGGCTTGATTTTTTTGTTTACTTGTTTGCTCTAGAAGGTGTGACGTTGATCGACATATCTGCATTTTGTTATTGTTGAGTGAAATCTGCAATACATTAAAAGTTCCTGCATTTAAAATCTGTTAAGATGGTGAAGTGAGAGATTGGGATTAGCATTAAAATGCTTTTATAAAAAAATTTCTTGTAGTATTCAATCGATCAATGACAGTGCGTGTTTTACTGTNGAAGAAATGTTTAAACCAAGGTACCAAAAAAAGGCACATTTTGCGAATCTCGGCTTTTTCGTGATGTATAAAAATCAATTGCAAGGAAACGGACGCAATTTCATCCAGAGATGCATAAAAGCAATGTCTGTCTGATAAGCTCTTTAAAATTTTCGAATGTGCATTATATTGTTGTTAATCGGCGAAAAGGTTTAAAATCTATAGAGTCCTAGAGTTTTAATTTTAGGTAAAATGTATTTCACAATCTTATTTTTAATATTATTAAAAAATTTTCTATGATCCGAAAATTTTGAATTTAGCCATATTTTAGATTTTAGATAAATTAAATAAAGCAACGTTGCCAAGCGTTCTTAACTTACCCCTACCACAACCTGTACTTCTCTCCGATTCTTCTCGCTCCTATGCTGGAAATATTTTACTTCGCCGAATTCTTCTAATTTTGTGCAAGCGATAAAATATAAATTCTTAGCTCATGCAATCCTCTTAAACGATGCTCTTCGCCGTTCTTTCGCTCACTCCGGCACACAATGCGGAGTTGGTTACTTGATTTAAATCTACATTTTCCTCTCCTGACTTCATTGCTTGAAAGGAGTTTCTAACGTTGAGAATAATTTCTTTCTCGCACTTCCGTAGATTACACTGTTTCACTTCACCTTTACTACCATCCGAGTTTTCATTGGACACCGATGTTGATGGAGAAGAATTGAGCGACTTCGACCTTCAAACTTTGCTTATAACTGGGGGTATTTTTAATCGCACTTCACACAGATGGATTTCTACGCACTTACTTCTCCAAAAGACTCAGATTTCACCAAAGAGTAAATAGAACTGAAGACTTTCCTTCGAATACTATAGATGTCAACTTCGTTTTGAGTTATTTCTATAGCTGTCACTGGAAAGGTGTAGCCAAGGGTATTCAATTCCGCGAAACCAGTAGGGCCCTGGGTACAACCCAGGATCTCCCGCATATACCAAAATATTCAGGTACCATTCCTAGCGTCCAACCGATTTCGCGGAATTAGAAGTCGTTGCCCTTTGGTATGCTCTTGCAGTAGCCAGAGGCACAGATTTGGGAGCGTTTCAACGAGAGACTTTTATACACAGCCATGCCCCTTTTTCCTTTTTATGGCAATACACGCACACGTGTGTTAATATTCATCATGTAATAGGTTACTGTGACATCACTGATGTCACAGAATGATCACTTCGTTAATGCCCCTTCAATTACTTTCTCTGATTAGTGAAACAACTTAATATTTTCTGATCCAACAGCTATAAGAGTAGGACCTTTTGTAATTCGCGCGCTGGTAGAGGATGATGTGGCAACACTGTCGCTTAGCCCTCGGACCAGATATAGTAATTTTACAATTTAGCTCATTAACATACAAAAGTTACTTATTTACGGATCATAGAAAATGTTTTAATAATGTTAAAAATGCGACTGTGCAATAGATTTTTCCTAAGAATAAAACTCTAAAACGATATAGATTTTAAACTTTTACGCCGATTAACAACAATATAATACACATTCCAAAATTTTAAAGAGCTCATCAGACTGACATTGCTTCTATGCATCTCTGGATGAAATTGCGTCCGTTTCCTTGCAACTAATTTTTATGCATCACGAAAAAGCCGAGATTCGCAAAAAGTGCCGTTTTTTGGGTACCTTGGTATAAATATTTCTTCACGGTAAATTTAGTTTTTCGTTGCCATCAGCGAAAGTATCCCAGGAATAGAATATAGAATTACCTTTACTTTGGTGTAAAAATTGTTCAAATGCGTTGAGTACTAAGCTCGCAATAAATTAACAAAATCCAAGGGCACATAATTAAAAATCCGATCGTAGTGGAATTCCATGTTTATATAGTTAAGAAAACAACGGTATGTGTCAAAAAATATGTAGAAAGAATAGTTCTCAAAAAATATGTCCACAAAGAAAAGTACTACTGTTATTGACTCATTCGCGTCATCATCTGATGATGACACGAATGTGTTAAAACTAGTAATCGTTCTGCTATTCTGTTCTTTGTGGATAGTGCATATTTTGTGACATAGACTATTTTTTTCTTTATTGAGACGTCAATATTGCCAGTCCAGCATGGGAACGCTCACACCACAGGGGCCGGATTTTAAATGACGAACAAAAATATATATTCACCTCATTCCTTGGAGCCGATTCTGATTAAAGAGGTAAGGAAAGATCTCTGGTCTTACATTTAGCCTATGAAGCGGAATCAAATGCAATGCTTAATTCAAGAAAGGATACAAGTTGAAATTTCACAAAAATAGATTGGCAACGTGGAATACGAAAGTAGAGAGCAAACGGCATGATTGTCTAAAAGGAAAAGTTAAGCGATCGATTAACTTCATTTGTAAATTTCATATTCGTACAATAAGTAGNTACTTACTATGTTAGGAAGATTTTTCATATGATGCGCGCATTGCACTAAATGTCACTGTTTTCATACATGTATATTGTTTCTAATTATTCCTAGATATCTCGATCCAATGGCCAATTGGTTATGCCATTTACACCCAAGAATAATTTCTGAGAACTATAAGCAGGAAATACACTAACCATTACCGCATAGAAGTTAAAAAACACTTAAGACTGATATAAATTTTTCTAATATATTGTTTATCCCTAATACCAGGTTCCTTTCTTACATGGACGCATGAGTGGTCACCCAATAGTTTTAACTTATTTTTATAGGCGATATTAATTTCTGGAGCGCCCACCACTTTTTGAGAAATTTAATTTTTTATAGTTTTCAATAAGATTTTCGTATAAAATGTTGTAAGTGATCGTGGATACGATGGCGATATTCCATAGCACAAAGTTATTTTATTCATCATGGCACAAGTATGTAAACTATATGTTCGGCAATGTTCTTTCCGCTTTAAGTGAAAATAATCTGAGTGAACTAAGAACACTCACAGAATTAATTAAAAACTATGCGAGTATCATGAAATTACAAGTTACTTAATAATCCGTTTTACTATGACTCCTAGTCTGATTGAATTTTTATTTAATGGACATTACTGCTACTATTACTATTTCAATGAATTCAATGAAGAAATGAAGCTCAACATTAATGGAAATTCTATAATAGATTATCATTCCTTAAGCCCCCTCAAACGAGATCAAGGCTTTAGAAAGGGCTTCCGGTTTTTTACTAACTTAAACCGCAACATCCATTTTGGGAACCAATGGATTAACAAAGACCGGAGGTCATTAATCAAAGACATTCCTATCAGGTACACTCTGGCTCAGCGGTGAAGTGGTGAATGAAGGTGGCAAACCCATTCCGGCCTCGCCTTCCCGTTCTCTTTGTATATGTCTCTTTGTTTCCATCGTTACATGAAGTGGATGAGAACCGAAGAGCACCGCCATCTCGCCCTACACCTGCTGCAGAGTGACTGCTGCCTTTGCATCTCGGGGGCAGAGGATTCTGGGCTCGACACTCCGCCTCCCTCGTCCCCGCCGCTTCCGCACCCTCCGTTGCCGCCGCTCTTCCCCAGCGCCGTCCCCTTAGCTGCGGCATCCTGCCTCACGCGCCGCCTCCCCGCCTCGTCCTAATGACACCCCGGAGGTGCTCTTACTTGAAGAACCGCGTGTCTCTTGCAGCAACTCACCACCATCTCCTCGCCGCTGCAATGCCGAACACCAGCGTCGAAGAACATCCACGCGGTCCGCGGCGGTGCGTTTACTCGAATCGCCGTTGCAGCGCTGTTGTGGCAGGGATAGGCAGTACGATCACCGGGAACAACATTGCCCAAACTACCGTTCGGACGTCGACTGGAGGGAGTGGAACTATTAGGGGGGATGCCTCCCCTTGCCGTCCAACTGCGTTGGTAACACGGAGGATCGGATTATTGTGCGGTCGGAAATCGACCTGCGGAAATGGATTTGTTGAGGATGTGGCGTGGAGGATTTTTCGGTCGAGTTTATCTTTTGCTGGAAGACGATTCGTTTCTGGACAATGAGTTAGTTTGTGTAGCTTTTCCGCCGTTCTAGGTGGAATTCTCCAGGTAAGGGTGATTGGGTGTTTGGACGCTTTGAATTGATAAACTTCCCCCGAGGGGAAAAGTTGCTTGAATGTTATTATCAAGATCGAAGGCCAAAATGCCAAAAAAAGCCGATGATGTGCAATAAAAGGAATATTCTGGATGTCATATCAGTGGTACTTGGATCATCAATGAAAGATGCGTGTCTATTTAGTGTCTAATTAGTGTTTTTGTAACAAAAACTCAATAATTTTGATTCATTCTCCTTTTTTTAAATTATCCATGTATCCATGAATTATAACGAGTAGAAAAAAGTTGACATCCCTCGTTGTTTAATGTGTAGATTCTGACGTCTTGTTAAGAGACTTGAAACGAAGCTGGAGAGTAGTAATTGAAAGATTAGGCAGAGTACTTCATATTCCTTCGATTTAAATACGTTTATTTGTCTTTTAAATCAGTAATACATTTTATTTGCGGCGTGAATGACATTTGACAGTCACACAGCCTTATTGGTTTCGTTTATACTAAGATGCTAGACACGACCTACAACCTGAAAGCCATCTTTAACCACGTTATCGTCAAATCATTGAACAAAATTTTCGGCTATGCAACCAATCAGGCCCTTTTTAATATTTTCATTCCTTTCCAATTAAAGCCCTCGAAGTGTAAAATTTCTCTAGAACATATTTCATTTCGACTCGGAATGAGGAACCAAATAGAGGTATTTTCATCTTTATTACTAGAAAAATGTCCATTTCGGCAGGAAACCTAGGGATTTTATAAGTATTTGAATAAACTGTTCGACTCGAGGGAGCTCTCTCCCGAAACTTTCTCTCTCTCTCTCGTTGGGTTTAAAACTCAGACTGAGCGTGCTTTTTTTTCTGTCCACAGAAAAGTCGAGAATTAAATCCGCGCTGTCTTTCTGCTTTATGGTATGTTCCAGATCGAATCGAAGATTCGGATTCGTCAAACTTGAGCTTTCATCGGTCAATTTTCGATGGAAAGATGTTCGGTATTTCTTTGAATTTATAGTCCCATTTTCGTCTTCTGCGGATGTAATCCACTGTTCTTTCGTGAAACATATCGTAGGAAGTTTGACAGGACCTCTTTTTCCGTTCCGTGATCCCACGCTAAAGGTGAAATGAGTGAAGGTTTTATTTCTTTGCCATTATCATCCTCTGACTTAAGTCTCGCCATTTTCTTGGTTCTTTTCGATCCCCGCCATTCAAAAACGTTTCATTTCTGGTGTCACGGTCAGCCGTAATCCTTCCCCGTCCCTCGCTTTGTGCATTCCAGAATCTTTGCTGCCGTCCGACTCATTCGAAGCCTTCAAAAAAGATTTTTTAAACTTTTACACTCTTAAGCTTTTATTTTCCTTTGTCGTTTCTATGAGCACACTGACACAAATTCACCTGTCTTGTTTGATTTTGAGAAAACATTTTGCTTGACCGTGCCTTTCAAAGCCTTCTATAATAATATTCTTTTATTAAAAGACACCCCGCAACATAGTTTTTTGCTAGTGTACCGATTCTTTAACGACGAAACATATGAAATACTTACTATGTTAGGAAGATTTTTCATATGATGCGCGCATTGCACTAAATGTCACTGTTTTCATACATGTATATTGTTTCTAATTATTCCTAGAATATGCAATCAGGGTTCTCTCCCAAAATAGGAATTTTTCGTAAATTATATTGTTGTCAACTTCTGAAGAAGTCATCCATTTTAATCAAGCTACTAAACTCTAATAAATCAAGGTAAAATTTTCAACTCTAAGTATATGATATAAATGATTAAACTTAATGTAGAATTTTAAGACTACGCAACTATTTTTGCTATCCTTCTTCCAAAAGTGACTTGAACTGCGTATCTTTCTACATAGTGTAGGTAAAATGGTATTGTCACGTATCAATGGTCGATTTCACAATACAATAATATTCCTCACCGTTTGGAAAGTACATTGCATTTATACCCGAAAATGATAACCCCTTTTTATATGTATTCAAACAATCATAACTCACTCCGGTTCTCTAAGGTGGTGATGTACTTGGGTGTCAACATGTGATTCATTTACATGGCATAGGAAAATAATTAAGCTGGGGGTGAAAACTGCACCAGCTCGCAAAGGAAAAATCTGTGATTCAATCGTAAAAGAAAATGGTATCCATTAAGTCATTCTTAGAAAACGCACAATCGTGTTTGAGAGACTCAGTCTAGCAATGTTTCCTGGGCGACTGATGTAAATATTAGGTTGTGCTTGTTGGTTCACGAGGATGAGCAAACTTTTCTTGGCTCACGAGTGTAAAAAGTGGAGTATTTGATACAATGAATTATATATTTTTGTTTTGAAGTACTGACACGGGTAGTAGTCCAGTACAATCGTATTAATGATACTGTAGTAACCGAACCGTAACGCAGAACCAAGGAATTGTGGTAGGGCTCGACGTTGCCATGCAATGAATTCCCTACTAAAATCTTGTAGCAGAATCAATGATGAATATGTTTCCGATGTTTAATTTCGAGTATTATGTAAATATATCACTGTAAATAATATTTCCTATTTGCAGATTTATTTTATACGCAAATCTTTCGGTATGTTGTGTATTACTTTAGACGATTATGGTATTTATTAATGGTTTATAATTTGGAATGCAATAAATCAGTGACTTGAAGAACTGATAATCTCCGAGACTGCAAATTTTAGAGAGACAGAGCTCATAATTTCATATTGAGGCAGACTGTGAATGAGGTGATTGAGTTAAAGAGTGGCTGTGTGTTATCGTTTGCCTAGTCTAATTCTTTGGCGTCTAATGCTCATGCGAAAACCAAAGCTCTATGATCAAATTCGAAAGGAGGATCTTGGCACCTGAACGCTGCTTAACGAGACAAACAATTTAGCATGGATCATTTGTGTATGTATTTGGTAATAGTTTCTAAAGGATATATTAAACATTTAGAGTAGTATAGCATTGAAATTTTAAATATTCAATGTCCGTAATATTCCTGTGCGCAACGTAGTAATCATCTTTCTTATCTGAAAACATTCCTAGTGCTGCAAGTGTTTCTTCGTCGTAACCATTGGAATTGAAAATGAAAAATTTGGTCGATGGCAATTCTATAAGAGTCGTTTTCTCGAATCTACCATATGCTGAAATATTAGGAATAACATTCAAAGGGTGGTATTTCTAAGATCTGTAAATCCCCACGGCAGCAATGATATAGATCCGAGTGTGGTGTACCTCGAACAAAATATTTTTTTTTTCACTGTTACAGTTTCGGTTGAGCTAAGTGACATCCATTTTACTGGGTTGTACAGAGAGAGTAATCATGTGCCCTTTAGAAATAGTAAGATCTTACTAAAGGGCTAATATCTGTAAAATCTATATCTCAGAGCATCGATTTTTCAGGTTAGTGAGCTCTCACTTACTTTTTAATCCGTCCCATACGACCCTGAGATTGGTCCAAAGGTGTATCTTTTGGGACACACGAAGATTCCACTCGGTCACTGAGGTCAAATCTACCCTTGCTTATGTCCTCCATCCCTTGTACCGAGTAAATTTTAAAAGAAAGAGCTCTGCGTCCAATTCTTGTGTGTGAATTTTGTTACTATGCTTGTTTGGTATTGAAATGTATTTATTCAATGAGGAGTTGGTTTGATTCAGATTTGTGTTTCTAAAAGATTTTCATGAAATTATTAACGACAGACCTGAGGTTTGTGTGAATTGTTTCGTGATATGTAAGCTTGATTGCTGCCAGAAAGACTCCTTCCGAGTATAAATAAAGATTGATTTTCAAAACTCTGCGGTGTTTTTCTTCATATGGGTTAAAAAAATTAATCATATCTGGAATGAATGCACACACTTCAAAGGAGGAATGATCGTCTGCCGACATAAATAACGGATTTGATGCAATTAACTCCAATATTTCCTATCATAAGGAGGTAGCTATGACGGGAATTCAACATCAAATTTTGATGTTGTTTATTGAATCCTGTTCTCGTCTTATAAATCCATTGTCTTAGTTAAATATGGCAAATTCGGTAAAGCAGCGCATTTTCTCGTATCAACCCTCCTTAAAACAATAATTTCTCCATTAAAAATGTGCTTACGAAATATGAATCCATTCTTGCGTTGCTTGTTCTCATTTTTAAGGATATGGTCTTCAGTTGAAATTTCACTATTATAGCGGAACTGAGTGAATAATAACTACAATTGTCATCATTATTCACATTGTCGATCTCGCTCCTACGTTCATGACGAAAGTTTCCGAAATAAAACAACTACAGCGCAAAATATATCTGGCAATGCCAACATATTAGTAGAAAATAGGGAGTATATACAATTATATTCATACACAGAGCATTTATTTACAAAAGAGCGATGTACTCATGAACTCGGAGTAGTGAAAATTATTAATAATTAAAATTGAAGAAAATTTTACTC
>KZ312408.1:678472-694606 GCA_000376725.2 Ladona fulva
TCTTTTGGTGCTTGTCTCGATTTCATGCGAATATTATTTCTAATTTAATTTTACAAAATAATTAAAGTCTGTTACCGATGAAACGAAGATTACGCTCATTTCTTATGAGCACGCTCAGCTCGTTTGGGATCGAACTGAGGACCGTTGGGTCAATAAATGGTAGCCTATTTGTGGCATTTTTTATTAATATATTTATCTAAATTCTCGCAACATCGAAGCGAAAGCGATATTCCATTACCACGATAAAAATTTGTATTCAATTTCCCTTCCTTTGGTACTTATTTCGATTTCATACGACTATTCCTTCTAATTTCATTTTGCAAAAGAAATAACGTCTGTAACCGATAAAATCGAACTTAACATGTATTTCTTATGGAAATGTATCTGAATGATCTTGGTACAAACCCAGCAAAGTTATTGAATGAAAAGATGACAGTACTTCCTTCCAGGTCTCAGAGAACACGTATGCAAAGTTTGACGCAAATCGGACAAACAGTGTGGACTCCAACCTCAGACAAACACACAAACCCACAGAATTTCTGCTTTATACATATAGATTTTAGCTTACCCCAATTAACCGTATCTTATGGAAACGGGTTTTTAGGTTTTTATTTAATACAAGATGGTGTACTTAAATCAAAACTGAAACAATCCCTTACCAAGATTCGATCCCGAAGACTGCAGCGATCGTCAACAGCAAAGTTTAATAAAAAGAACATAGGAAACAAATATAAGGATCGTGTGGGAAAGTTTTTGCCGACTAAGTGAATTTTACTTTACAAATTGATGATTGTTGTGATGAAAAAAAATTGATATTTTATTATTTTAGGAACAGAATACGTTTCAGTATCTTTTTTACATACTCAAAATGTAATGAACGCGAAAGGTGAAAATGTACGCAGTGACAAACCACGGATGATAAAAACCAGAGATCAGAGAGGTGATGGATTACTGTACTGTATTTGGCTGATAAAAGGATCACAAATTCGCAACCCATCGAAATGCCATGCGTGTGTGTGTAGGTCGAATTTAGATTGCGATACAATGGCCTAAGGGCTGCAGCATTTGTAAAAGAGTCGATATTAGAATTTCGAAAAGTTGTAATAATCATAATAACACGTCTTTATTCACGGGCGAGATTGAGACTAATTACTCTCTTCTTGCATCTAACCCTTAGTCATTACAGATAGAAAGAAAGACGTATTGGGAGTTGAACTAAAGAAAAGCAATAAAAAAAGGAACTATTATGTGGGTTTTTAAAAAACCTTAGTCTGCACTTAGGAAAAAATTAAAACCCTGCAGGAAAACACCCAGTGAAAGGGACGTGAATAACCTGCGAAACCTACTGACAGTAGCAACTAAAATTTAAAAGAAGAGGGGAAAATAAGTAAAAGAAAAGTGTCAGCAACAAAGCTGAAAAAGCAGACAAAAGAAATGCAATATTTCAGACAGAAACAGATATTGGATTTGAAATTATAAGAAATAGGCAGTATTATAAAATAATAGGGAATACGTATTAAAGGAAATAAGAAAATATGGAAGAAAGATGCAATACGAACACCTCAAAGTAAAACAAAATGAAAATTTGAAACTTGAAAAATCTGTTTACATTAGGAATATAAATCACAGTGAGGAGTTGCTAATCAAAGCTGTAATCAGCGAATTGCTGTTGAAATGAAGTGATGGATCCAAGAAAATGGATGAATGAATGATGTCGCAGGTGAACTGAAAATATAACGGATTACAAACGATGTTTGCTATCAATGCAACGTCACGTATAAAGAATCGACGCCGATGTTGGTGAAATTAAAGAGAAAAAGATAGCCATTAAGATAACGAGTTTGTAAATTGTATTGGGAAAATGTACGCCGAAAAATTTGAATCTATTTCGAAGGAGAGAGAGTAAAAAATGAGGGCATACTGATACGTAGTTATAAATTATAATATAATGGATAGAAAGTGTGCAAGAGGTAAAATGAGACAATATAAAGGGGAATAAAGCAATGGGTGATGAGGGGATTTCGGTTGAGTCTCCTAAGAATCTCGGAAAACGGTGAAAGAAATATTTCTACAGTCAATGAGGGTACTTTTACGATTATCGAATTTGGGAATAGGATTTTACCAAAACGATTCTGATTCCGTTAAATAAAAGGTATGCTATAGTTCCACACACAAAAAGTTATCTTAAAAGTTCTGAATAGAAGGCAAACTTGGTGAGCAAATTGGAGGAGATCGATTCATTACTGAGAGTGAGAGAGAGAGAAATGAGAGATGCTGTTTGTGTAATGAGAGTATTTACAACGGGAACACAACGGATGCGTAACGCAGATTTCCTGAAGACGTCCATATTCCTTGCCCTAAAATTACCGATACTTGTGGCTCCCGGACAGACAAGTGGTCAACGCGTTCGACTTCGGTGAAAGCGTTCCCGGTGGGGGCCTACGTGCAAAATGACCTCAGCTGTCGAAGCACTTTTAACAATACTACTACTACTGCTGCTAATAACAGATACTTGTTCGAATTTTAACACCAACAATGCACCTTGTTTATGCAAAATTTGCATTTGAAAGTCGGACTTGGGCAACCTCGTGCATTATCAATGATGTGAAATTTTCCGTGTAGGAAAATATTTTCTCTCAATAGTTTCGACAAATATATCATATTTTCGCCATTGAGTTTCAGCTTCTTACCTTAGAGATATACTTAAACTTTTCTTTAACATTTATTGAAATATAAGTTTGGTAGGAACGCCAGTATCGATTATTTATAGACGGCTCTCAGCTACGTGTACAATAGGCCTAAATAATAAGCGTCATTGACTTGTCCTTTTTATGTCGTATGGGCCTCGACCGAAAAACCTTAGGAAAGCATGATTTCGTTCCTAGCTATCATAAGGTCAATCCTAGAATTCCCGATTCTTTCCGTAAGGGGGTAGGCCACCCTTAGACGAAAAAAATGCTTTGAAATATAGTTTGAACTTTCAGTTATTTGATGCACTTAGTTTGACGTAAATATTCGCAAAATTGACTATGTTGCAGCATATCTTGCTGGTGCTGCGACGCTGCCGAGGGGGCAATCATCGGCAATTCGAACTTTCGTCAAGGTATGTGTTTAGTTGGAATTTAAATAGACCTTAGTTAACTTCACCTTGTTGCAACTGCCATTAAATTTGTTTCAATGTGTTGCATTTAGAGTCAGTAAAATTTATGTCATATGTAATTACAGTTCTCTTAATTAATTTATTTGTTATCTTTGATGCTTTAATATGTTTCGTCGTCAGTGAGATACGCTTGTTACTCTCTGTGACAGCAGAGATGAGGTAAATGTTGTTCACATCATAAGGGGCCAAACCAGTAAGTATCACTTTTCAATAGGAAAGGGATTTATCGTTCAACCCATGTAGAAAAGTGGCGCGCAAACTATGGTAGAGGTTCTGATGATAGATAATGCAGAATTAATATCACAGGACTAGCAAACTGAAGAAAAAGAGAAAAATCTTTGAAAAATCAGAACGTGGTAAATGATCGGACAAGTACAACAACCTCAGAGTAAAATTTGAATGGAAGGTCATCTATTAATATAATTGTTGATCCTCCAATCAACTATAAACAATCGAATTTATTTCTACCCTCTCTGCAATAAGTGAATGAGTTGTCTGTACATCTTGTAAAGGAGGAGTATTTTTTACAGTTGAGCGGTCTGGAATGGGTCTGGGATTTTAAATGATGATTTTTTTGTGATGGTTGTGAGGCGTCAGAAATTAATTCTTGCCCTTTAATAAACGAAAAATCTCATAAAATAAAGAAGAGATATCTATATATTTATAAAGCAGAAATTCTGTGGGTTTGTGTGTTTGTTTAGATTGGCGTCCACACTCCGATTTGCGTCAAACTTTGCATACGTGTTCTCTGTGAACCGGAAGGAAGTACTGTCACCTTTTTATTCGATAACTTTGCTGGGTTTGAACCAATCTATCCTTCAGATAGATTTCAATCTCTTAGAATAAATACATGTAAAGTTGGATTTTATCGGTTACAGACTTTATTTCTTTTGAAAATTAAATTAGAAGGAATAGTCGTATGAAATCGAGATAAGTACCAAAAGAAGGTAAACTGAATACAAATTCTTATTATTGTCGCTTTCGTTTCGAAGTTGCGAGAATTCAGATGAAATATACGAATACTTTGAGGTTGTAAACAACCCGTCCCCCTGACAACCAATGCNAAATTTCAAGGATGTATAAACAACCCATCCCCCAGACGACCAAAGCGATTGTTGATTCCTTGATCATGCATTTTTCCATAAGAGTACATTGTGTATTTAGGTCCATTTAGAAGCAGTGACGATATAAAGAGGAGGAAAATTTTCAGAGATTTTAACCATTACAGCCACGAACAATTTGTGGCGATGAATCGCAGGGGCAACAAGCATATAGTACGTAGCACCGTAATGAATGGAGATGGATAAGTAACTTTTTGTTTATCATTTTGGCCTCTTGACATATCTTTCGATTAAATTTCCCAACAAAAGAATATAGTTTGACAACTTCCATATATTATACATTGTTAAGTGCTCTCAATGAAACGTAACGCTCAAGGGCAAACCCTAAGGGTAATAGGGATAAATTTGGAAAGTCCATGCTTTTCAAATGGACAGGTGTAAGTTTCTTGCTCCAGGGTGGGCACGCCTAAAAATATATACATATATACACTGGAAGGTAAAGCCAAAAACATTGTCTACCCGAGAGCTCTAGATTAATGTGAAAGAACTTGACCATATTATAATTTAGACTGTTGGTGTGTGTTCTTTTTCTTTGCTCCAACTGACTATTCTCTTAACGAAGCCAAGTTTCGTAAGACCTCGTCCACATATATTATGGATGTGGATACTCCCTGTTAAGTTATTCGTGAGGGTTACTCCAACATATTTCATCGATTTTACCGTGGTTAGGTTAAATTATTCGGAGACTACGAAATTAATGATAGAGTTCCTTTCGAAGAAGTTGTCTACTGAACATTTGTCTGCCTTTAGCTCTAATAACCAATCATCACACCATTTCATAATTTTATCTAAGTCATTCAACAGAGTTAATCTACTCTCTCTACTCTCTATTTTCCTGTAAATTACCGTGTCTTCCGTAAATATCCTAACATTACTATCAGTGAGATTGTTAAGGTCGTTCTGTTGTTGTATATATAGAAACTACCCTCTCTAACGACGTAAAGTGAGCTAAAATAGAAAAAAGCTGGCCAAAAATGCTACCGCCGCGCGGATTTGGCCCTTACAGCGGTGTCGAAAAGTCCGTTTTATTATCTTCCAGATTCCTCTTAAGAAAGCTTCAAATAATACCGTGGTATAAGTTAGTCCGTGTCTATCAATGTCTATTTTTACTATTTTCCTCGCTTTATGTAGAAATATGCTCTGAGGTAAGGATCCGCTTTTTTGTTACATTAAGTCTGCAAATACTCCACTGTGGTCATTAAGATCCACTATAATAAAGGATAAAGATCAGATTTATAGCATGGCATTATGTTTCACCCGACGATTTTCCTCATTTGGATTCAGCATCAGCTTGAAGTTGAAGAATTTCGCGAAAAATCGAAGACGCATTTTTAGCAAAACTTTGTCATGTTTGACTCCCTGTATCATTGTGATAAGTAGGAGTTAACATAAATGACTTGCACAGTTGTATGCAGAATTTATTCAAGAATAGCCACGAGAAGTTTTAAAGTCCTCACTCCAAAAACCACCTTTGTTTTTGGCCAGCTTTTTTCGATTGTAGCCCACTGTGCGACAGTGTCAATTCTATACTTCCAATTATGAAACAAATGCGTATTGTTGTTGCAACTATCTTGCAACAATAAGCAAAGAGGAGGACCGACGCCGTCTGATGTTAGCGGAGCGATGAGAGCAGGTTGAAGAGAGAGAACTAAACGGGAAAGCACAAAAATGTCCAGCAAGGAATTTGCTAAAGATGAAAAAAACCACATTATCACGTAGGAATCGAGAATTAAAGTTCTTATCAATAAGTTTCATTTTATACACCTAAATAGGGGTCCCAAAACTTTAAACGCGTTGTCCTCGAAACGTGGTTTTTCAAAACGATGCCCACGATATCTCAGTCCAGTCTAAATCAATTTGCATGAAATTTTACCACACTTTTACTACACGATTCTCTATCACGCATTTGGGGGTTTGATTTACGGCTGAATGTATTTAAAATTAATAAACCAGACATTTAGGGTGAAAATGAAATTTTCAACATACAATCTTACCATAATGTACCGTACGCGATTCTCTATCGCGCATTGGGGAGTTTGATTTAAAGCTTGATATATTTAAAAATTAATAATAAAAACCAGAAATTTTAGGTGAAAATGGAATTTTAACATACAATCTTAACATTTGCGCATGTTTGCAGTTATAAAAAATCCCCCGATGAGAATACATTTTAAAATATAATTAAGTACATTTCTAAAACATCGGATCAAATTCAAAGGCTAAATCGTGCACTCCATTTACCTGTGCAAAAGTTGCTGACGTTCATTTTTTGGGCCATAGTCTTAATGTTTATCAGTACATTTAAATTAGTTTGTTGATATTGGTTACTAACATAATATATTTATGAGACGTGAAGTTTAAAACGTTTTACATACATAAAGTCACTGGAATTAATTTTTTAAGTATCATTTTTTGCACCGGTCAGGGTTGCTTACCCCCTCAAGCATGCATTTTGTGGATTTTCAGAAATGTTTTTGGGACGGTAGAGAATTCAGAATAGATGTACAATAACCATGCTTTTTTAAAGTAAACGAAAAGATTTCTTACAATATGGTCTTTGGTTAGACGCCAGGCCGATACAAAATTCTTGCATAAGAAATGCATTGCAGAGAATTTGAGAAATTATCTTTAAGCAGTCTCCGATATGATGGATGTTTGTCACTTGGTAAGACGATTGCGTTAGCCAAAGCGGTTACCCATTAGCCCCCAATACTTAATACTCCTAGATATTGCCGCAAAAACTTACAAAATCCTTTATTAGCAAGCTATAATATGCAGCATCCATTTGTTTTAGTCACCTTTAAATTTTTATTGATCTTGTGCCTGCGCGGGTATTCTATGCTCAAATATTAATGGCTAAAATTCAGTTACCTCTGATTATTACTTAAAGTATTGGAATATTTTCTTCACAGTCCAAAGAAGACCGCAACCTCAACCACTTCCAAAGTTGGGAATACCAGTGAACTCCAAAAAACCCACCTCGTCGGAGCAATTCGGGAACCCATCCACCGGCCTTTGAAATACGTCTGCAGACTCTTACTCTCTCGTCTTTACCACTCAGTTTCCTCGGTTAATTCGACGCCCAACGTCAGCGCCCACTTAAGCAATTTGCACAACCGGCTCAAGAGCGACGAAGCCATCAAACCGCCGGGTGATTCGAAAGCGAATCTGATCCCGGACGCGAAGATTGCCAAAAAGCCGGAATCTCCCTCACAATCTTTGGGATTTTCTCACTCTGTCAGTCTTCCCATTGAAGAGCCGATGGTCCTGGATACGGTCACTTTCTCCCTGTATAACATAATCACTCCAGATCTGTGCCTTTATGCCGGTAACGGAATTAGACTGCTCATTTTGGTGGCCTGAGCACATGGACACCTGCCTGAAAATCCGGCAGAACCGTGGAGGCTATAAAGATGGGAGAGATGTGAGCGTGGGTTCACGTTATAGCCTCGTCCGCTAATTAAGAGACGCAACGATTATTAGAAAGCAAATCTGCCAGTTATGGAGACAGTCAAGCAAGATCCTCGATTCATACACGGATCTTACCCTGAAGAGGAGATGTATGCAGTAATGGAGGAACACCTACTGCTCGAGGATTTTTCTTCTGAAAGTCTAGTGAGATGCACCGATGATGGCAAAAAGTGATCAAGAGTCACAAAACTCAAGAAGCCATCAAGAACAGTGAGAAACCCAATGCACATTTCGCTCCCCAAAAGAGCATCATTCTTGTCACCTTGGGAGTCACCTTGTGCCTCTGATGATGTTCTCATGGGGAGCGAAATGCACATTGGGATTCTCACTGTTTTTGATGGCTTTTAGAGTTTTGTGACTCTTGATCACTTCATGAAAGTCTGATGACTGTATGTTTATCCATATGTCTCACTCGCTTATAATGGAGACTGATAAGAAACAGTAAGTATGAATACTATATTTCTGACATCGAACACAAGCATTTTGCCCCACATTTGACGACTGGACTGGCATACATTTCAACATAATGTTCCTTTTCCTCAAATTACACTTTCCTGTTATTTTCAATTTTCTTCTACTTTTGTTATCTTCTGTAAAATTTCTCATCTTTTTATACATCAAATCATACTGTCCATTCCTTTCTATGTCTTCAATATCATCGCATTCTTCTTTTAACCATTTCTCTTTTGCGTTAGACGTATCTCATCTTAGCTCATTTATGATAGCTCTAATATTTCGCAATTTGTATTTTTAGATTGCCTTCTTTCTTCCACTTTCTTCAAAATCTCTCTTTTTATCCTTAGTTACTTTGTTCTCAGGTCTTCATAGTACCTTATTTTTTCTTTTCTGCCCTAGCTGATGAATCCTTGTTCTTTTCTAAGTTTCAGCTGGCTTTCCATTTTCTTTCGGGGCTTCGATTATTACCTCTGTTCGTTATTCACCCAAATTTTATTTTCCCAGTTTCTCCATATTGTCAGAATTAATTCTACACTATCTTTGCCTTTTCAATTTTCTTCGGAGTTAATTTCATCTCAATAATCAGCAGTACATGATTGCTGGCAGTGTTCTCACCTGATAGTCCACATGCCCTCTTCACTGCATTCCTGTATCTGTCCTACACTAGAATATGGTCTATTTGATAATTAGCTCTGTCTCCTAGGAATATCCATGTATATCTCTTTCTTTTTATACCATTAGTTGTTTATAATTATTTTTTGTCTTTAAAAAATTCAAGCAAACTATCCACCCTTTCATTTCTTTTTCACGACCCAATTTTTTATCGCATTCTTCCTTCTTTCTTTCCCAAAACTACAATCTGGTCACCCCTAGCTTTGTGCAGCATTCATCTTCTCTTTATGATGCATTTTCAATATCCTCCCACACACATTCAATTTCATGTTCATCATATAAACTTGAAATATCATTAAATCCCATGGTATCATTACTATTTTAAGGCTATTATTCTATCATCTTTTTACCTAATCTTCAGAACTCTTTTTCCCTACATCATTACTCATGACTATTCCTACTACATTTTTACCTTATTTAATTCATTCCTGAAAAAAGTGTTGGCTTTTCCACTTAATTAGTATCTTCACATCTCAAATCTCCCTGTCATTCCCACCTTACTTCACTTAAACCACATATAATTACACAGAGCACTTCTACTTAATTCTTCTTCATTTCAATCTTCAAGTTTTCTAACTTTTCAGACTGTAGCAACGACACAATTAAAATTTGTTAATCACATGCATGCAATAATAGTTTAATTGTGTGCAGGAACTGCAGGTACTTCATCTCTGGTTAAGTTAAAATTTCCATCAATAAAATGGTCAAGAATTCTTTCAAATAATATCTTCATTGAAGTAAGAAATATCACTCAAGAAAAATTGACAAATTTGTCCTGTATTGTTCCATTTTACTGACTGATAATTCCCGTTTCCAATTCAATGGGATGTAATCAGCCTATCTATGTGTGACTTCCAAGTCGTACTTGCACCTGGAGAATGTGTTCTCCACTGGAGTAGTAGTAGTATCGTTAAAAGTGCTTCGACAGCTTAGGTCATTTTGCACATAGGTCCCGGGCTCCCACCGGGAATCGAGCCCGGGACCGCTTTCACCGAAGTTGAATGCGTTGCCCACTTAGCTATCCGGGAGCCCTTCTTCACTGGAATAGTAGCTCAAATATCTATTTGTAATTGTGTTGCAATTTGGCCATGTGGCCATGTGGCAATGCTGGAAGGGAGTATGATCTAAAAATTAACATTGACACTAATTGTCTGGAATTCGCCAGGTGACTGGAGGGAAACCACTCCAACAACCTCCCATAAGCAATACATTACATATACAGTTAACAATTTAGAAATTAAAGGAAACATAGTACAATAAATCTTTGGCTAACAGTAAAATGTCTAAAAACTATGAAGTGATACAACATACATGTTAGATTATCCATTTAGTTGCATACAAAGTAGATGTTAGATTAAAGAATTTAAATTAATAATATGCAGAAAAGGAGGCGGTAGCCATGATGTCACATAATAAAAACTACTTAAATCTAGATTTAATCTTATTATAAATAAGTTTCTTTACCTGGAGAATTTCTCCAGGTAAAGCACTCCTTTCCCTAAGGCCTCTCATAACAAATGATTACTTCACTATACCTAATTTCTGCTCACACTCCTTGATTTTTAAACCATAATTGCTGCATCCAACATAACTAGGAAGTGTGAATCTGGCATACAGTTCATCCCAGCCCTCTTTGTTGTTCCATTTTTTGTACATTGCAGCTAATCTAATATCTTCCTTCTCAATTCTAGTGATTCCCTTGATTTGTTTGATGAATTTGATTCCCACTTAAAATGTGCTAGCATTTTACTTACACTTTTGGCTTTCTAGTGTTTGCCTATTTTCTACCTAGCCACCTTTCTTTGCACGCCATCAAGTTTCTTAATAAGGCCCATTTTGTGGGGATCCCAAACACCTTGCATATTCTACAATCATCCTGACCAAGGATTGGTACACTCTTTTCCTGACACCCTTCCCACTCAATTTTTGGTTCCTCATTACTAAGTGAAGCATTAATTCCAAAGAGTTTTTCGTGAAGCAAATACCTTTTAATGTATGCAGTATAAAGGAGTGAAATGTTATTTATAAACTGAACTATCTAGTAAAATTTAATGTAAGGAAAAGGTTGGATTGTAAGACTGAATGCAAAGTCTAACAATTTTAATTATTTCTCTGCTTGTACAGATGAAAATAAAATTATTTTCAACTACTGCTTCCTTTACACAATGTGATGAGAAATGAAAACCAGCAGTAATTTAGTGAGCTTCTTGAAGATCATTAAAATATTAAATTACTCAATTACAGAGGCAAAAGAAAGAGGAATAATATTATAACAAAATGTCTGCAGTACTCATTTAATTTTAGAATGTTTTTTGAAAGGATTTTGCAGACAGTACCTGCTGCTTTACGGTATAATTTGATATGAATCTCATTTTGTATATTCATCAGACTTACAAAGGAAATGCCCTCTTTTGTAATTTAATGCTTTTTACACAAAATACAATATGTCATCATTAGAAATAGTTTCATTTCCCAACAGTGATTGAATGCAAATCAGAGGTACAGGTGAGTAGATAAATGAGGAGAAAGTTGTGTCCTGTGGATGTTTGATATTTTATTAATTGCAAATTCATGCAGTATCATTAATTATTTGATAGAAGTGAGAGCTGATGCTTGGCCTTTGTTTTCAAGCAAGGCTTATGTAATCTGATATTCTTCATAAAGTGACTTGTGATGACTGCATACAGTGTTTTTCAGAAAGTCAATAAGAGCATATGTGGAAACCAAAATACAATGTTTGTTGTGAATATTTGTTTTATTTCTAAAGAAAAACAATATTATTCTTTAAAATTTTAACAGTAAAAGCGATTTTGTTGATATCTTTCTTAGTCTTACCCATACTCTCATCATGAGTATGGGTGAGACTAAGACTATGATCCTAGGCTGAATCATTTGATATTGAGTGAATCCAAACCCATCACTTTGCATGCCTTTTAAGGATTTGAGTTACATGCAGACAACATAGATGATAATGGAAGAGTCATGCAAAAGTAGTAATTGTAAATATTGAAACAAATAAAATAGTTAAAAATAGAATAAATAAGTCAATAGCTGTCATTCTCTAATTATAGATTCATTGCCAGAATTCTTATGTATAAATCTATGAAATTAAAATGAGTGCAGGCTAAGAACATGGCTGGCCTTTTAATTTCTTCAAGATAATCTCCTTTGTGCAGTTATGTTCCTGTTATAGAGAATCTTGAAGAAGAGAGAGTTAAAAGTTACTGTTTCAGCAAAACAGAAGAACATTAGCAAGGGGTTTTAGTGATATTTTCTCACAATTGAGGGAATTTCTTGTATGGCACTCACTATTTCACTGCAATTCATGATTACAATTAAAACAACAAAGAAAAATCTCATTCTGCATAGCTCCCTCTGTTTATAACTACATTAGTTGTCAGTCTTTTAGATTCTTTTTATCTTCCTTCTCACTTTCACCCCATTCTTGCCTTCGTCCAATTATTCTTCTAATTCCTGGTAAGCTTGCATTTGTTCACCAATCAATCAAGTTCTCTTCATCCTTCTGCTGCCTTGAGTAAATAAATTCATTCGAAATATTTCCCAGCACTACGATATTAAATCTTCTTGAAAACTTTTAAAGCACCCAATGGTGTCTTTATACTTTGTCAAAATCTGAACATCTTCATTCCCTAAAATTTCAAATGCAACATTTGAAATGAAATAAAAGCTAATCGAAAAGTTTTCCAAACTTTTCTGTTAAATTTAAATTTATATGATCGATTTCATTTATTGTTGTTAATTATTTTTTAAATCATTAAAGCAAAAGAATCCCTCATATTTAGCACATTTTTATGCAGTAACATATTCTTTTTATTGACTTTAATAATCTAGGATGGTGAGATTTGCTGAAGCAGTAAGAAAATGGAGGGTTACATTGATTTCCGGCATCTTCTGTACTTGTTACCACACAAAATATCTTTTTAAATAGAAATCTTCCTGGGAATATATTGGCATGTTGACAAGAGCTTCAACTCAAGTAAAGGAAGACATGCCTGTCATGATACATAAAATATTGATGTATACCATTATATTGTGATAGAAATGAAGTATGCAACTATTGCAGTAACATTAATGATTTTTTCATCTATGAAGGGATTTCAAAAATTAAGAGCAAAGAGCTTTTTAACCTATATAGATATATTTTATATATTCTAGTCTTGCTTGTGGAATTGTGAAAGCTACTGAGGTATGAGTAATGTTAAATCATGGCATTCTTCGTGGTCTCTCCTTGTTTAATTCTATGAATAATGTTATTCATATTCATTGCCTTTCTCTTACACTGACTCCTTCCACTATATAGCATTCTTTTTCAGTGAGGAAAGTAAGATCAGAACTACTTTCCTCACTTGTCCCATCATCTCATACCCCTGTCAAAGCTTTCTGTACCTCATTGCGGAAGAGTTGAAGATACAACAAGACTTTGGACTGAGTACTTTTAAGATCAGGCTATTAAGTAAAAATGTATAAATAGAACATATATTCAAAATGAACTTTCTTTATGATGATAAGATACTGTATTTTAGAGAAAAATTTTATGGTTTATTGCTTAGTCAGAAGTACTCCACCTCTTTTGTCTCATCACTTTTGTAAAATATTTATATTCAGAATCTTATTTTAAGCTCTTCAAACAAATAAAAATCTAATAATGCAAAATTTTGGTGGTATATATTAGTGTTCCAATCTTTAAAGGGGTGGTGACCATCATAGTGAGGTGTGTAAGAAAACATTTGAAGGAATAAGGAGTTTTTAGACAGATAGTCAATAAGATTGCAAACTTTATTTTCTTCTATAGTTTAGTACAGTACAAAGTCAACCTTAGCTTTACAGCTACTACTCCTGCATTATTTTTCTGAACAGGAAGAATGTTTTTGCCACATCATGGATTTTCATGGACTCTAAACTCACAACAATGAACAAGTTAAGCCTATATGACTATGCTTTCTAGGAGCTCTTCTGTTGCACTCTTATGTGACAGTGACTCTCTACAATATTGTAGATGCATCATCTTCTTTTCTTCTTTCAAATACCTCAGTATTCACCTGTCATGCAAGTAGAAATATCTCATTGTGTCAAGGTTATGGAATCTGAAGATCCAGCACTAATGTTAACTCTATCAAACTGTGTGCCATTCACAAACAACTGATGTCCAGCCCTTATAAAACCTTCATACCAACTAATAATTTTATCCTGCCACTTGTAGTGCTTCCATTGTACTCTTCAACAAATCTTCAGCAAATTTATCTTGGTTTTACTTTTTCTGATGTAGAAATTCTTATGATATACTGCTGTTCCTCTACTGTGAACAGTACTCTACTTTCAGTTTGCACTCAACTGTGCTAACATCCTGCAGGAAGATATGTATTTTGACTGCTGTGTACATAATTTTTTTATTGTGTTTTTTCTCCCAAATGTTGCACACAAAAGAAATGTTTCACAAGATAACAATGCATAAGTAATTTCATGATGTTATGTCCATCCATGTTACAAATACAGGAAATTTTGCTTTCCTCAACTCGTCATATTTGATCTTTAAGCATATTATTGGATAAGAGCAAATTTCATCCCCTTTGCTAATAGGATGGGTCTTTTCATTACACCACTCTGAGGACATCAGGTAGTCATCACAGTCCTCTTGGCTTTAGCTCTTAAGCTCTTGGCATACAGAGACTCCATTAACTTAAGTATAAGGTTTACACCAAAACAATCTTGATTATTTTTACATTAATCTTTCCCTTTATTAATCTCTGAAAGATAAATTCTGATTTTTCATTATTTTTTCCCTGATTCCTTCTTTGCCTTTATTCAGGGGTGTGCATTTTTTCTTGAAAAAGGGTCCTGTATATTTATAGCAGTATCATCTATGACCTAAAATTCTTAGACAATATTTTTCATAATTTTAATTGACTGAAATGGATCTAATACAAAGAAAAGAAGTGAAAGTTTTCTTTTTATAAATCTCTTCCAGTATGATGAAATCTTCTCTTATAATGAATTCTGATGTTTTCTTAAAACTAAGCTTTTAACTTATCCATGATATTGCCTAATATTTGAATCACTTCCACCCATTAGGCTTCCCTCTATTTTGTATTAATTATAGTTCAGTATTGAAATTACCTCCTGTATTAATGACATAATGGTGAATCTTCTGTGAGAAAGCATTAGGACCTGAAAACTCTAAGCACAGTTGTATTCAAAATGGTTCTTGCCATTTGAATTCATACAAATGAAATGGCAATAAAATTTTCTGCACTAACCTGACTTCTCTAGAATATTTTTACCATCATGTTAACTACTAAAACTCCTTATTTCGTTATGTATACCTAGTTATGTATCTATTTCAGATCTGTAAATATTTTTGTCTGTTGATCTATTGCTGACAACAAATGTCAAAGCTTAGAGATAAAGTCCTGGTTAGGCCGTACACCTTTTTCAGTCTGACTTGGGGCATGCTTCAGTAAGACCAGTTCTAAACTTGCCAGTCCTGAGAAGCTGGGATGGAGAAGGTAATTAATTACTGGTATAAAGGGATCTACATACCCCTAATACACGCTATGTTAATATTAGAAATGCACTTACCTCGGAGGTTGTTTTAGCAAAAGAAATTATGAAACTCAGAGCAATGGAAATTGATCACTGGAGGTGGAGCTACGGACTCATAAAGATAGATTTCATTCAAAATTAAATTATTATGGATAAAAAGGATATCAGTGCAGATTTAATAGGAACTATAGAAGCAAAGAGATTAAACTGATAACCACACTTGTAGATAATGGTGAAGAATGGATGGCCTGTCAAAATATGGGAGAGGCATTTCCCACAACAAAGGAAGACAGGCTAAGATTGAATTGATGATTTAACACGCTCACTGTAGATCACTCCTCTGTTGGAGTGATAAATGCATTGGAAATTGAGGTATCCACAGTGAACATGTTGAAACAGACTATGCTCTAAGAGAAATCACAGAAAATACAGAGAATTTTGTATCATATTCATATAATAATTTTATGAAAATGATTGAATTTTTTGTGAATGTGAGATCTAGAAAATTGTCTTAAGAGGTATTATTAAGGGTCCACAAAATGTCTGCCTGCAGCCAGCCATCAGTATAGGAAGTTTTACTTAATCACAAAAATTTCTAATTATTTGAAGAGAATGAAGAAATTGAAGCGTAAATAAACATTTGGAAGACTATTTGACATAATAAACATTTTATTTAAGTACAAATTACAGAAA
>KZ312408.1:695580-729919 GCA_000376725.2 Ladona fulva
TTCAACCAACATATTGTAAATGTTAATGTAATCAAATAATTCCATTCAAAATACAAGAGTAATTATCATAAATATTACAGTAGTGAAAAAACATTCTCGTCAACATAATAACATTTTTGAAATGCTCGTTATTGATGCATTTATCATAGAAGAGATTTTTGAAATGCGTGTTAACTATACATTAATGTATAGATATGGATGGAATGCTTCAAATGCTTCCTTCAAATGCTTGTTATCTAGTAGGTGCGTGTTATTTACCAGAAAATACAGTAATAATCTAAAATCATTATAAATTATCTCTATTTAGTGTTGTTGTATTGTATGGAAATTTACTTGAAATTAACATTTATAGCAAGAATCTACAAAGAGTGTCAATAAATTTGGTCACAGCATTAGGACCATCAAAATTTACTCACTTTAATTTTGAAAAAATGTGGCTCAAAGAATAATCTTCAAATTTAGTGAAATAGTGGCAAAACTATTTCGAATCATAATTATGATTGCTGAATAGAGCCAAACTGAAATTTTAATCATGCAAAGATGGGTGGGTCATTGGATGGGTAACATTATCTACCTGGAGATGACCCAGAAATAAAATTTAGAGCTTTTCTCTCCAGAACTATAATTCTCAATCTTCCATCAAGGAGAAAAGTGACTGTTGTAGCATTATAAACATGTTTATAGTTCTTGTGTACTGTTTTTAATGATGATTAACAGTGAATCTAACAAAATAAAAGTAATGAGGTGCTGGAACGATTTAGAAACAGCTGTGAGATAAAATTAAAGTTTTATATGCCTATGCTCTTTTCAATAAATTAAGTGTATTGCCAAAAGAAAGAGAAAAAAGAAACAATTAGAACAAAAAGGGTGTTTAAATTAAATCTGTATATATTCATATCATTCTTTGGTTCCTAAACCTTATTTTTCTCAGGAATATATTTACAATACCTAAGGGAGTTGCTCAACAAGGCTGGTGAATTTTTTTTAAGATTTGAGTATATATAAAGACAGATAAACGAACTTTTGATCATATCTCCAGAGAGTGATGGATGGGGAAGGATGAATGAATGAAGAATCCCTTATGTTTAAAAAGATATATTTNAGATCCTGTGAAAGGTTAATTGTAAGAGTGATCTTTTAGGACTAAGGATCGCCCAATAAAGTCGTCATTATTATTATATATTATATCCATATCAGAGAAAAGGTATTCAAAGTATGTCATAAGGCCATATTCTCTTCCAATTAACGTATCTTTCACTCTTTCTCACTCTTTCCTTTCGCAGGTTTTTCACATCCCCCTTCTCTTCGTGGGTGTTTTCCTGCAGTGGAAATGATAAATAAAAATTTACTCCTCCATCTCCACTAATTTATTACGGTGCTACGCAGGTTTGTTGCCCTAATGCTGTTGCTTCATTGGCAATGGGAAGATTCAGGTTTTATAATATTAGCCATGGCTTACATAATTATCATTTAGAATCAATTATTATTTTCAGAGAATAAACATTAAATTAGCATTTTTAGGGAATAAATGCTAATTTATTCCCTGAAAAAATGTGTGGAAACTGTGATTTGTTTGGGGTGGCAAAATCTAATCTCCACCATACCTATAAATATCATGGGTCAGCCCTGTATATATCCATTGATACTGGGTTTGGTAAACCATTTTTACTACATGGTCACGTAGATGATGTGATTATATATAGTGATTATATTCTGCTTTTAATAAGAAATATATGGCACAGATTCTTTTCCTTTATAACATGGTTATTACCTTTAATTAAATTTTTATTCTGAATAATTTAAATCAGGGAAACCACAGAAATGATACCACAAAACTTAAGATATGTTGAAAAATCTGGCAAATCAATCTTCAAAAGAAGGTGAATGTTGTGAGGTGCTATGGTTAAAACACTTGTTTTGCTGAGTCAATTGGGCATCATACAAATTTATACTGTATAACAGTGGTGACAGTCTCATCACTGATGCAGGCCTTTTATTAACAAGTTAAATTCAGGCAGGGTACACTACATGCAGTGATGTTTTTCAAAGGTAGATAAACAATTAGGTTCACTAGAACCTAGATGAGGGCCTCCCTTTTGAGAGGACCACAAAAAGATGTTTTGTCATGTTTAAAGTGAATAATTTCATGGTTGTGTTAAAAAATGGCCCTCCTTCCTTGGGCCTCTGATTGTTATAATTCGCCATTTATGGTTTTATTATATCTACTCCTCAATTTTTGCTGTATTTTTATTATTTATTTAAATGAATGTCAAATTTATAGAAAAGTTTAAAGATGAGATCAATTTTTTGTTCAGATTCAAGAATCTACATCGTAGACTATAATAATGGATGCACATATGATTATCGATATTATTTCTTAATTGATTAACAATAGGTATTATAGAGTTCATGATACATCAACATAATTTTTAATGTTCATTTTTTCCACGCTTTCTTACCTGATACTTGCCACCGTTTACCTCTTGCCAGCTCCTAAAGATATGGAGATAATAACTTTGAATATAATTTATGACGGAAAAATCTTCACCGTTTAGCCTTGACCTGTCTGCTGTTTCATTTAGTCTCATTGACGTATCGGGGTAATTTTCCTGAATGAGAATTAACGAGAAGAGAGGCTTCAAGTTGAAAGTGATTCTTATGTCTTCTGTTGTGAAAGTCACTCGTCTCGACATCGAGGGACGCAAGGGAGGAATTGGAGAGCCGCCAATTTGACACCCCTGCAATTTAATTGTATTTTCATTGAACAATTAATAGATTTCCACTTTAAGTTTAAAAGGAGATTTTTTCCTTTCCGTAACACCGTAGGCTATGTGACTATATAATCAATTTTTCTTTCCCCATGATTGTTAAATGTCTTTGGTATAAACAGATTTGCCTTATTGAAATCACCGTAAAATTTTTTTTGATATTTTGATTTGGTATGCGATGAAATACTAACCAAAAACAATCGTTTTAATGTCAGCTGTTCGTTAACACTCTCCAGAGGTTAAATCTGCGTAAACGAAGTAAAGGCTCTAAGACAACATTTAGCACTGGATATATAATTAAGGGAAGAAAGAATTTCGCTCTTTTGACCAAGGAATGATATTTTCTCAAGATGTGAATTTCATTCCTCTACTGCCGTAAAACTTAAGATTCTGGCGAAAATGACGAGAAGAATAACATCCAAATCAATTATTCTAAGAGGAAAAAAGCAAGCTGCAACTGAAAAGTCTGCCTTTAACCCCTGATCGAGGTAAATGACTGCATATCTCCACTAATAAACTCTTGGGTGGAGAGCTATCTTGGCGAACACGTTGCAGATCAATGAAAACTCTGTTTCGATCTACGTAATTGAAGAAACCATTCCATTCAGATCCCTCCCCCTCCCCTCTTCCGACTCTCACTTTTACTTGCCCTTCAAATAAAAGAAGACTTCCTTCAGTAAAAGATTTATCTTCATACTAAGCCCCTCCTTCACCACCGTTACGACCCCAACCAGTTGTTCGGATATTGCTCGCGGAAAACGAGCGAATTCTAAACTCGAAACATTTTCGCGAACTTCCTTAGCATGAACGCAATGACTCATTTTTTATTTGCGATCGCGAAAGTCATGCGACGATATGTCTCGAGCTGCTATCAGCTAAAGTCAACCTACGTTATATGGCGTCTTTTCTGTGATGTCGTGATCTGTTACGTAATCTGTCACAGATACATCCCTCCGAAATGATCACGCTTTCCCTACAATCCGATTATGAGACGTTTTATTTCATTCCTTTAGCCCTGCAGCCGTGTCCGTTTCTTCCACTTAATCCCGACTTGAATCCTCTGCGGCGTTTTTTCTCCTCTACTTCTTCCCTACTTTCTCTCCTACAAATTCAAATAAACGGCATCATAAGTCACGCGCCTTATGCGTGGAACTCGGTCACAAGTTTTTTAGTCTGTATAAGTAAGCGTGACTGAGAAGCGAGATGAACGCACTGCTTTATAAGATATTCAGTGCATACCAAACAGGATTTTTGCTTTAGGAGCACTCTTTTGCCGGGTCGAAACTTTTCCTTAAAAAATTTGCTTGGGAAGTGAATTCGTAGTCGTTAGTTTTCTTCTCAACGTAAAGTTTTTGAGAAATGCTATCGTAAATATTGAATTTTACAGCAGTGAAATAAGTAGTTAATGATAAAAACTCCGATAGAGTTATGACAACTGTTAAATTCCACATTTAACGCTTCCGAAAATTCGAATATAACGAATTTCTGTGGAAGAACTAACATTTAGGTAAGCTTTGGGGAGTCACGACCATCGAAGAATGTCATTTTATTACGCTCGTTCTTCCGCTTTAGCATCCTCTAAAACGACTTTCGAATAGTACGTAGTTGGAATCGTAACTTTTATCACTGCATTCTCGAAGTTGTCCAATAAAAAAACAGCTAAAAACTAGGACCTAGTTAAACTATCATCATAACCATGAAACTATATCAATTTACCATTTGTATCCACAAAAAATTAAACTTAAGTGATTGATTCGTATGTCTTAGTAAAAGGACTTAGTTAAACTATCATTATAACCATGGAACTATATCAAGTAACCATTCCAGTCCACAAAAAAAATTAAACTTAAGTGACTGTTTCATATGTATACGCTGCTGTATATCAAGTGAGTAGAGATCGACCATTTGTACTCAAATCAGAGGAAGTTTATGCGGTCCACACTACAAGAAGACAACAGGAAATATTTAAGCGTTTCGTCTTCGACCAATCATGAGAAATGCCGGTCCTGGAAACGAAAGATGAAAGAGTATTCCATCTCTGTTCCAGGAAGACGGTTAACGGCCTTGATACAGCACCTCCTTCATTTCCCTGACGCTGAGAAGGACGCAAGGCTTCCGTCCTTCCAGGAAATTCGTCCCTCCCTCCCCTCGAAAGAATTTCAACAGGGAAGACGAGGATCGGTCGCCCACGTACATCCTCCTACTCGATCTTACCTTACAAAACATAAGCGACTTCAACAGCAGCATGCAGGTTTCTTGGCGGCTCTCCGAGCGATGCCGCTGCCCTTTACGGCTGAGCCTAAAAGTTGGCAAACAAAGTTATCTCTCAAACACAAGTAGCTAAGTCTTCGCTCACGTAGTTCGACTTAAATCAGAACATTATCAACAGAATATCTGTGCGAAAATAATTCGCCAGTAACCCTTTGATTATAGTCTGAATTCGGTGAATTTTACTGACGATCAGAGATTGTGTAAACTATCAATGCAATGCAATGCTGTTTAATCATCTTAAAGATTTCGGAGCACTTAAAACGATGGTAATCGTTATTACTCACTTGCTGTTTGATTTTCGATTACTCATATCGTAACGTACTCAACTTCCACCCGAGTATTGGACGCGGCCTTGAATACGAAATTCTGTTTTTGCATCTGTAAACAAGGTTCCAGCAGACGTAGTCATGGAATGACTTTAGAGATATATTTCACGACAAATTTAATTACTATACTGAGTATGTACAAATATTTATATACCGTGAAGGCGCATTAATTCGAACCGAATGTATTATTGAAAAATTTATGAATTTTGGGATTAATTTCCATCTTTACATGACCATATTCGATGCACTGACGAAAAACTGAGCGCAAACAGTATGATTGTTTTCAAGAGGTGCGCCTTTTAGTTTGATGATTTTAAAAATCCATTTCCCGAAAGCCTTTCATGTGTAGAACCTAAATTCCGGTTGAGATTTCTCTTATACTTTATCTATCGAGTCTAAATTAAGTTGCATACTCCTTGGCCTTATTTTTCCTCTTTGAGAATTCCAATTGTAAATACACCATAATTTATTTATTTACAGATTTCACTACAAGTAGGTGCATGACCAGGTGGCAGTGGGTACAATTTTGAAAGATGTTACATTATATACTTAAAATTTTATGAAATAAGAATCTGAAGGGGAACCTTTATAATCTGCCTGGCGTTTGCCCTAGAAGGGAGGGAAATCCTCGTAAACCCTCCCTTAGGCAGTAGTCACAATACTGAATCAGGTACACGAAGAAACACTTGCCCTAAAACATAGAATACTTCAAAATCGTCCTTTGTTAATTATCTTATCTCCACCATTCAACGATAGCGATCACATTTTTCTAACCAAGATCTTTACACTAATACCAATTCTCTATGAAAAAGGATATGACAAAAAATGTACATCATATATACATTACAATATTATAATATCTTTTTACGCCTTCGTCTAAATTCCTTACTTGTTTTCGGCAAGGGTTTGAATGCCCCTTCAGGTAACATATTCTTTTACCCCTCTCTTTAGAAACGAGCATTTAAGCACATCCGTCCTTTGTTTTCTTAACTTTAACTTTTCATTATCATGAAGATTCACGATCCAGTATTTACTCGGAGAAAAAATTGTCCCTCCAAAAAATAGCTACTTAATCGAATTACTGAAATGTATTATCCGTTTATGGGGAAGATATTACGAGCATGGATAGATGCAAGCACTACTAGAGCTAATTAGTTGTATTTTTACTTTCTCAAGAAAACGCGCTACTTAATGAAGCAAAACATGGGTTCTAACCTTGGATTGTGATCGTGGGTCTAGTGCTGAAGTAATAAAACGAAAACTCATGGTTTCCTATTTTGGATTTGCCCCTCTTTTAGGCCGGCCTCTAACAGTGGGCTAGGAGAATAGGAAAGTTGCGTCACAACTTCGTAACATTTCCTCCCACGGCAACGTTTCCTTTTTCGGATCTTCGCAAATATGTAAAATTAATATGTATCCAACACAGAACGAAATGTTCCTAAAGGGCGGACCATGGGTTATGCTAATGAATGATAGAAGAAATCATTCTCCAATAGTAATTCCTCCTCAACTGCGATTTTGAATATACATATTTTATTATGAATTAAATAGTTTAAGCATGTGCTACGACAGTTTGAGAGTACACATTGCGATATTGTAATGAAAATTTTTCTCTTACATCTACCGCTCAAGAACAAAGCTGAGCCTTCCAAAATAAATTAAATATCGACGTATGTCAAATAACTAGAAAATAAATGCTGCACATTCTTAAAGCCTGTAGAAATTAAATATGTGAGTCGCCTTCGTTGGTTTTGACAACATTTTGGTGTTAATTTACTTATCTTTCTCTTGATCACTCTTGCGCTCGCATTATGTATATTTGCTATATTTTTAAAGTTATATTGTAAATAAATGTTCGCTGTTATTTCCTCATCTGCTACTCATTCTTATGTTCGTCAAAGAAGTCAATTTTGTGTTATTCTAACCGATTTTGTTTCCTCAAATACGGCTCAAGAATCGAATGCAGTTGCTATATGCCTCCGTAAAACCGCGCATAAAATCCATCATGTATGCTGCTGATATAAATTAAACTTTCCATTAAATCTCTCTTCTTTAGTAATAAACTACATGTACCTTATTTCTTTCTCAGAAGTATTTTGGAAGCTAATCCCTTCGATGTCAAAAGATCTCCATATTTCTATTGCAGAATTATAAACTTTCTAGCTTGCATATCAATTCAACTTGCGTATTGGTATCAATTTTTATTTAACCTGTGTGCTTAACCAAAAAGTTATCACATTAAGCTCATTATAAAATTGTTAACTGAAATCCATGGCATTCTTTAGCGCTCTCCGATGTGGATTGTACAAAGGGTCTCATTCATGAACATTATTTTTCATTTATGACGTAAGCTTCCACGTCTTGAAAAACAACAGAGGTACTAGGATATTATGAAATATTACTCCTAGCGAGGCATTAGTGGAATGAAACTGAGGAAGTATGCCTTCTATTGGAGCGACATCGTTTTTTATTTCGATCGGAGAAATGTTTGGCCAACAACGGATCAATTGTTTGTCACCAGGAAAACGCAGTCTGTGGTGGGTAGGATTGGAGAAAAGCACATCTTGAAACGATTTCCTTGAATCTTCATGCAGAACATAATCAACCACCACTGACATTCACCGCTGTCTGTGGGATGAAGCGGACAAAACAGGGTACTATTTACCCGCCAGTAAGAGAGACTGAGCAGAATTAAGAATGCAATATATGAGCTTTTATAAACCGCACCCAAAGCTATGAGTAGTGGCCCGCGCGAGTGTGAGTTATTCTCCATGACATGAACTGAAATTAGACGTCGAGTCCAATCTGAAATGACTATGGTCTGTCGTTCTGTAGACTAGGATCTTACTGGGACAAACAATAAGAAATATAGGGGATCTATATATAGGGAAATATTGGGAAATATAGGGAGTGTCTTATAGTCAAACCTTAATAGATGGCCGTAATGAGATGAGCATCTAATATAACGTTATTTGAATTTTATGACATACTAGCTGAAGTGCCCGTTGATTCTCTACGGGGTAAATAGATGTCGGATTAAATATAGCATACCTATTTGTACATAAGAGAAAATAACATCTTGCATCTTAGTTTAGTCCAATGGAACAGGTTATTGAAAACAAAAATTTACTAATCAAAGTTCGTTGCCGAAATCTACAATCAACAATAAGAATGTGAATCATTATGGAATTTCCCTCTTATTATTAACATGTCTCAAAGTAATGGTTAAGTTTGCAAGATTTTCAACTTCCGATTCTGGTAACTTTAATCGTATAATTGTCAAGAGTCCGAAATGATAAATAAAAANTCATTTCACCTTTAATAAGTCAGGCCCCGTCAGTCCTAGATCTGATCCAACCTCTTTCCACCAATCAAACAGCAGAGAGTTCTTCCATCAAACAAAAATCGATTTCTCCTCCCCTATCACAAAACCCTTCCTCTCGATGCCCGTATCATTCAATTTCACTCCATCACACTCGCTCTATTGCCAATCAGTCTCGGCTAACTCCGCGCCTTTGGATTTTATCCCTTTGGGACACCCGTTATTTAGAGATCATTTCAATTAAAGGAAACATTCTAAATCCGAACTTGTTAATTTACTTTCGTAGATAGGTATGATATTCTGTGAAAAATTTTCCATGTACATTCGTTCGAAACCAATTAAAGTTATTAAGTTTAATCTGCGAATATAGCTGAGAGAACACCGAGTTTGGCTTCGGTAATCGCCGTCTCGGGTTCGATTCCCGGTTGGTTGGTCGGTTGGTATTTGTGTAAAATTACCTCACTCGTCGCACTTTTAATAATACTCATATTTTTATTCCTAATCATTTGATGCATAAAATATCAGTAGCTATTGTGAATTATCATACAATACACATGTGAGTGCAATTGAGTTATATCTTAGCATATCTTTCACTGCTGTAAAAGTTTCTCAGATGGTTTTTGTGAACGATTTCCGTTCAGTAAAGAACCGAAAATTATTCATATGATAGCAAGGCAATGTATTTTGATTTGTAATTCGAATAACCGTCTTAATGCCTTAGCAAATATATATATAGATTACATTGTTATTACCAACGGAGTTTAAAAACTTTAATACGTACGAACGCCGACATTTTTATAGCGGTAAAATGAGAAACGATTTCATGGAGTCACCAAGGGAGGTGATTATAGTTATCTAATATTAAGGCTTAAGGAAAGGTGTACGGTAAATCCGTGCGGCTGAATCCCAAGGCATTAAGGCTTAATTTTTTTAACAAGTGTGAACAATAGCGACATAATTCGGACTCGAACCCAGGTCTCACACTTTCCGGGCAGGTATTCTTTGGTGGTTAGAATACCTGCCCGGAAAGTGGGAGACTTGGGTTCGAGTCCCAGTCATGTCGCTATTTTTCATACTTGTTACTCCTTATCTGATATTTCTAAAAGAAATAAGTTACGGCTTTGTTTTCACGTTGTTAATTAACTAAGCAAAGATGGTGAAATAATTGTTCGAAAAAAATTGTTAGCTTATTAGAGAGTTGGTTCGTCAAATTTGTGTCTTTTTCCTAGTTCATCCGAACTTGGACAAGTGTTTCAGCTGAGACAAATGTTTTGTTGCACAACTGCATTGTTCTTTCAGCACTTTGGGACCGCCGAATGACCATTCGTTTCCTCTTACTCGAATTTTACTCATATATTCAAGAATGCCGTTCAAGCTATGATCGCCTTTGGAGATAAGACACAATGCTTTCGTACGTAATACAACAATTTCTCCTCCTGAACCCCTCTTTTGCTGTTGGTCGCCATATTCCTTTAACAATAGCCAGTCGTTCTTCAGACTCCATACATAGTGCTTCACTTCTGGACAGCCCTTTGCACTCAGTCATCCTCTCCCTTTTGGACCACTCGCAGTGCCATCGAAGACCATGTAAGTGTTACCGTTCGTTATCTTCCTCCATATTTCTAATCCTACATACTCGTAATACACCCATTTCAAGTTGGTAATGCAGACAGTGCCAGCACGAGAAAGGGGCGAGCTGGTCGGTTGCCCAGAGCGCCCAGTTTTTGGGGGCGCATGACGTTAAACGAATTTGAATCTTTGGTTGGCGTGAAATTTTAGAGCGAATAAAAGCGATAGGTTTACCTTTTGAATCTTCCAATGAAGAGGTAGATACGACGTATGATTTCATAGTTAGGCTGCGTCATATTTTCTTAGGTAAAGTTTTTTCATTGTTCACCGACATTTTTAAGGGATATTCCCTGAATAGGTAGATATCGCAAAATCCACTGCTAAGGTCTCTACTATGAGATAGCTCTCCATGACGAGAGAGGAATAAAAAAATCAACTTGTTATTGCAGAGCTAGAGTTCTTAGGTAACGTATAGAAGTTCTTTTCATCCGTCTCTCATCAAAGTCGATCTCTGGATAAGAGTTTTTCGACGGATAGATATTTTATCTATTACTAAAGTAAACTTCATGTACCTAGGAGTAAATGTTGATGTTTTTCTCGTTCTTATGAAGGTGAGAATGTATGTGAGGACAACTCGCGAAGGATATTTACACATCTCTCAACACATTTCTAGTTGCCACTTCTAGGAAGGTATTTTACACATTTCATGAACTTTTCCACCGTTACACGGAATGAAAATCTTATGCTGGTGTTACTTAAAGTCAGCTTATACTCAGTAAGCATCTAATAGTTAATGTATACCAATACGTTTATGTATGTACTAATGATGCAAGGTATCCGTTAATATTTTCTGTTAATTTGTAAATATATTGATATCCGGTCGATGCCTCGGTGGCGTAGTGGTTAGCGTGTCAGCCCAGCAACGCCGTGGTCCCGGGTTCAGATCCTGTGAAAGGTTAATTGTAAGAGTGATCTTTTAGGACTAAGGATCGCCCAATAAAGTCGTCATTATTATTATATATTATATCCATATCAGAGAAAAGGTATTCAAAGTATGTCATAAGGCCATATTCTCTTCCAATTAACGTATCTTTCACTCTTTCTCACTCTTTCCTTTCGCAGGTTTTTCACATCCCCCTTCTCTTCGTGGGTGTTTTCCTGCAGTGGAGATACTTTTTCTGTGCATAAAATATCACAGTTTTTTACTCCTCCACGAAAACACTTTCCTTCTTTTCTTTTCTTTCGTATCTTTTCTCTCACTTTATGACAAGGGTTAAATGGAAGATGGGACTCTTTAGTCCCAATTTCGCCCAATAAAGACCTTTATTATTATTATCTTTTAACGAGAATAGGTGGATTTCAGTTAGAATCCAAAATTGTTCTGTTTTTATGAAATGAGGAGGGTAATTTCCTCGCAACATGTTTTTTAGCTACTATAAACATTAAAAGAGAGGTTAGTATGACTTTGCCATTAAAGCTAACTGTTCCAATTCTGTGGTTTAAGTTTCGATTTGTGACGAAACATGGTGACAGTCACAGCAATTTATCTGGTCGCAAACGCTAGGTAAGGCTCACTTAGAAACCCATTTACCTGTTTCAGAATGGTTGAGTGCGTATTCGTTAAGGGCTTCCAACCGATTTCTAACTCTGCGGGCGCAGAATAAGAAATTAGAGATATACGGGTACGGAATACGCCTTTCCTCTAAATCTTTTTTGTTTGAAGTTTGAAGCACAGTCAAAGCTAAATATTCGGATATCTTCCGTAACCAGATGGGCATTTAGTTTGGCTGCGAGGAAGCTGCCCTTAGTTTAGAATCTAAACTAAACACTAAAATCTTACTCCACGTCTGTAGTAGTATGTACATCAACTCGCGAAAATGTTTAAAGCTCATTCAGTATCTAGAAATTTTAAAATCTTTAATCTACGTATTAATTGAATATCAATGTTTTCCCGCACCTTGGGTTTGGAATACTTTCCATACCATCCCATCCTTTACATTTGCTGTGTTTTTTAATATTTTTTAAAAATTTCTGTTCTTCTAAAACTTAGTATGTACCATGTATGACTTCAAAGGTTAGGTGTAAGAGAGGCCCTCATGGGCATAACCTCGCCGACTTTTTAGTCTCTATCTCGCCTTAATAA
Source organism: Ladona fulva (assembly GCA_000376725.2). NCBI lineage: Eukaryota > Metazoa > Arthropoda > Insecta > Odonata > Libellulidae > Ladona > Ladona fulva. The sequence goes on from KZ312408.1 coordinate 707,980, forward strand.
TAATAATAACAATAATAATAAATGATTCGATAGATAAATTTCGTATTTATATATGATGACTGATCTTCCTTCAAAACTATAAAATTACATTGGTTGAATTCATATAGCTGATTAAAATAAACATAATTTAGAATGGTAGTGTTGCCAGACACATCGAAAAGTTTTCAAATAACATTAATGACCTTAACTTGATTTGTAATTCGAATAACCGTCTTAATGCCTTAGCAAATTTACATATTTATAAAAATAGGGAACACCTTGCGAATTCAGATCTTGACTTTGAGAAGAATTTATACAAATTATTGGATTTCTTTTCTTTAAAAGTTTTTCACGCTTCCGGACATATTTGCTACTTCCCTCTCATTCTGTCTTTACTTTTGACGACGCGAAGTGCGCAATGGCTAGTATCCCACTGTTGGTGGTTTTTGGAGTCCTTCAGTACTGATCAAACGTAATTTAAATGAAGAAATCAGAAAAATACAACTTAAAATCCCTTGGCCGTAGTGGTGCAACTCCGTAAACTAAGCGCCCGGTTGATTTCTTTGCCGCCAGAGGTTAAAAACAAATAAGAGGGGACTATGCTCTTTGCCTGAACTAAATTATTTCAGCATGCGCGATACCCGCTTTCAGCATTGCCTTTATGCTATTAATCTCATTCCTGGGTTACTTAACTTTCAATTCCCAAATACATTTTTTTATTCTCGAGCATCAATTTTTAATTCCCACTAGGAATGTGATGATGGTTTGTTAACGTTCCAATAGTATTTGAAGTAGTATACATACTAGTATCTCCCCGAGAAGTGAGCCAATTGGTTCACATCTGTTGATCCTCTCTCTTCTTGGAAAGATGCTGCCCTCGATGAACGCAGGAATTCGCAGTGTTTGTTCCAACACTTTCTCAGCTTAAACTGTTAAAAGATGTGTGATGATCCTTACGTCTTTGGTGTGTTTGAGCTTCGGCTGAACATTCGTATTTGATTTGAGATTATGTCATGTTGTGAAGAGGACTAGAATAGTTTTACAAGGAAAGTCCCGCGTTAGCACGAATCTATGACGAACCCAATTCTAAGAAGTTCCCTTTCTTTAGAAAAAGAAATACGTTGATGTTAAATGAAAACGGACTTCTGGATAGCCACTTAGGTAGCGCGTTCGCCTTTGATGTAAAAGGTCACCGGTTCGACTCTCGGTGGGGGCCCATACGTGAGAAGCTACCTCAGTTGTCGAAGTACTTTTAGGGATATTACTACTATTGAATAATCGACAACGGTAATGTCAAATAAAACACTTAAGAATTCAGTTTATTAATTTTTTGCGCTTATGGATAGCAAAACAACCAGAAAAGTAAATACAAGAATAATAATAATAATTATGATGATGATAATGATGATGCGACTTTATTAGGGCGAGATTGAAACTATCAAGTCTCTTCTTACATCTAACCCTTTGTCATACGAAGTTTAAAAGAGATAGCTTAAAAAAGGGCATAGAAGGAAACTACTTTGTGGGTTTAAAACCTAAGCTAGAACTTGGGGAAAAAATACACCGCAGCAGGAAAATGCCCACAAGAAGGGAAGTGTGAAAAACCTGCGAAACTTACTGAGAGTTAACTGAGTTGTAAGGAAAAGGCAGGTTAAATCACATCTGAAAAGCAAACAAAATGGTACATGTACATAATTTCATAACAAGACACGACGACTAGAAATAAATTGTCGTAAAATCAGAAAAGAACATTATGATATTCAAATACAACGGTTCCAAAAGAGGTTAGTACCAAGATTGCAATGAAAGTTCTAAGTGCGTAGATAAGAAAAATGAAATGAAATATATTCCCTTCCTGCAATTTGGTGCGTGTTTCTTCTCTCGCTTTTCCGATTCGTTCCTGCTGATAGNCAAGAGGTGCGCCTTTTAGTTTGATGATTTTAAAAATCCATTTCCCGAAAGCCTTTCATGTGTAGAACCTAAATTCCGGTTGAGATTTCTCTTATACTTTATCTATCGAGTCTAAATTAAGTTGCATACTCCTTGGCCTTATTTTTCCTCTTTGAGAATTCCAATTAAGATAATTTCGTTCGATAGTTTCATTTTCATGCTCGAAATCGTTAATACACAAATATGACACGATGGTAAACAAAGATATCTAAATTATGCCATCCAATTGGAGTTGAATATTTTGCTTACGTATGCGAGACACATCCCCTTTTCTTCGAAAATCCAGAGAGGAAAAATAGCTCTTTAGATCCGTGCAAAGACGGCGTGTCTTTCATTCCTTACCTCTCGCCCATTTGAATATACCGAAGTATTCAAATTAATAGAACGAAAAATTAATTTGCATATCTCATGGTGTAACATAAATCCGATATAGCATCAACGCTACACAATTTCCTGGAGGTCCTCTCATTGTCTGATATTTTTTACGATCATCCACAGCTTTCTAAACGAGTCGTGAACCACAGCGTTACCCTTGCTCATTTCGTTATATCTAGAGCATGCACTTTCCGATCCTCCTTAGATTAGATCATATCACTTTTTTCTCCGAAGGAAGAAACCCATTTTCTTGAGTTCTGTGTCGGGCATTTTCAACTCTCGGATAACAAACAGTTCTTAAATTAATGTGTATGCGAACCAGTACGAAAAATATTTGTTTCTAGTTTGCCAATCGATGTGATAACTTCTCAATGGTGCGCAAATTTCCAAGAAACATTTACAGGGATAAGGCGAAAATGAATTATTTATTCTAGCACAGCTTTTTACCACGGTCGAAGAGTAAACGATAAGAATATCACAATTCTTTTGCCCTTAGTTGCCGATATTTAATGTCGGCGAATTGAGAGTATCATGGCAAGATAGGACATTTTGACTTGACAACTAACGACCCCATGAACTTATCCAAGGGAACATTATTTAATCATCGTCTTCTCCATTTCCAAGAAGGGCTAAGGACTTTTTTCTACGCTACCGCTATAATGATAATGATAATGCTTTATTCAGCCAAAGATCCATTACAGGATATAAGTTTCGTCACTAACAGAAAGAGAATTAACAATATGAAAGGTAATCTTCAATGGTATAAAACATTATTTCGATTAAAAAAGACTTAAATGTACAATTAAAAGAAGCAATTGACATACTATTCTTAGATAACTAGGGATTTTATTGTACAGTATAAGGCCCATGTGTGGGCAATACTGATGTGCTAGATGTCAATCAACCTTACATATTTATTTTCGATGAGATAAGGGATTAGTCTAGTGTGAATATTAGCTTCAAGACAAGTGTATAGAATCAGAATGTCCTCGAGTTTAGAGATTAATTTTGAAGGAAAGAAGTATGCTTTTGGAAATGTTAAAATATTTCATGGATTTCAATTGCTAAGGGAAGGGAAGACATGAACACATTGGTAAATTATACATGATCTGATGGCAATAAAGGTTTATTGACAATATCATTGCCAACATTTTTATGATTTATGCTTTATTGCCTAATATGATCAGGTATTCTGACGCTACACAATTTACTCGACAATTTTGACGACGTTGACGACTCCCTTAAATGATAATTGTCATTGAAAAATGCTATAGCGACCACGCAATATCTAGTATGATCTTATCATGCCACTGTATTTTTGGTAGATGCCGAACGTTTTATCTGCACAATGTGTTTAGAAAACATATGACGATGCACAATATACAATGGGAATGGGGTAAACATTGGGAAATGGAAATACAACGGAAACACCTTTGAGACAATGTGAAAGAATGTTTCCTTTGTCGCCCTTTTATCTTAGGAAACGTATTTCCCGGATTTCGCTGCGCATTGTGTTGAATTCTAGCGAGCCTCTTTGGCAGCGTATTATTATTCAAATAATAGACATTCGAGAAATATCTGATATATGTACACTCAGGAAATCGACGAAACTTTTGAACTGGGAATTATTTATACTGCTAATTAACAGATATGGGTAACAAATTATGCTTCCCTTAGGTGCTCGGGTATCCAGTCATGTTTACTTCTGCGATCTATTCCCGCGCTTCATCATTTCTTAAAAAATTCAACATGCCTAATGATGCTTGTATCTAACGCCAAAGGCCATCCCTTTCTTATGTAAGGATCCGCGATTGATATTATAAAGTTTATCTATTTCTCAGTCGTTTGAAAATCCAACTTAAATATCTAGATTCATTCCTTGCACTCGCTAACACCGCCTAACGCTCTAAGCAGACGGCAAATTCTATAATTCTCTCGAATGCGCAAGCCAGAAAGCTGGCAGCGATCCACATTGGTGTTATTTTTGAAGACGTTTTCATAAACATTATTATGTTTTCCGTTGCCTTGGCTTAACCGAGAAGAAAGAGATAGCACATTCTTTGCAAAAGTATTCGAGAGCTCGGTGATATTTTTAGCCGGCATTGACTAACGTAGTAGAATTCACGAAGCTTACTACCAGTTTTAAAACGACGTGAACCTGTATTTAGTGAATGTACTTCCTGGATTACATATCAGCGCACTGTTATAGGAGTGACGTGAAACTGAATAAAATTTCAGTTTTCTTCACGAACAAATTATATGAATAGCGGCACCAAAAATCGGCGAGTGGCGTCTTTTTTTACAAACGTTATAATTTAACTTTAACCCATCAACGTGCACAAAATTTGAAAGTTTTTGTTTAACTTTAACCCATCAATGTAACTCACAGCAACGCGATCTTTTTCCGAGTTGTAGGAATACAGTTTCAGCTTGAATGTCTCCGAAATTCGTTAAAATGTCGTTAAACGGCAAAAAACTGGTGAGTGTTTGTTTGAGGGAAGATTTGATGGAACTATCGCATTTCTCGCCTCACCAAACATTTTTCATGGCCCAGAAATTTCGAGCTATCGCCCTTATCGTCGATTCTGCATAAAAATTTCGTCGCGACCTTGCTAACCTAAGTGTCCTTCGTTCACCGTTGTGGCCCATACGTCTCCCAGAGATAGTATATTCGCTCTTCCGACAGAACTGCTTTATCGCCAACCAGCTCCAAATACCGAGTAACTTTATGTGGTGGAGTGCGAAATGCTTTCGTTTTCATCGTTACAAATGCTGCGTTGAATTGAAGTAACAGAGATAAAACGCTTCCCGCAATAGAGGTACATACAATAATAATAATAATAACAAAAACAACAACGATGTCTCCTTTGATTTCATACACAAATACAACATTAACGCCCTGTCAGACTAACAGAGTGTCGACAGGATGGATATGAACAATATAGAATTACACATATCAGAAACAAATTTACAAATTAGTGCAGCTCTTATAAATAAACGGAAAATTATAGTGAAGATAACAATGATAATGATATTAAAACTTCTTTATTTAATGGCGATGCTGACACTTATTAGCCTCTTCTCACATCTGTAATGACCCATAGTTATTACAGATCGAATGAAAGAGGTATTGGGAGTTGAACTACAGAAAAGCAGTAAAAGAAGGAACTATTATGTAGGTTTAAAAAAAATAAAGTGTTTTTGGCACAACCCCTGTTGTGGATATAATTATGGGAGCTATGGTTACATTTTTTTAACTTCTATTGTTTAAAAAAATTCTATTGCTGACTCAGAGTACTTGGTAGTAGTATTGTTAAAAGTGCTTCGACAGCTTAGATCATTTCGCTCATAGGCTCCCAACGGGTATCGAACCCGGGACCGCTTTCACAGAAGTTGAACGCGTTGCCCACTTGGCTATCCGAGAGATTTTAAAGGCAAATAAATGCTCTTTCGAACGATGTAAAACATGTTCCATTACGATGGCAGATCATCAATGGGTAACGCGTCAAAGTCCAGATCTATACTATTTTCAATCCGACAGTAGACTCTAGGCGGATGATGGAGTACTTCGTTATTTTTCTTGAATAAGTGCTTTGAAGATTCGAATTGAGAGTTACCGCTATGTCAATTATTAAACCTTCCGGAGTAATTTTATCAATGAGAATTATATTCGGTTGTTGTTATTATTGTTGTTGTTGTTACAAATTTTCACTGCAAGTAGGTGTAGAACCTGATGGCAGTGGGTACAATTTTGAAAAGTTTCACACACTTAAAATGTTATGAGGCATGAAATGTTTTAACTAAAAAATGTACAGCAACTTCCCTCTGTGTTGAACTGAGGCCTATAATAGTTAACTTAGGATATTTGCGGACGATACGGTCATTACGATACGGGAAAAGAGAGTAGAGAGGATAGATTTACCCTGTCGAATGATTTAAATAAAATTATGAAATGGTGCGATGATTGGCAATTAGAGCTAAATGTAGACAAATGTTCAGCAGTTAACTTCTTCGAAAGCAAATCTATCATTAAAGATTATTCGTACAGTTTCCGTGGGATAAACTTATCAACAGTAGAATCGGTGAAACATATTAGGGAGTAGCCCTAACCAATAATTTAACATGGAGTACCCACATCCATAATATATGCGGTAAAACACTAAAGAAACTTGGCTTCGTTAAGAGAATAATCGGACGGAGCGACGAAAAAGTTCGCGAGCGATGTTATTTTGCGTTAGTTAGACCTCATCTTGAGTATACGTTTAGTGTATGGGAACCTGTCGATAGATGTTGTATTCGGGAATCGGAAAAGGTGCAGCGAAAGGCGATAGGTTTTGTGAAGAACTGCTACGATAAATCAGTTAGCATTACTCAGATGCTTCAAGACGCAAGATGGGAATCTTCAGAAAATAGAAGATTTAAACAAAGGATTAATTTAATGGATAAATTTAGAAAAAGCACGTTCAGAGATGATATAGCCGATATAATGCGTTAACCATGCTACATAGGGCCACCCTATACTGCGAGAAATATCAGGGAAATAGATGCTAGAACCAATCGATTCAGAAACTCATTTTTCCGCGAACGATACGAGAAAATAATCGATTAGGGAAATATAGTAATGGTGCATGCACCCCCTGCCACACGCCGAAAGGAGGCTTGCAGAGTATTTACATAGACATAAAGATGCAGAGTTGTCAAAAGAAACTGCTTAAGGGAGGTGACACTGGACATTATGTAACGAGACACTTTTTGTTACAGCTACATCAGCTGTAGCTATTAACTCATTAAGATGTGGAAAATAGAGCGTTTCTAATTGGAAACTCAAGTGAATCGAGAAACGTCAGAAGAGAAAGGGAAGTTTCTGGCTTAGTTTTTCAAAATGTTCAGCATTGTTATCCCCCTTAAATGAATGCAATGAATATATAGTGTGTTTATTCGATTAGGACTTTCTGTTGTCAAGCGAATCTTAGCCTCTAGTCACTGTATAAGGGCTGGATGTCTGCAGATGTTTTGCATCAGTGACTGGACAGTTGTCCACTTGTGAAGTGATTAATTTCATTAATAATTCAATGATAATGACGATAAAAAATCAGCAAGAATAGGATTATACAATTTCTTTCTCTTCAGTGAACTTTTCATGCTCTCACATACGCGCGAAAATCCACTAAAACCTTCGCACGCCGAATCCGTATTCGTTAACCGAATCCGAGACAGCGAAAAAAAAAATCGTAAAGATTCCTTAGTAGTGGCACTCGTTAGCCGAGGTATCACATTAATAATTTTAGTAACGGCAATGTATGTTTAAAATGGTAAAATTTTTCAAGATGATTTGCATTTAATATCCGATGTACTTTACCAATCCCCTACGATCATGCTCTCACAGTATTTCTTAATTCGAATGATTATAATATTCTACGAATTATTAATGAGGCACCTCCAAGTGTGGCCATTTGCTCGTGGACGCTTTTGGAAATTTGCGCCGGTTATTTGAGGGCGCACTAAAACATTTAATTGGGAGTGAGTTTTTCTCAGAACTGGAGAAACTCTCCTTATCTAAAATCTATTATCGCTTGCTAGCTCGGAATACCTGTGCGATAACTATTTACGCAAAATCATTATATTGCAGTCTAAAAGCAGTTGAGGTTGATTCAAGCAGAAGGAAAATAAGGATAATGTAAAGTCAATAGGTTTGGTGGTGCCGAATCGGTGAATGTTCTGACATTGACAAAGATAATACACTTCTTCCGCGGACTTCCAAGGTCGTGCATTCTCGTAGGTATATCCGCGGAGCTAACCTCGAGCGATTCGCGGTAGTTTAGCTCAGTGAACTGGATGTGCTAGCCTGTGGTAGTCAAAGAGTTCCTTTGATTTTGAATTCAAAGAGTGAAATTTAATTAATAATAATATGCGTCTCTGATATGCTGAGCACCGCATGAAAGGGGGTATCTGCAGGATTTTTGTCGCAGGTATTGCCCTTGCAGGTAGAGAGGGAAGCTGTTAGCAATGAATTTGGGAGAGTTTGTAAACTGAGTTGATAATTCAGGGGAAATATGATTAGTTAAAGATATTAGTAATGCATATCAATACTGGTCATATGAATGAATGGGTAGGCGAGAGTCACAGGTCAGTATTGTAGTAAATTGGTTCATATTAACGCGAATAAAAGAAGTTAATTAATACGGGAGATATGGATCCAAATTATCCCTCAAAATAAAATAACTTAAAAATATTTCTACCGATGATTGAAAGACGACAGGCTCATAAAACTAGATGACCATCGACAGAATCCAAGAAAAAAATCTCTAACTACATTCCCTAAACTCAGACAACTTCAGACAATGACTAACAAATATGTATTAAATTGAAAACAATCAGATATGTATAAACTGAAAGGGTGAAATAGTTCTTATGCACTCATAAAATACATGAGTTTCCTATTCAGATACGTTATTTTTACCGCTCCCGAATGGTCGCGCACAAAGGATTTGACGTTTTCAGTGTCTTCCGATATTTTAACGTCGTCTGCTCATCTGGCGTCAAAACACCAAACTCATGCGCAGGACTACGAATTCTAGGAACAATCGTGTACTGTATTACGGTCATTATTGATTCATAATAAATTCCTGTCGCTCGTGAACGCTGAACTTATCGTCAGAATGCAGGTTTGTTGTCCTACGGAAGCTGAAAACTGCCTTGCGCATGCGCTGCAATCCCGAACTGATCCCGGGTTGGCCGGATTGTCTCCGCGGATACACTTCATATGTCACTACTTCAAAGTTTAGTCTGCTATCTAGTGACCGCCCAGAGAAGCAGCTAGCCGGACTTGTTTTGTGTCATGGAGTACCTAACGGGTTTGGAGTCGTTGTACCTGAATACGGCAAGTACAACCATTACCACAACAGAGGATGTTGAATCTCAAATTAAAGAAACTATTGATGAGAAAGATAATTTAATTCGGCGGCAGTTAAAAGAGATTATGGATTTAAAACGTGAGTTAGATATTGTGGTCAGTGAACGAGATTCGCTGTTATGTGAAGTTAACAAGCTCAAGTTTGAACTGGAGGTGGCCGGTTTGAAGAAAGTACGGGACGAACTACGAAGGTAAGTTATCCAAAATTACTATTTATTCTAATGGTCTTTTGAAACTGCTTAAAAAACAGTTGTCTTTGTAGTGCGCGTTCTTGTTTGGCATAATCGATCTGCCGAAGTTGTCACTGGGTAATGTTTGGGAGGCTGTATTATTCAGGTGTTTCTGTGTGATGTTTAATAAAACCCACGTTACTACATGCTACAAATTTTGCTCGGGCATATCATTTAACGTGAAATTTGTTGTAAAATTCAAAGCCAATTCGCGTAAAAATTGGTCTTCTAAGAATACGGATGCGACTTTCTAGATAGTGACTTGTCATTAACCGCAGATGTTTCTATTTTCTATTATTTTTAAGAAGTCATCGATTTTACATTAGTTTATGGTTGATATTAAGCCATTTAGCCTGTAAGTGTAACTATTTTTTTTGCCAATTTTATGGAGCGAAAATTTGATAACATTCCCGTATGATTCACAACATTGAGCGAAGATTAGATAAAGTAGGTTCTCTTAATTTGTTTTTTCTCCTCGGATAAAGACGCTTTTTGTGATTTTATATATCACGAAACGTTTCCTCGTTAATTTAGGTGGTGAAATAAACTTCATTAGTTCGTTGTCATTTGCTCCTTTGCACTCTCTCGAACTGTCAGTTACATCTGTCATCTAGATAACAGTTCATTATAATCATTTCGTGACTCTTTCATAACCATCTCATTTATCTGCGCCTTAGGTCTTTGAAACATTTGTATGTAATAAAGACAATCCTGTGTTCTCTATTACGCTGAATTTATCAAGCTTTTTTCGTCTGCCTCGGATAGTTTTTTAAATATAAAATCCAGAAAAACAAAGCACTGAGACTGCTCCTGTAAAACTTATCATGCCTGAAGGCGGAAACATTCTTTAAAATTCCTGAGATATTAATGATTTTTGTGTAATGCTGTGTTTCATTTAGTTTATTAATAAAAAATTATTTTATGGGATTCTATATATCTAATTTGAGTGATGAGTTATGCGTATTCGCCCAAAATATTTCAATAAAGCTTACGAATTTGGGAGGAATAAACATTTCGGTAGTGTTCCGCAGCGTTTATATGGTATTATCGAGAACAGTAGCCGCAACAGTACACGAAAATTTTCATAGCGCATTTAAATAAGAGTCTGCCTGGTTAGAGATCACAAAAAGGAGAATTATTTGTTTCTATCAAAAAGTTCCTTTAATTTATCGATTTTTTATCTACCAAGTCTGCAGCGAACCCTTTAAAAACACAAGGCGCAGTGTGTTTGGATGACAGTTTAGCTCCGCAAAAAATCCCATTTGCTGCATTACGGAAACAAGATATCCATTTCTTCTCTACTTATGAAATTCATGTGTATTGCATGATAGTTGAGTGCACCAGCTTTTTGTGCATCATGTAGTGCTTTCATGAAGAATATCTGCCATTGTATTATTATGTAGTCATTCTAGCATATCTGGGTATTGCTTCCGTTACATTTTCTCGCGTGAATTGTATTTCTAAGGAGTAAACATACTAAAAATACACCAGAGACAATTCTTGTCTTGTTTTTGCTTCTTCCAACAGTTTTTCATTTTGTTAGATTTTTTCAAAATATTTTAAACCGACATATCTGACGCGAAATGCGTTTGAAATGAGGAAAAAATCCGTAATATAGAGGAAACCTCATTTAAGATATGACTCCTTCTACGTACATTATCATAAAGATAAGTGAACAGCCTTTTTCAAGGCAACTCATGCTGACCTTATTCAAGAAAAACCTAACAAGGCACGGTATAGTTGTGTGGTAAATTTTTTGGCGCTCAGACTTTTCCAAGTAAACAGTTCCGATTTTCTCATACTTCGTTGGTTTATGTTAGAGTAATGCAACTTTTTTCTATATTAAATCAGATCAGTTAACATGATATCTTTAGTGACATGATGAATTCAGAACCTGTGATAGAATTTTTGATGATATCCTTTGGAATGTGTGATGATTAAAGTAGATAAACATGAAATGTGTAACAATGTCAGGGATTACTTTTTGAGTTCGTACAAGATTTTGAATTGCATAGAAAGGGAATACTTTCAGATATTAGAGATGCGCGTCAATCTGTAAGTTTCAAAGTTTGAGTATGTGACTTATTTCCAAGGGTAACAAATGCTTCATTGATCCGTAATATTGCTTTGAAAACTAAAAAGATTCAGCTGATTGAATGGGGTGTAGATTGGCAATTAATCTGATTCACTATCATCTACCTTTATTGTTTAATTCTGGAATTTGACTTTATGGAAGAAAATTTGAAAGCCAGGCATTTTTAGCATGTTACATTTTTTCTACGAATCACACTATTCATTTACCTCTCTTTAAAAGACGCTAATTTTCTGGCAGTAATTGGTATATCTAAGTTATAAATAGTATCAGAATCAATCTCAAGATCGTGATTGTGCGCGTAAATTGTTGCACACATTTTCTCAAGTATCACTGTTTTATTAGTAATGTCCATTATTTATTGGCCCAGTATTTGCTTTGTCTTTTCAAGTTATTTAAGTCTGCAAATTTCGGTTTTTGGCATTGTTATTTTTTGCTTCATCCTCTACTCTTCTTCTGGATTCCAAGCAATATTTTCAAATCCTCATCCAGTCAAACTCTTTGCTGTTTTACACTCTGCCTGGCCAAATAACCAAGAAATTAAAAAATATACTAGCAGATTATTCCCTATGACTCCATTTGGGTTTGGGTTTCACCATTCTAAAAGATTCAGAAGTACAACAGTTCCTCCTGTCAAAGATGAAGTTTCTCTCTTTGATCATTGAATTCTTATTTTTGTAATTTATTATTGAAGTGTTCTCTTCATTTAATAGCTGCTCTCAGTAAATACCTATTTAGTTTTTTATCTCATCTCTCAGTTATATGTGATTGCAAAATCTGAAAAAGCTTTGCTCTATATATTTTATTTAGCTAAAAAGAGTGGAAACTTTTTCTCAAAGTCAATTTTTCATTCCTTTCTCCTCACCAATCCTGTTTTTGTTCTATCGCACTATCAATTGCTTTGTTAAGTTTCTTGGTTTCATTAATCAAATGGAAAACTGTATCTCTTCTTCACATTTTGGAAGAATTATACGAACCAAACAGAGTCTTTACTTTTAAATGAAGAATGAATCTCTTTCAAGCCTGTAGTAAATACTTTTCAAGTTGCACAAATTTAAGAAATTCCTCTGCCCAGGCTGGCTATCTCATCTAATAAATTTAATNCACCGATGTGTCCTCAGGAGCCTTTGTTCTTCACCACTTTGCATTCACCCAAAGGGGTGGTGACCGTAAGTCCGTTCGTGTGTTCCGCTACGTTGCCCATGTGTCTTTAAACTCCCTCCACTCTCTCTCCCTTTGATTTGCCTAACACTCAAAACCTCATCCATATATTCCCCATGTATTTCTCTCGATGCTCTGTTATTCCAAGCTCATTCATTCCATTTCACTCTAATAGAATCTCCTGTTTATCTTCCCCATATATCCACCCTCTTCTCTTCTTCCTTCCACTCCATCTTTTACCTCCAGAATCCATTACTGTGTCATACGTTCATCATCATACTCGCATGTGTAGTGCAAATATTTAAGGAGGGAGATGATTCATGCTGCGAACGTATTTTTATAAGATACTCGCACCAATTTCCGTTGGATCTCAACAGCGAGGTAAAAAGAAATTAATATTGTATTCCTGTTTGCGGAGGAGAGAGCTTACTTAAAGTCATCTCGAGTATCATGCCAAGATGATTGTAAGCAGGATCACTTTCTTAATTAAATAAAGTGGTTTGGAAGCCAGAGTTTCCTCGAGGTATGAGATATGTTATGTTGCGACATTGAATGAAAGACATGACTTCAATTTCCTGATCTTTAATGGAACAAAAACCGGTTCTCTCAGACGGTTTACAAAAGGATACAACTATAATGGTCATTATCACATCCTCACTTCCATCTCCATTTTGATCTACGTGTGTTCCATCGACTCAGTTCTGTGAATACAGCACACCCATTGCGCGATACAAATGATCTAAAGTTAATACTGCCATGTTATACTACTTTAATTGTGAGCATAGACTCTTTAGCTGGGTGGTATTTTTGAAAATAATTCCAGGAGTTTAACGAATTACTGAAGTTATAGTTGATTGTTTCCAGCAAAATCTGGTGGAACTTCTTATTAAAAAAATTAAATGCGAAGATTAGGGAAGATGTTTTTTACTTTGCACGGTAAAGTTAATATGACTGAAACTTTAATATCCCTGTCTTCCAGTTGGATATTTCACCTCAGCTCTTACTCTCTCCATATATTTCACAAAATTCATGAAATTAATGAAAGAGCATACGTTTTTAAAGCCGTTTAATCATCATACGAAATATTTCTTTGGAAACGCAAAGTTTCCTGCTTTTTATTTAAACGTTAAATGGCACAGTTATGAAGATTTAGAGTAAGGGGAAAATTTATTTACCCAGTAAATATAAAGGTATTTTCATAGAATGCTCATACGTAGATGTTTTTGAGAAAGATGTCGTTGGATAGTTAAGTAAACAGGATTTAACCAAAGTAACATATTTGGTGCACTTATGAGAAATAGGAAAGACAAAATCAGGAATCGCACCCCCGAATTTAAGGCGGACAAAACATGCAAACAGTTTTTCTCTTTAAAACCTAAGTAATATCATAAATTCAGGTTTTACATTATTTTTCAATTTGATAAAGTATTTTTGTAATAATGATATTGAATTGAATGTTACCAAAATGCAAGCAAATATCTGTAACTCGGGTTAGGACTGTGCGCCTTCATTGTAGGCAGCCTTCGATGCGTATACGTGCTGCAGGAGCGCATAAGTTCAAATTTTGTAGGGTGTCAGCAATTTGCTTACTACCGTATTTTCTGGTATATAACCCGCGTGTTATCTACACAAAAATATAGAAAAATTATAGAAATAATAGTGCGTGATATATAACGGAAAATCGTTTCATTAAATATCTTGAATATAGAAAACGGAAACAAATGACTAAACAACACACGTAATATATCGCGGAAGTCACGGAGTATATACTCACGTTCTAGGGCAGTTTTATATCAACCAACATATTGTAAATGTTAACGTAATCAAATAATTCCATTCAAAATAAGAGTAATTATCATAAATATTACAGTAGTGAAAAAAACATTCTCGTCAAGATGATAACAATTTTGAAATGCGCATTATCAATACATTTATCCCAGAAGAGATTTTTGAAATGCGTGTTATCTAGTAGGTGCATGTTATTTACCAGAAAATACAGTACTACAAAACCAGAAGCAGAACAACACTTCAATGATGCAAAAAGATGTAACTGATGTGTGATGGTTAAAGAAAAAACTGTAGGAACTCTTTGGAAATCAGCAGAAGATTGTACGGATGATGAGGTAGAGAGGCAGGTGACAATTTCACTCTTTAAATTCTTTGACCAATTTTAAGATTTGAAATCTCTGATTGATTCATGTGAATTTTGTTTGCTCTTTAAATTATTATGAGTGCATAGGATTTCTACCTCTATTAAAGAATGGTAAAAAATGAAAGGTAGTCCAAGAAATGTTGTTTGTTTGATACATTTATGATTTTTCTCATAAGCCAGGATCTACAATTATCTCATTTAAAATTTGATTCTCTCCCATATCAATTATTTTGAATAAACCTCTTTCAGATAAGGTTGCCCCAAGTCAATTGCTATCTTAACATCTCGCATATAAAGCAACTAATGTTTATGTTTATTAGATTTGTTTACTTGATATATAATATCTGGAAGGAATTAAAGTCTTCTTCGTCATCATAATGTAACTCAGACTAAACAATTCTTCTGAAATATATATTTCCACTCTTTCAGTATTTTGATTCCTAATCTTTCTACTGATATTTATATATTTCAGTTTTGAGATCTGTCTTTTAAAAATATGGACCAATAGTTGTGTTATTGTGCTGCTGTGACAGAAGTCATTATTTTACATTTGGATGAAATGCTGGACCTTCAAGGATGTGGCCAAATTCAAGATACTTTGAATTAGGTGCCCAAGCAGCTGCCTGACCCTTTTATTAAGTCAGTCTATAATTCCACCATCCTCTGTCTGTTGAGAAATTTGAAAGCATTCACCTCTTTCATATTTTCCTTTATGATGTTGCTTATTCCAAATCCTGTAATGTCAGTTCGTGCTGCCAATTAACTAATGAAAATTACATGTTTGTGTTTTATGTTTTACCTTAGTTAAATTGGTACATACAGTTTTCTTTCTTCTCAAAGATGGATACCATTACTGGGGTCACTATGTCCTTGGCTCTGTATTTTAAAATTATCCTCAGGAAAATCTTCAAAATAAGATTATTCAAAAATATCATTTGCAGAAAAGTAAACTGCATTTGTAATAATTTTTGTAAATGGAAAAGAATCTGAAGTTTCATAATAATATTTGCTAATAGTAGATAACATCTCCTCTGGAAGATTATTGGGTAGTTTCAAATGCTGTAGTTAACTAATGTAAAAGATTTTTTAAACAATGGTTGTATTTGTATCAATTTATATCTTTAAAACTTTGCCAATTCAATGATTTAGTTACTACTATATGTCAGAAGATTTTCTGTTTGAATTATTTTCTGGTCACTTTGACTTCTGATATTCTGTATCATAAAATTCAGATTCCTTTAATTAGACTCAAAATCATACTCCTTACAGTATCAGAGACATTCTTTAAGTGTAATAGCTTTGAAGCTGATTGCAAAACAGATATCTGGGCTGCAGATGGAAATTATTATCAAAAAAACAAAGAAAATTTCTGAAATTACCTTTGAAACCCCATTGTTGTGCTGTAGTTATTGTTGGTGTGATTAAATTAGCTGTAGCAATGCTATATTTTTGTTAGGAAACTTGAGATGATTATACTGTAAACAAGATTCATGTTATTGTTCTTCAAATTCATAGTCCTGAATAATGGGCCCCCAGATAGGCATGTGGGAAGCGTGTTCTCCTTCAGTGATAGCGGTCCTGGGTACAGTTCCCTGGGGCCAACCTTTATCAGTGTTCACCCAGTACAGTCATGAATATAGGTAGCTATCTGAATTAAGCGGCAGTGGAGCCAGTCCCAATAAGCCAAATACGCTGCCCTGAGAGTCAATTTGCTGAATATAAGTCACCCACTGTTAATGTTGCTGAGCTAAGCACTATCCCTATCCTGCTGCACTAGGGCTTATTTTACTTGTGAATAGCAAATAGAATAGCTCCAAAACTAGTACTTTGCTTATTGATGATTAACGAACTAGCCTTTACTCGGGAGAAATAACCAAAAGAAGTAAATTCTGGTTTAGCTGGATGTTTTTCTTTCTTCTCTTCTGAAAAATGTTTAGTCTTCAGGTTTAGTTTTAATGTTTTTAAAATTCTGATTGATTACACAGGCACTACATTGTAATGAATTAAACTGAGGTCATTAGAGGTTATTTTATAGTCCATAGCCTTAGTTCAGTTTTAAGCAAACCTTATTTCAGTTTTATTGAAAATTAATTTGTAAAAAGTTTCATCAGAATTATACTCCTTTGGAAAAGTATGTTAATTGCCTTCAATTGCTTAAAGTTTCATCATTAGATATTGAAGAAAAATACAAGGGTTAGGATGCTTGTAAAATGTTTGAAAGCAGAAATATATCATATCTTCTTTTACAAATATGGGATGTTTCTTAAAGTGCTGTAAAAAAGAAATATTTATGCCATATTAAGAAAACATGTTATGGTCAGAGCTTGAACTTGCCTCAGTTATATAATATTTTCTTTGAAAACCAGTGAGCAGAAGAAGACCCACAGTGTATTTTAGANGGTAGTATCAAGAGTTAAAAAAAAAATATTCTCAATCTTTACCCTTGATTGCTGGTCAAGTTATTCCTTCTGGGTAGTATAAGTAACAAGTAACAGTTTTACCATGTAAGCATTCATCAAGCTTTCAGTTTGTTGATTATAGAGATCAGTTGAACTAAGTAATGTGATATCCTGTAACCAAATTATTGATAAGAAACTTCCACTTTTCTTCAAATATACATATTAAATAAGCTTGTATATGGCCTCACAATTGTTTGCTCATCCTTTTCATGGCTTGAAGCCAGCTATGAGCATGAGAACAATTTTCCCTAAATGATTAAGACTCTAACAGTTACATCCTCTTCTTTTGCTTTATTAAATATTATGATATTGTTATCAATTGTACGCAAAATATGAATTGGTGTTTTTCGTGGATGTGCCAATATTAATTTCTATTCTCATATTGTTTGCAATTTTATGGTTGTGTTTGAAATCCCTGAAATTTCAAATACTCTGGTCTTTTTGAAGTCACTAAATTACACCAAAGAATTAATTTGTTCTTAGAAATTGAAAATTCAGGTCACCAATTGGTGTCAAGAGATAGTTTTTGATGGTTGTATGCAATATTTATCTATTGAATTTCTTAATATAATCATATACATTTGTGTAACTTGCTTACTGTCATTCGTTTGAGGATATTCATTTAATAACCTTAGCTAAAGTAATTTCCAATATTCTTAGTTATAGCCAATGACAGGCAAGAAGCTCTTCACTCATACAAGCTTTATAATTGCTGATTTCTCAAAATTGTAGGCAAATTGTATTGGAGGCAGAAATTATATGCAAATTCATTTTTTCTTTCCATCCTCTAAAGAAGATTAGAAATTTTACAGTTATTAATTAGAAATTGTAGATATTATTAATCATAGACAAGCAAAATGCCCCTCAATGGAAGAATATCCCTAGTTTCAGTATTTCATGATAGTATTTGTTTTCAATCATTAGGTTATTGTTAGAATGTTTGATAACAAAATTATGTCAATGCATATTGTGTAATGTATTGTAAATGTTTGTTATCCAGTATTTTATGCTTCCAATTTCATGATCTAGAATGAATTTGTCAGAAATAGTTAAGAATTATGAAGAAATTTCATCAGTATTATATTTCCTGAGATTATTCCCATAAGGTATACCTTATTTTTATCATAAGTTAAGACTTAAGATTCAGCAAAGGAACTTATATTTCTGCATTTCTGGATGATTTTTTCAGCGTGTTTGTTTCATGGTGATGAGATCTTGTTAACCAGATGTTTTTTGGTGAGTCATGGAGCAAATGTCTGGAGGAGCTGTCTCTTGGAAAGGGATTATCTTGCCCATCCCACAATTAAATTTGCTTGCAAACGAGTTGAAATAATAGATAAAGGACTCTCTACATCTACATAGGCCCCCTGCAGGCCACCATTCAGTGTATGGCTGGGGGTGCATGCACCATGAATCTTCTTTCCTGATAGATTACTTTCACGTATTGTTTGCAGAAAAAATATTTGAAATGACTAGTTCTGGCATCTATTTCTCACTTTTCTCTCAGTATCAGAATGACCTACGTAACGGAGGATGCGTAATATCAGCTACATCTGCAAAGAATACACTATCTCTGAACTTCTTTAGTAAATTAAGCATTTGTTTAAATCTTCTATCTTCTAGAGATTCCCAACCCATTATTGTATACCTGCATCCTGAAGAATTTGAATAGTGCTCACTGTTTTGTCTTAATAATTTTTATGAAAGTATAGTCTTTTGCTGTACTTCTTCAAGTACAACGCTTCATTTCACTCACTTTCTGTGTTCTTATATACTGACTGTCAAAACATAATGATCTAAACAATCACATCTTTGAACAAATAGTTTTTTAATTCTCCCAGGTTATATTCACTCCCAGTGTTTGAATAATAGCATATGAATAAGTAGGTTATTAAAAAATTTTGAGTTTTAGAAAACTTCCTGTTCCAAGAAGATTATTTATTCATTCACATTGGGCAAAACTCAGTTAAAAACAAGGCACAGTAATGAAAGAAGTTTTCAAACGAAATAACATGCCATACTGATGACAACACATCTAATTTTAGATTATTTTAATGCAAGTCCTATCGTATACTTGGACTTTGTTTACAGTTAAAAATTTCAATATATTTAATTAAATAATGTTTTATATGTTTAAAATAAGCACTGATATCAGGCTGGAACCTAAGGATCGATGTATTACAAACTTTTTAGTTTTGATCTTATGCTCGACATTGAAAGTTCTGCTTGAAAGGTGAAATTTGGCAGACTCAACGTGAGCAATTTTGAAGCATCTTAAATTAAATATAATAGAGATTGTTTTCATCACAGTAGTGAATTTTATCCAGCTACCTGATTGTGAGTGAATTTTTTTCCTTTGTTTCTCTTGACATAATTTTTTGGAGCTGTAACATTTGTTTCATAAATCATTCTGAATATTATGATTATGATCTGTTTTTTATCTGCATGTTTTTCCATTGATTAATGCATGCTTTTGCATATAATTTGCTGTGGAGAAGGGTAAAAGATCTTGCGGGGCTTAATAGTTGATTGCTTCACCCCTGCTTTCATAAGAACTGCTTCTTGTGCCTTTTTACTTTATTAGAATGATATGATATGATTCTTGATGGTGTGGGGATTTAAAGAACTAAAATTCTAGTAGTAATGCACTTTGTAAATAAATGTAAATACACAATAAGGTTGATAAAGTCATAGTCAATTAGTTTGCAGTGTTTTTTAAAATGACACTTAACCCTCATGTTGTTAGAAATATTTTCTAATGTCTGGACTTTTTATTTACATATTCTATAATCTTGGTGGAATAAAAAATTTTTGAATTTGATTTGGATNATGTTATTTCTCTTCAGAAGTAATATTCATGTGACACTTTTAGGGTTGGTTTTTCTTGGTACAAGTTTTCAAATATCTGTAGAAAAGAACCTCCCAATATATTTTTGACCTCAGAATTAGTTTCAGATTAGTTTATCATTTTATTAAGAGGGATTGCATGTGCCAGTTGAGTATTAAAAGTTGACTTTGTGTCTAGAAGATAACCTTGTAATGTGATTGTCAAGATGGAAATGAAACTCATTAGGATTAATTCATTTCTGTTACTGATTCTTTTATATTTCAAAATCTTGCCACATAAGTGCTGATAGTATGTAGGGAATTTATTTGTATATTTCCAAATAGTTAATCAATCAAAAACTGTTCAGTTAGCTGTTATCCTTGAAGTTAATCTTTGCTTGGGATTCAATTTTCTTGAGTGTTTTAGCTGTGCCAGTAATATATAACACTGCTGATATAATTTCTTTATTAAATACAGAATTAACTATAGGTTGATCCCAGCGTATAATAAGGGTCATTAATTTCAGACTCTTATTGACCTTGACCTATATGTTACCTTAACCACTGTCAGGCCTACCTTGCACCCTTGCAAGCATTCTTCATTCAGGTGTGACTTTTAACTGTATAAAGATAGGTAGTGTTCCGCAGCGTTTATATGGTATTATCGAGAACAGTAGCCGCAACAGTACACGAAAATTTTCATAGCGCATTTAAATAAGAGTCTGCCTGGTTAGAGATCACAAAAAGGAGAATTATTTGTTTCTATCAAAAAGTTCCTTTAATTTATCGATTTTTTATCTACCAAGTCTGCAGCGAACCCTTNGGTGTGACTTTTAACTGTATAAAGATACTGATAAGTTTACGGAAATGACAAGTTAGATATATCATTGGAAAATTTCCAAGCTCAAATGATTTTTGTAAATAAACATTTTTTAATTCTAGCTGGAAAATTCCATTATTTTTATCAGTGAAATATTTTATCGAACATTTTCATATTCAAACCAGTGAGCAGAAGAAGACCCACAGTGTATTTTAGATGATGTTTCTGTTTTCCCTTTTTACTAGTGAACTCAATCTGTTTAGATTATCATGTAGAAACAGTGGATATCTGAGAGGAATCTAATCACATCTAAATGGTGTGCATTTGAGTACTCTGCTTCTAAATATCAATAGCATTCATAATATAAGCAAGATATGAGGTTTTTGCCTACCAGATCTTCTCACATTATATGTTTCATTCAGTCTAATCCTTGATAAGTTGTACTGTTATGGAATGGAGGAAAATAATTGTTATGAAAAACTATTGGCTCCTAAATTGACTAAATATTGGCTTATCAATTTCCAGAATAAGCTTATCCTTCATACCACCAATACCAAGGTTGTATGTTATATGACTTCAATAACTTTGTAGGTAATGAATCCTTCTTTTTCTAATAGCTGAACTTGGCCAGGCAACTATTAAACTGAAAATGCAAGCCACAGTTTATTTATTCCTGCATAGGCCATAAATATTCTAAAATTTCAGAAATTATTAAATCATCTCAAGTAATAGTTAGTTTTACGCTATAAAATAAAAAGATATCAAATTATCCTTGATCAGCTATAACAAATAGTATAGAACAGATAAATATTACCGTATTTTCTGGTAGATAACCTGCGTGTTATCTATACAAAAAATATAGAAAAATGATAAAAATAATAGTGCGTGATATTCAATAGAAAATCTCGTTTCATTGAATATCTTGAATATTAAACAAATGACTAAACAACACATGTCATATATCGCGGAAGTCACGGAGTATA
>KZ312408.1:738816-910295 GCA_000376725.2 Ladona fulva
TTTATAAATTTGTATGCTTTAATTGAATACTAACAAGCACATATTTGATAATGCTTCATATTTTTCTACACGATGTATCTTGTGTGCATTTTTAACAAATGGTTACTGTCAATTGCAACAAATACATTTTTTTGTAGTTGTATAGTTTCAAGTTAAATTCTACTTGGATGTCTGCAGGGGAAGCTTTGGAATACAAATTGTACTTAATAATTTATAATTTGTTTGTATTGATCTTTATTAAAAATACAAAAGCTTAATATAGAGGTAAAGTTAGAAATGATTGATTGTTAATGTTGGTGTACTTAAATTAATTCTCAATTTACAAACAGCTTTAAGTTGCAGTACCTTAAACAAGAAGTATTTCCTGTACATAAGATTGGCTGGTTCACCTGGTAAATTTTGATATTATTCATGTATAAGCTTTGCATACGAAATACTAACTTATTAACTATGGGTTGAATGGGTAAGATGGTCAACTAAGAGAGGACCTATTTTACATCCATCCTAACTTGTAATTTGTTAGAATACCTAACAAATGCTTCAATATTAATAAATGACACTCATAAACTTTTTCCATTATTTTTCTTTTACAAGTTAAATAATGGAAAGTGAATATTTTCAGAATTTTTCAGACTATTGTAGTGCACCAATTAATACCTTTTTATTAGTCAAGTTGTTTTAAAGAAATTTCCTTGAATTAATTGTTCAGGTCATGAATATGTGTATGACCTTTTTTTAATCAATAGTCTGACTCAATATTGAAAATATAATGTGGTTATATCAATTATTTTTTAAATTGCATGGCACCATATCTTTGGGTTTATGTAAGGTGACCTCTATCATTTGGCTTAATAAATTTGATTATTTTGAGAAAGTGATTCATTATATTTGGTAGTTATTTTTACTCAAAATATATTTATTGCTGCTGGGGATACAGAATGTCTTCAAAAGGTTGTGTACAAAGACATGCTACCTAATTAACAGTCATTAGTGTACGAAGATTGTGTAATTGTGCCAGTAGCTGCATTTTTATCTTCTAATGTCTAGCAGAGATCGATTTCTATATCATTTTAGTTATCCTAATAAATTATTCAATCAACTGTCTGCAAAATAGTTACGAGAAAGCAAATTTTTCCGTATTGTTCCTTTTTATGAATAGCAGTATTTCTCTGCTTCATTTTTTGTTCAGCTTGCTTTCTTCCATGTATTATTGTAAGTCAGTGTAACATCTTGCCTTTTTGGAATTTGATTTTTAAAGTACGCTCTTCTCAGTGTTTTTGCACGTTGCTGATGTGCTTTCACCTGCTTTTTTCGCCAATTTCGGAGGCACAGTTTGTAAAGATGTCAGCGAAAGTAACTTTTTTAGCCGTCGAATAGATAAACACATCCGTTGAGTGATAAACATCCGTCATCGCAGCGGACGCTCGAAGCCGTCGCATTTGCTGGAAAGGTCGTCTGCGTACGCTTTGCTATACCTCCGCACAATGATTAATTTAACTTGCATCTTCGATGGACTCCATTTAACCGGTAGCTACAAGGAATTTGTAATGTATGCATACTTTTTTGATTTTACTGTTGTTTTATAAGTCTTTAATGGCAAGGAACTTGCTTAGCTTCTCTTCGAGGGTCCATAAGTGAAGTTTTCCAGGATGTACACGATTTTGGTACAATGCCAGGGCGAGTGGCCGTTAATTCAGCTTGCTTGTGGTTTATCACGGTGTAACATGTAATGAACGTGGTTTTTATATAGTGTGCTGATATTTATCGAAGAAAGATCGGTCTATATCGGGGATTAATGTGTATTTGAAAATGTATGGCGACGAGTGGAATTAATCCGTTTTCTGTGACGTATGAAGTCTTCATATGCATGCTTTTTATGCATAATTCAAACCCATAGTCGTTATTGTACATTTTCCGCCTGAAATTTGCCTATAAGGTTAAACTATATCTTTTTCAACAATGTAGATCTTCTAAGAGTTTCTTTGACTGTTGGTATGTTAGATATGAGTTATAGATTGAGATTCGGAGTCGCCTCTTATTGTCAGAGTAGTGATTCCCAACTTTTCTTACCACATCCCATTGGCGTGTTGCTCGAGAAAGCTCTAAAATCCCAGAATTCGAATTTTCCATCTTGTATTCCTTCTACATTCAGCTCAGTACTTCATCGCTAACAGAAGTTAGCTGTGAAAATATTATTTTTTCATTCATCTCATGTAGATTTCTTACGTCTTCGGTTTGAATCCTGTCCGAAACTGATTTTTTTCGCACTGCGAATAAGAAAAGTTTGGGAATTACTGTCTTGAGAGTGTCGTTTAGTTGGATTAGAAGTGATGTGCCTCTGGAATTGAATTTACTCTGAAGCAGTGTCGCAACTTACGACTAGGAGATTTTATCCTTTGTTGAATGACACAGCTTTGTTGCAATATCAATTCAACTGTTGTTGATTGTGGCGAAAGTTTAAAAGCTACGTCTTCAAGTTTTTCTCCAACGCAGAACTTCGTAGCATCGCCGTACACAAATTTCGGTCATAATTATTTAATGATCCGAGAACAATTTCATATGAAGCGGTTTAATTGGAAAATTGTAAAACCGTGTTCAAGGAAATCGGACTCGTAATCTGTTTTCCAGGATTGCTTCATTCAGGTATTTTTTCTCTTTAACTCATTATCTAATTCTTTTCCATTGAAAATATGTCACAAAAAGAACGTGATATTACCTTCAATGGCAGCTGTCACTGTGCGCTGTACGTAAGGTCTACAGTAAATTTATGAAGTTCATCGGCACATCATTTTTAAATCCTCTAATAGATATTTATATTATAACATTCAATGCATGTTTAATTCCTTCACTTATCTTTAAGTCACTAAGCTTGAATTGCACCTGCACACTCGTTGTACAAATATCGGTAGCACCTTAAATATTTGCACAATTTTCTGGGCTAGAAAACTGTAAAGGGCACGGCTTTCAACTTATTTTGTGTTAGTTACCATTGAATTGACTCTGTAATTTTGCTTACATAAAAATACTGTATCTGTGGTTGTGATTGCTGGAACAGGGGAGCAAGAGATTTCGCCACGTCTCAAGAACGATTAGAATTAAAAGATTCATCGGAATTTCCGATTTTGCAATACTACTTATAAGTAGTTCGTATTTAGAACTCGTAGACTATTTCTTAGTCGTTAATTTGTTTACTTATGTAATGGTAAGAGAGCGACAGGTTTTCATCAACCTCCATATCATGCATCACGTCCTCTTAACCACACAAAAACAAACAAATGCTCACGCAGTAGATACGGAGATTATATCTCAATCGATCTTTCATCAAAGAAAATTTGTGCCTTTTGTCTGAGTATGTTTACTGATGGTCTGTGATAACTCGTGTAAATGTTGACGGAAGGTAATGCTCGAGATTGAATGTGAACTTCGTTCAGCTCTAACATTTCGTAGGAATGAGCTCAAGGATTGAGTGAGGCGTTTTCCCATAAGTACGAGTAAATATTCTCTGTTCTCTCCGAAGAATCAGTCGCTGAAAAGGGGATGAGATATTTATTTACATTTACATTTACATTTGAACCCTGCAAACCGCTAGAGCGCATGGCAGGGGGTGTAAACACCGATATACCTATCTAACCTGCACTGCTGTTCGCTTCTCTAATACATCGCGGAAAGAATGACCAAAAATAACTAACAGTCCTGGCAACTATCTCCCTGTAACGCTTCTTCGTTTTGACCCGAAGATCACGTTCGGTACTAACTGGGATGGCAATATCAACAACCTCCTCCCTGAGATCCGTAGTGAGAAATTTATTAAAAAGCTTCCTACGGTAATCTAGTCTTCTATCACTAAGCGAATTCCATCCGAGAGATTCTGTCATAGCTGAAGCACTGCTGTCAAATCTGAAGTCACCCTTAACAAACCTAGCTGCCCTACGTTGAACCACCTCAAGGCTGGAAGTTAATCCTACTTCGTGGGGATCCCAAATCGCGCAGCAGTACTCAAGGAGAGGTCGAATCAGGGAAAAGTACGCTGTTTCTTTTACTCTCCATGAGCATCCCCTTAAAATTCTGCTGGCTAAACTTTGCATCCTATTCGCCTTACCTACCTTATTCTGGCAATCATCAGCTGTATCTCCTTGTCGTGAACTGCAGCCGGTAGAGTGCATCAAATTGCGAAAGAAAAGTGCAGGGACACCGTTCCGGCCCCATTACGCCACTGCTGAATTCTTAGTTTCCCTGCTCCAGCGCTTGTGTCAGTGCCATTTTACGTTGAAAATTTATGACAAAATTAAATTGCGCGTAAAATGTGACATGGCGGAAATAAAATCTCATAATTTAGAATAAATTTCATCTTGGCTCGTATAACGACTGAAATGGCAAAAACAACCTTTTCCATTCTAAACGTTGAAAATTCTGTTCAAAGAAAGCTTTGGGAGCTCTCAGTGGCTGCGGAAGTGGGGAGAATCGACGGAAGTCCTTAACGGAAACCAAATCGTTGGTTTCATCTCGATACACCTCTCATACTTGCTTATTTCACTTGTCATATTTTTCTGGTATTTGATTCATATACCGCATTAAGACGAATCTAAGACTTTTTTCCCTTCCGGACTTCCGAAGTAAAATGGGTTCGTCTAACGAACGGAAGTCAAATCTTCGACGTCTAACGGATTGCATAATCTAGATATTTACGTTTACCTGTGTACACATTACAATTCTGTTCCAGTTGAAGCTTTTGATCTCGACTCACAAAATGTTAGTATGTATGGTTACAATTTATCTGAATTGGAATGAATTTTACGATCGCGTTTAGTTTTCCTCCGGTTGGAGTGATCAAATGTCGATAACCTCAATTCTTAAGTTTTTAATTATTTATTACTACTATCATTCATTATTATCCAGAATTAATTTTCTGAGGTCCGCAGACCGCATGCGGCCCTTAAACCAATCCTGTGCGGCCCAGTAGCTAATTCTCTCTCTCAAGTTTCATTCCATATTCAGTCCCAAGGGAAGCAAATCAGGTTAGCATATCAATTAGAAATATGTACTCTTTAATGTCTCTAACTCACTCTAAATGCGATTGTGATAAAGCTTTTAAACATATAATTTTTGATGCTACTTATATTAAAATACAGTAGCGTACATTATCTGGGGCCCTCGAAGTTTTTATAATAACTAATATGGCCCACAGGAGGTGCTTAGGCCCCCTTGTTTTAGAGTGAATTGACTAATTGCTACTACGTTACCGACATTGTATTCTTTGTTAGCTCCATACTCGGAAGAAGAACACAAACTAAAGCCTAAATCTCAAACATTATTAACCAAATATCTAGTTATAAAATGCAATCGATTAGGATTTTTTTCCGGGGACTCGATTCAAAATTTCATCCCGATAGCGGTGGTATCCCATCTAGTATTCTAATCTTCCCTGCAGGTTCTGTAAGGAGAAAAATTGGTTCGATGATCATACATATTTTCATTTTCAGGATGTTATAAGTTTGTCTGTAATTACGATTTTATTGCGAACCAATTCTATGATACGGAGGAGTGTTCCGTTTCATTTTTACGCAAATGAAGACGAAAAATCTGACTGAAATTTGATTGCGATCATCCAGACCTGAACGTATTTCTATGGGATGATTATAGACTTAAGAGGAAGCAATAATCATTCAATTTGGTCCCAAAACTTCATTTTTCTGGAGTTATTACTCACTCGACGATTGGTAAGTACCCTCTTTCATACATGATCAATCCATTCATATATTTGAATGTCATACTACTCATCAAGTACTATAAATGTATTGTTATAGTTCAGAATTAGAATTTTGGCGGAGATCTCACTTAGTCATTTATATATTTCGAAACAACTTAAAGTCGTTTTCACAGGATTTTGATAATTCAATATTTTGCTGAAAAACAGTACTATTTTGAACAGCATGTGAATCCAGTAATGGCTGTTTTTCTGTTTTGGTAAAATATCATAATTGTGGTTTATAGCAAGTACGACTCACCTGTAAGTTTCAAAATGCTCAACAGTAAACAGATCTAAAGGATAAGGAAGTGAAAAAGTTTCATTAAACCGGGAGTCGAACCCGGATTTTCTAGTTTGCTCTTATATACATAAATATGACTTTATTTTTGGACGAAATTGGGACTAATTAGTCCCGTCTTACAATTGACCCACAGTGGAGTAGTCCCGTCTTACCAGTGGAGCTGTCACAGTACATTCTTTATTCGTTTTTCATGAACTTTTCAACTAGTAAGATTACACTATTGGAGATACGGGTTCGAATCCTGGTCTGTATTCCGCGCTTCCGTTTATCCTTTGGGTTTTTCCTGGGCGCGCTCGATTATGCTCAATAATTGTTTCCTTCCTTTCACTCGAATAAATCGAGTTTTATCGGAAATAATTTCATAATTACTTATATGGTTTACGTCTTTTTGACCTCTGATATTGAAATATTAAAGTTCATCGGGATATTTTAGATACGAGATGGTAAGGAAGCATTATATTATCTATGTCATCCATCAGAAATTCTGTCGGTGTAAAATTTCCTGCATTTTAATTACTTTCACCTCATCTGCTAGGATTTGAAATCGATTTTAATCATCGAATGTTGTTTCTCGATGCTAGATTTCTCGTCTGCATTGCAGGGTTGCGCAGTTACACGCTACCAAGTACTGAGGTCACTGTACACGTAATTTAACTGTCATTTGGGAACGGATGGGTAATTGATGGATTTTATGAATTTTTTTGCGCAAGTTTATCATAGTAAAATGAAAATGATTCCATGTACGTAATTGTGAAGGATGAATAAACATAGCGAGATAAAAGGCTATCAAGTCCAAGAATCAGTTTTGATCGTAATATTAATAGTGGTAGATTTTAATTTGACTCAGTGATGCAAAATTGCATAGACACAAAGTAACATGGATAAAACTTTGTTTTCGATTAAGTTTGCTTTTTACTCATATTCGTGTTGCATTATCAAAATATACTCGTATACCACAAATTGATGTCGTTAGTTGCACTTTCTCTGACTTAAACATCCATTTACATTCCATTGGAATTTTAATTTTCATCTCTAAACCATTCTCATTGACCAAGTATAGATTGACGCTTAAAATGTTAGTTGTCTTGTTGTTAGCTGCTCCTTGTCGAGAGGTAATTGTTGTCGTGATTTATAGTTGTATGAATGTTACGATTATAGTAACTTAATTTCAGTCATTATTTACATTGTTTAATCATGAGATATGATTGTTCTTTTACTGTTCTTGTTCATTTGTTTCAGTGTTTAATCAAAATATTTTTCGATACTCTGCGTTTTCGAAGGTATTTTAAGCATAATGAAAGTTAAAAGAAATTTGCTGTCCTTAGGTATGAATTCCTTACTTACGAACTATTCCAAATAATATTTTTGCAAAACATGGCAACTTCCATTAATTCATGTGAATCGATTCATTTATTTTAGCGATAGGTTGTTCCTAAAGCTAAGGGTTAAGGAAATGAAAGATGAATATCCTAGTCCCAATATCGCCCAATATGGACGTTGGTATTGTATTTTATTGTAAACTTAACATTTACGGTGTATAGTATTTAATTATTAGCAATGACTGAAAATGGCGATATTTTCTCAATTCATCGTATTAAAGTTATCTGGTACAAGCTTTTAATAATTCTAAAGTCGAATATGAATCTAAATCTTGTCTTCCTCTCCGTTACTGTTAGAGTATGACTCTAATGAGTTCAATTTCGTTTTCGTAAATTATAATTGATAATGTTTTTTTAATTAGACTTACTATTGCCTGGGCTATTGTTCGCTAGTGGTTCGTCCCAGATAATTCTGCCCAGTTTACCTTTGGTTCACTCAGAGGATGTCAAAATTTGATGAAGCCGATTGTTTTACTGCCATAGATAATAGGTTTTTCCATGAAGAAGCGGACATGAAAAACGTCTGATAGAACCGGGACTCGAACCCGAATCTTCCAATCGCGGGTCGGTTGTTTTGGTTTCTGGCGCGATGGCTTAAAGAGTTAAAGCAACCGACCGGAAATAGGGAGATCCGGGCTCGAATCCCGGTCCCGTGTGACCCTTTTCATGCCCGTTTCTTCTTGGGAATATTTCCAGGTGCACGCCTTTGCATCCGGAGTCACCTTTAACTCTTTCCCTTACAATAGACTTGCTTCGTTTCTTGGAAATGTGAACGTATGACTGTAAAATTTGTGGTAAGAAATTTTATTGTTCGATCGTAAACGAGTGACTGGAAATTAATGAAGTCTTCCTACATTTTCGTCTCGCCCTCATATAATTAAAGAAACTTAGTTTTTATTAGGTAGACAATTCCTACGCTTGTACATACATCATTCCAGAGACCTTAAGCTGGCTATTTTATGATGACACCCATTGGATGTGGAGTTCTGCTAAGACAGTACTGAATGGAATTGGGGAGAGATTGTAGGCTCACAGATAGTCATTGGGTGTCACAGATAGTCATTAGTCTTTGATGGAAGCGCTCCGGGGTTCACTTTCCGGTAGGGGCCCTTATGTGCGAAATTACCGAAGTTTTCGAAGTACTTTTGACAGTACTACTACTAGGAATTGTAGTGGCAGACGTAAGTTATATTGTGAGAGGCCGGTGAAGGTTAGTGCTAATGTTAGGAATTTTGGGAGTAAGAAGTGATTGGTAGTTGGCAGTATGCTGCAATAAACCAATTGTTGAATTGTTAACCCGTGACGATTATCCTTTGGATGGACATCCCAGCATCTTTGACTAAGAGGAACATTCTTTCGCTGAGTATATATTACTGTGATCAGGCGGTAAATGAAAATTCATTTCCTTTCTCTCGTATGCTAAGCTAGGCCTTTCCATGCACAGTCACTTCCTGCTTACGAAACTTTTGACTGGTAAGATTATTTCTCTCACCTAGTGACGGGTGGTTTTCCGGGTCCCTGACACGAATTGCATTTTTCGGAAGCACGATGGCAAAATCTTCCATTTTTGTACAAAAACTCGCCTTTTAGCTCAAGTGTTTACCACAAGCTATTGGAGGCTAAACCTCCGAATTTCATACTATTCATTCTGTGCACCATAGAGGAGAAAATATGGAGACCATGAAGAAGTAATGAACGTACAGACCGTATCTACAAAAAATCTTGAGCGTCAATTTTCTTCTGTCCAACTTTTTCAAACACTACCACTCGGCTTAGGATCGGTGTCTGAAAGGTAACTGTACAAAACCCTAAATAATGAAGCTCGTTCTAACTCCTTTTGCGTAATTTTTAACTTAAATCTTGTTCCTCAGCTAATACTTAATGTCCAAATATCCGGTGTAGTGTAAGTGAAAGCTTATAAATAAATAAATAAATAAAAACGTCTTTGTGCAAAGCTATTTTTCTGACTAGGTGAGTCTATCTTTCAGAAAGGTGGATAGAAAAGGGTTCGGGTAGCCGCATGTGCCTAGTCGTGACCATGTACATGTTAGAGCGAAGCGTACAGCGCAAACTGCTTCCCCTCTTTCTATAACCCGCATCTCATGAGGAACTTTTCTCCTCCGTCCGTTGATGTTCTGCGCAGACAGGGGTCAGAAGTTTTTGATTTCACTCTACCTTACTTTTGCCGCCTTTCGGTGTGTGACAAGTGGTGCATGCGGCGTTCAACCTATTTTCCTAGTCTGCAACTGTCGCGTATCATTCGCGGAAACATAACATGTTCAGTCGGATGGTCTTAGCAACTATTCTCCGGATTCGTCTCGTTGTATCTGATATTCCACTACAAAGACAGCTTACATGTGTAACGAGGACGTAAATACATCGAATATTTGAACGCATTGTTTATGGAAGTGAACGAAGGATTAATCTAGTTTCAATTATGTCTCTTTTAGCAACCCTTCCACTCTATAACTATGGTACTCAACATTTTGGCTGCATTAGATCTTCAAGTGACTTTGCAGGCCACGTATGAGGCACTTCTCTTTCTTTTTAAATTATAACTATTCAACAAAGTGTCAGCACGAATCGTTTATTACAATTATTTAGAGTGACAATAGTGCTTATTATTTTAGGGTTTATTTCAATCAAAATTTGCTCTTCTCCTCTACAGTTATTAAGCTTTAGGACAAAAACTAGCCCAATTTTTCTAGAAAAATCAGCCAATGGGTAGGAATAAGTTAAAGTTCCGCATGTTCTGGCTACGAATGGGGCATCACTGGTTTAAAAGCATGTTGTTTACTCTTTTCAATTTATTGCCACTGTTCCAGACTAAATTTACGACTTTATTTTGTCTGCTCTTTCGCGAATGTGAAAATTACGGGAACGAATTATAGCATTTCCTTGTTTTTCCTTATTTTCGCTGATTTTTCGAGCATTTAAAAATTACTGAAAGGAATGGCAGCATTTCCCACCGATTTCTTCGGTAGATTATGATTAGAATAACTGTCTATGCGTTGTAACGATTAGAGTCCGTTAACATGGGATCGAAAATTGTTTTTTGTGTATCTTTAGCTACGTTATAACGCAAGGTACAAGGTAATCAAGCAATAGTTTAACTAAACAAAAAACTAAATTGCTGGAAAGGCATCAGGATTTGCTGGGCTGGAAGATAGTTTTTTTCTTAAATCGCAGGAGGTTTTTTTCAAAGAGTTTTTCTTTGCTCAAAGAGCGGTCGGTTTACGGTCGATTGAAAGCAACTTCAAGAAAACTTTTAAGAATTTATTTTACACTTTCGTTTGAAAACTCTCCCAAATTTAAAATTTACTTTTAAATCCCGCAAGCCGCCAGTGGCGCGTGGCAGGGGACGTAAAAACACCGAAAATCATATCACACCCTAACTACTATTAGCTTCTCTAATAGGTACTACGCGGGAAAAACGACCATATCTACCAAGTTACCAAGAAACTATCCGTCCTAGCAATCATTTCCTTGAATCGCTTATAATTTTCTCTCGGAGCTCGCGCACAGTGCTAACTGAAAAACAATGTCAGTTATCTCGTCACCGAGATCTGTAGTGATAAACTTTTCGAAAATCTTACGTCGGAAATCAAGTCTTCTATCCCTAAGCGAAGTCCACCCGGGAGATTCTAACGTAGGCGAAACACCGCTGTCGAATCTAAAATCTCCCTTGACAAACCTAACCGCTCTATGTTGAACCATCTCAAGATCAGAGATTAATCCTACTTCGTAAGGATCCCAAATTGCACAGCAATACTCGAGGAGAGGTCGAATTAGGAAAAAGTACGATATTTCCTTTACTCTCGATGAATATCCCCTCAGAATCCTACCGGCTAACCTTTGCATCCAATTCGCTTTTCCTACTACGCTTCGAATATGCTATTTGAAGGAAAAACTACGACTGAGTCTAATACCTAGGTATTTATGATGCCTCACAAACTCCAACGGATATCCTGAAATATTATAGGGTGTGCGGGTAACCTTGGCGGAACGCGTGAAAGTCATAGCTACGCATTTCTTTACGTTCAAGTCGAGCTGCCAATCATTGCACCAACCTGAAATAACGTTTAAATCGTTTTGTAAACAACCGGTGTCGTCCTGTGATGCGACCTCTCTGTAAATAACAGTATCTACAGTGAATAGACTAACCTTCCGCTTATCTTATTCACTAAATGTAGATTAACCTTTGAAAAAGCGTTGTTTCCATGTCTCTTAGTCACACTTTCGCATAATTGACGGAAAATTACACCGAGCTTTATACGAGGCGGTGTCTGAACAAGCCAAA
This sequence comes from Ladona fulva, assembly GCA_000376725.2. Taxonomy (NCBI): domain Eukaryota; kingdom Metazoa; phylum Arthropoda; class Insecta; order Odonata; family Libellulidae; genus Ladona; species Ladona fulva. The sequence continues at coordinate 750,543 of KZ312408.1, forward strand.
TTTGAGGAGGCGGATATTCAGACAATTTAAGCTCATAATCTCAGGTTGTAAATTAAGCAATTAACTTTTAAAGTGCCGTAATTTGTTTGCTCAAACCAAATAAGCCTCGGAGATAGTCTTTTGTCGGGTGGGATTTGCATGTCATTCTTTTCATCCGTCCGACTCATTTTCACTTCATGCTTACGAAACCTAATAGTGAAAATATAGTCAAGATAATTCAGAGTACTGTGAAGAAGGAATTGTATGAGTGCATAACGCGCTAGTGCTAAGTGGAAATGTTTTGCTGAAAAAAAACTAGTGATCGTTTGAAGTAGGCAGTCAATGTAAAGAGGTTTGAAAAGAACTCAGACTTTCTGACTGGGAGCTTGACCAACGATGGTAGAGCAAAATTAATTAGTTACTTATACAGAAATTTAGCCATTACTAAGGAGATCGAGAGCGAATTTTCATCCATTTTGTAAATCCGCAAGCTCCAAAAGAGTAAGGAGTGCCGAACGTAGTTTTCCAAATTAGACGTCTTCGAAATCTCCCGAAAGTTCGCAGATTGGTTCATGGAGTTTTGAGAAACTCCATCTATTAATTAATTACAACTTTGCGGTAAGCAGTTAAGATTTTGGAACAAGTATAGCCGACACTTATAAATGTTAATAGCGACTTGTCGACGGAAAATCGAGCACAACTAATTAAAGCATTAGAGAAGCAGAAAAAAATTGAGCTCCTGATAGGAAAAATACATTTTTAGAGCTAAGTTTTCCGCTAATAATTATTTCTGGTGTAATGACTAACTTGTAGACCGCATACTACGTTTAGCAACAGAAATTCTACAATGGGAACCGCTTATTATGCTGAACCCAGTGTTTTTATGAAATATAGGGGGAATCCATTAACGTCGGTCGTTAAAAATTGAACCAGTTCCAATTTCTATCTGGCGTAACTTATTGTTTCTAGTGTTTTGGTAGTATAACAATTCGTTATCTAAGGCAAATGTTTGAAGAATTTTATCATATACGATAAACAAACTCGAGGGTATTCTTAAAAAGTATTTATTATTACTCCTAGATAATGTTAGACACAACGAAACGAAATGTCATTTTTATCGTAATACTATATGTAAAGAAAACAGGATGATTCTATCATTTCCCTTAGCCAGCACTGAAAAAGTTCTCGTAATAACAGCGTTATTCTGTGTTCCATCATGAGCTTAACTTAAATTTTTATCTCTCTGATTTTTTACGGTAAATCCTGGAGAGACACATTTTATCGCCAAGCTGGAGCGTTGTAACCTGGATGTGACACATTGATCTTTTCACCGAAATAAAAAATTCAGTGAAAACACCCTGTATATTTCCTTGCTCCAGCAACTAAATTTTCTCGAGCGTTAGAATTTCCGTAAACATGACCCAAATTTAATAAGTGAGTAAATTTACGGGAAATCGATTATTTAAATTGGGTCGAAACAGAAAATTACGCAGAAATTGGTTCCGAGCCAATAAATCGCTCAGCCGCACTAAATGAAGTCCGGAGAAGCTGCCGCACTAACGGAGGGTTAACAACATTACCTCTGGGGCATTTTTACCCTATTAAACTAATCGATTCCTGCGGAAATTAAAACAGTTTATCTTAATTAGGCATAAACTGCTGTCGCCCTGGAAATTCTGGACTAATTTAGATGCGACACTTTGAGATACCTCAATGATTTTTTTATTTTGACTTCATTAGGTTCGCATGCAGATACAAATATTGTTTTACTCATTTTGATATCAGGTTTGCTTTATGTAAGCAAAATATGACTCATTGACTAATGCAGGAGAATACATTGCCGTTCAGTAAAACCATAAATTGATCAATTTTATATTATATTGTTATTAATTATACCCTTTTAAATTATATCAACCTTATTAAATTCATTTCTTCGAAGATATTGTGGAATGTATATCTTCACTCAATAATGATTTGAGGTAATGTATTTAAAGCAAATTTACGTCGTATATATGGGAATCTATAAAAAAAGTTACGTAATTTAAATTACCCGGTCGAAAATAGGTTAAATTGTAGGGAAATAAGTTAAAAAAGAATTGGAAATTAGAGAAATAAAAATAGTGGTACTTTGGTTAACGACGATTGGCTGAAATCAACAAATATCTCGGATAACAACGCAGTTTGGTTTACAACTCCTGGTTGTTTGACGATTAAAAACTTTTATTACTATTCATTTAATTAATGATAATTATTTTGTTGCAAATATAACCGAATAAATTATATGTACCATATTTTAATGACCCTTCAATGAGTTTTATCTGCATATTTTACATGCAGTATGGTTGTGAAAAATCGCACCTTGGTTAACGACGGTTTTGATTATCGACGACAATCTTGGAGTGGATTATCGTCGTTATCCGAGGTACCGCTCCGCTTGTACATGCTGTTTCCCATGTTAAAGTTTTCCTTGTCGTTTTTATAATATGCTCCTAATATGCATTACCCTAAGAAATGGTAGGTATTTACAAGAAATAACTGACTACGTTTAGTGTTTGTAATTGTCACGAATTTCACTACTTCTTTAACTCAAGGCTCGGCGTTGTCGCTGCAACCAAATGGATGTTTTCTGCTAATCTTTTGAACTGCAGGTAATTTCAGTACCATTTGATAGTTACTCTGTCTGTATGTTCGTACTTCTGCCTACTCACCTGTCAATATATATATGCAGACATTTCCGTTGATTCCTACCAGATTTTGTCTACTTGTCCATTTCTTCTCTGAGTAAAACCCGGTGCAGGTTTCTTATACATAGTAGATCCAACTTCGACTCCATGTCGTTTTGAATGGCGGCTATAAGATACGCATGGACTTTTGTTTTGATTTTTTGCAGGCTGGATTTCATTTCCCAAGTATATAAAGAATGATGGTCCTATGAAATTGAGTAAAATACCATAGGGAAATCAAATAAAGATTCTTATTATGGCCATAGAGTATGGGGAATTTCGACAGATACAGAATTATATCGTAAGATGATCGTATTTTTCCTAACCAAGTTTATTCCTTAATAGTTCCGTCATACTTGACGAAGGTTTTACTAGTCGTATATTATAAAATAGACTGTGTGTGCATGTGTGTTTGTCCGCCGAAAACTCTAGTATCAGAACCTGCACGACTTTCAAACTTCCGAGGTTTATAATTGTCTTCCCAGATTAAATAATAGGCTATTTTTTATTCACCTTACTGTCCCCAGTTCGACTCCGGAAGACTTAAAACTGTATCCATAAGAAATGCACGCGAAGCTCACTATTATCGCTTGCAGGATTTATTTCATTTGCAAAATAAAATTAGAAAGAAGAGCCGTACGAAACTGAGACAAGCAACAAAAGAAGGGAAATTGAATGGTAATTCTTACTTTGGCCATTACTTTCGATTCAAAATTGCGAGTATTTTGATCAAATAGACGAACATCCGGTGATATTTTGTGGTTGTAAACAACCGGTCTCTCTGACGACTAATTCCACGGTTGAATCCGAGCTCATGCATTTTAGTTCACTTTTACGCTTGCAAGGTTTGTTTTTTACAAATTCCAATATGAAAGAATTGTCGCATGAAATCAAGAAGAGCGCCAAGAGAAGAGAAATTGAATAAAGACTTATTTTGGTCGTCGATTATTGTATTCTGTTCAAAATTGCGGGAATTTTGATCAAATAAACGAAACTTTTCTAAAATTTTGAGGCTGTAAACAAACCGTCCCCCTGACGACTAATTCCTTTGTTGAATCCGAACTCATGGCTTTTCCTGTTAGAATACATTGGGAATTGAGGTCTGTTGAGAAATGTTAGTTCGTCTTTTGTAAAATTAGGACTTATATTTTTTCCTTATCTATTTTCCCGGTTGAGAATCAACGAGCACTTCAGCTAGTAATAAATAATGTTACATCATTACGATAATATATTATTTTGATAGTAATTTTTCATCTCGCCGTACAGGCAAAAAAGACAAACAGTCTCAAACAATAGCCATGCTTCTATCCTCCAGCTGCAAACGAAAATGTAGTCACGGAAAAGTGCTAATTTTACGGGCAGAGCCGGTATGGAAGAGACGTTAATTTCGTTAAATATATAGCCGAAAAAGTCACGATACTCGAATAACAACGGGGGACGGATTCTAGGCCAAGTTCTAGTTGTAGGCCAAGGAGAAGAAGCGGTCCCGTTGCTCGAAAGAAAAAAGGTAGTTCCACCGCGGTTTTACATCGGACGCTCCGGAAGATTTGCAAACATGTTTAAGACGATAAGAACGTTGCTCTTTTGCTCGAGATACTTTCCTGGATGTTTAGATATACAGGGTGATTACCCTAGAATCTCCTGCTTCGCACGGAAGTAAAATATCTGGCCCATCTTCTACGGAAGTATCTTACCGTGTATACCCTTCGATCTAGTTGACAGCTCGATTCCCCGGAGCCTGTTACAACTGCAGGAGAAGCATATAAGTTAATTGAATGTGGTTATATGAGAGAAAAAACTAGAGAAAGTAAGCAATGACTGAATAATAGATGAATATGGGCTAAAAGAAATGCTATGTGCCCTGTGTGTAAGGTAGTAGTGTGATCTCTCGATTATCCGTGCTAATGATGGGGAGAGAATGAATGGATAATCGGATGATCTAAACTTTCATTCACTTCTTAGAATGTTCATAGAGGTTTCAGTAAATCCTAAAATACTTTTTTCTGTTTGTTTTTTTTAAAGACCGCCGGAAAGAGTACACAAAGAGTGAAATATGTATAATGCTCGATCCGCCCACGGATAATCGGGAGTTTTCTGTGTTTTACATCGGTTTGATGACGTAGGGAGAAGGGATGGAAGCAACATAACTTAATGATATAGGAGGAAAATGTGAATGGTGGTAATCGAGGAGGACCGAGAAAAGATTAACATGTACTGAATAGGAGAACGTTCAAGTTTAAAAGAGAACGAGTGAAAGGATGCACGTGATCAAAGCGAAAGATGTACGTAAAGATAGGAATAGAGGATAGGGATGGGCATAGTGAATGCGAGGCGTGTTTCCCCCGAATTTATTGCGTTAGTGATGCGTATATTAATGATGCTCGTGTAAAATATTTCTTCGCATTCTTATACTTTCACTAGTTGGATTTGGTGCCTCTAATTTTGGTAACGAGTATAAGACCACTGCATCGATAATTATTAGTCCCGTATCTGTTTAGTAAATAACTTGTTCAATTCAGCAACACGATCCCAACAAGCAAAAACATGTTTTATACTTATCTACGAAAGTCCGGAGGAAAATCTATGTGCCATGTAAAGGTCATCGCGCTTATTTTCAAGATTTGTCGTGCCATTAGTGTTCTAACACTTCCAAATCAAACCGAACTTCTTTGACGTGAGGAAATAATGTCCGTAAAGTGAACAGATAAACAGACCTCCAAGCAAGCGTAGTGTTGTGTAATATCGCCATCGCGAAAATATGTTTTGTCAAGCATCGTTTGCCCATCTACGAGGAAAACACCTCGGGCAGTTCTTGCCTCACATTAATGCAGCGACATATCTAGAGGCAGTTTCTGCAAATCTAAATTCACAAGCTTTTTTTTCTTTAAATTGTATATTTGTATTGTACAATATGCTACGGGCAGATTTAACTTCAGGGACCCGAAATTGAGCCATCCTTATGTTCAGCAGTCTTCCTATCTTGTGGAAGGCTTCCGAAAGACTCAAGGATGTCCAGGCCACTCCTTTGTGTCGAAGTTTCTTAAGTTTTTTCTTACGACTGTCCTCTTAAAATCTATCGGTAGAGTTCGCGGCCTTCTCGGCTAAAAACGTTTTGCGCTACGATGTTTTGGAAGCATTACTAAGCCTCGGTGCCTCCTCAGAAATGAAATGAAGTTCCTTTTGGGTCTCTTCATCGTTGCAGGTTTTTCGGTAGCAACCACAAAAAAAATCGAAGTGAAATAAAGCCGTTAATGTTTCGTCTAAGGAATGGTAGGTCTGAAATATGGCGACAAACCTAATCGGTGTGGGTTGATTGTTAGCAGGATACAACCACTCGGTTTAACTCGTGATTTTAGTTCTTATGCTTTTTGGTATTCTCTTAGGTATTTTTTCATCCGAACTGGTTATTTTATTTTTGATTTCAACACAGTTATGCTTCGGCTAACGAAGATAATTAATTGTGTAGCCACATTCGTTTGCTAAAAACTGTTTACCATATCCATGCGATCTACAATGAGTTCCCAAATCATAGATTAGCACTAGTATATCCTTTCGCCCAAAGATTGGTTGAATAGTCAAACCTTCCTATATTCCCACTCCAGTGCTACCGAAAGCTATTGAGAGGAAATGTTGTTTGCGGAGCAAGATGGGGAGTGTGGTAGTTTTCCATTGCTTTCCTCACTGAGCTGCAATTGGAGCAAGTCCGCGGAAGTGCAGTACAATGACCCTTCGGATAACATATCTCAAGAATGCCATTTCTCAACATCACTCGCATCTAAAATAACACGTACTATCACAGCCATTAGAAAGACACAAAAATAAAGGCAGATTTTCCTCCCTTCTGTACCAAAATGCAAATGAAAAAGTTTCTTTCATCAAGTTATGATAGTAGAAAAAATATGCATGAGCAAGCCAAAATACTGCCTAATGGAAAACGAAGGTGACTATAATCTGAGAGGACTGGGATTCGATCCCAGATCTTCCACCTGCCGAGCAGCCGCTCTACCCAATTGAGCTACCTTGCCAGACAAACTGTTTTGTGCGATTTTGTACACAAGTGCGTGTGGTTTTTCCGTCCATGCGGCATCGTCATCAGTTGGTTAGGGTCCAGTTAGTGGAGAATCCAAGTTTTAGTCTTGGTCATGTCAGACTTTTTTGTCAGTTTTTCCTTGGGAATTTTTCTAGGTGTGCGCCTTTACGTGCTAAGTCACCTCTCACTCTTTCCATTGTATGTACTACCTCACGTTTCATCGTGAAAACAGGCGTAGGAAGTATCCCTTGTGTTTTTAAAATCCCTTATGTTTAAGAAAAATAAGTTCCTATGATTAAAAGCCCTCGTCAGAGAAAATATTTGAATGATCAACCTTTTCAGCAACCAAGCGACTGAGGAAGAAAGAGTTTGATGTTGATACATCCGAAAACCCTACCGTGATTATACGATCTCGGCTAGCGTTAGGGAAAAAATTTGAATTCGGAGAAACGATGCAAATGTTAAAACAAGCTTGTAGAACTTCTAAAAACTCAAGATGTAGTGACTTAACTTTGTGGAACGCTATCTTAAATACACATAAACACAGTACTTCATAATTATATCGATATCCGAAGGCGTGACTACGTGGAAAGACATTGCAGAATAAAATAAACTGTACTTTTCCACAGGGACTTTAATTCGCTACCGGTTTCGTAGGCGTACTTAGATCTTCAGGCACAGAAAAAACATTTTCATAGCATATACATAGGAAAGTAGTAGTATTGATATACCCACACCTTCCCCTTCCCCATTCATCCCCTAAACCCTTCCACAATAATATATATGCAAGGAAAATGTTTTTTCTATGCCTGAAGATGTGAGTACGCTTACAAAACCGGTGGCGAATTAAAGTTCCTGTGGAAAAGTACAGTTTCTTTTATTCTACAGTACTCAATTTTTTCCACAGGTTTACTTGAAAAGACCAGCTTCGACCAAGATCTCAGTAGTAGTAGTATTGTTAAAAGTGCTTCGACAGCTTAGGTCATTTCTCACGTAGGCCACAACCGGGAATCGAACCCGGGACCGCTTTCACAGAAGTCGAAAGCGTCGCTCACTTGGCTATCGGAGGCCCACCAAGACCTCAGGTCATCCATAGGGACCAGAGTGTGACCGTCTCGGTCAAAACCGGTCGTTTCCAATAAATTGGTGGAAAATACGAAGTACTGTGTATGTGCGTATTGTTGAATTTCATATCTTTGTTTCCTTTTAGAATTTTGTTCTTTCTCTGTCGGAAATCGAAATCTGGAGATCTCAGCGACAAGTAGCGCATGGAAAGGTGTATGGTCGCGTCACCATTCGCACATTCGCATACAGAAGTAAACACAAATGCACGCGAAGAGCCCGCGCTCCCAAATGGAGAATCTTTGGAAATATCGAGGGTTATTTTTCCTCTCATCCGTCTGCTCTGTCTTCCCGGATTTGGACGTCACGGTGACGCCGAACCCGAGGGCTCTTTTATTGGGCCCGCTGTTGTGTTTCCTATAGTCCGTAGTGGCGCCTGCGCTCTCAAGCGACCATATCTTACTATTAAGACGGACTTCGTATTCAGAGAGATAGCGCGTGACGTGTCTGCGTGTAATGGGCAGAGTTATATCATTGGTCGCGTAGCCTACGGAAGTGTCGCCGGTGAATGATGTTCCCATGGTCGGAACGGTGAGAGCGACGGCAAATACTCGACAATAAAATCTCAACTGGATCGACCATCACTCGCGTCTGGATGCGACCCCGGTAGAGAGTGATTTCCTCCTTAGGAATCAGCTTTTTCGACGCCAGTTGATCGCCCATTTTGTAGCAGAGATGAAGGTAATCCACTTCCGAGTCGCCGCGGTGGCATTCCCATTATTCATCGCGATTTTGCCTTTTGTCGCCGGTTTTTTGGGAATTCGAAGCGGAAATGACCCATTGTCCGCGTGACTTTTAATGAAGCCCTGTCCAGGATTTGTTTACCGCACACTCCTTCCGCGTAATTGACCGATGCGTTTTGCGGGTTATTTTGGTTATCCACTATTTAGTCCGGAAATTTGTTTCTCGCGATTATTACGTAATTTGGATAATTGGATTCGTGTTTCGGGAATGGGGTCGGGACGGCGCGAGAATGCCTTATTATTCCTAGGAATTCGGGCGAGCTGAAATATATAAAGGATATCCTGCGAGTTACGTTCCGTGTTCGAAGAATAATACTTCTGGAGTAATTAATGGTGTTCGTAGAAGTGATTTGCCGCGTAGAATGTGCATCGAGAATTTTGTTGGATTCGCATTTCTCTTGTTTTGTGAATATGTAATTCCACCAGTTTCTCATTTGTGCAGTTTTGTCGAAACCTGGTGGAACGTGTGTTTACATTTTTTGGTGTATGTCTTGGGTTCTTATGGATAGAATAGCGACCGTCAGAAGTGTCCCTTACCTTCTGGGGAATGTATTGGAATTGCGAGACTTCGCGGGCCGCAGTGTATTTCACAATTATAAATCTACTACTTCATATGTTCTTCATGCATAGTATCCTGATGATATTTTCTAACATCGATAACGTAAATAGATTAAATAGCCGTCCGCTAATGAATTTTTGCTCTAAAAGCCAAATCAGGGCTTATTTTCAATTGCATACATGTATTCCAGTGCAAAAATATAAAAATATATATGCTAATTCGTTCACATATGTGTATTTCATTGTATAGTTTCATTAAAACACAATTCATTTCGTCAAATTTGCGTCTCCGCAAATAATGTAACCCCGACCATCTGGCTAAAGATCTTCACGAGGGGTTGTAATTGAAGTAGGATTAACAAGGAACATTCAGAATCGTCATCTGAGGAATTTTCGAGGAAACACGTTACTGTGCTTCGTGTTTTCGGAATGGATTTCAATCGAAGTTTCCTTCGCTTCCCATCTCAAGCATCAGTTGGCAAAGAGCACGAGGTACACGGAAAATGTTTGTTTTCTGCAGTTTATTCAAATATTATTTGAGAGAGGAGTAATTCAGGCGGGCTGTTCCCCTCACTCTATAATCCGTGTGTTTCTGCATAAGTATGTCTCTTCTTCCGACGTTGCCACAGTTAGTACATTTTGAATATATATATATAGGTAAAAACATCCCTATTAGTTATGATAACTACCGTATAATTGCGAAATGAGCCCTGGGAAGTGGTGGGCGACACGGTGAAATACTGTGGTAAGCGAGACACCCCGTCTCGAAGGGGTTCTGCTAACGCGAAACACTTCCTTGTCTGTTGCTGAGAAAGGTTAACGATACGCCCTCCCGTGTCCTCAAAAATCGGCGTAATTTACGAGATAATAAAATCAGTAGCGGGCATCGAATGAGGAAGTTAATGAGCAGATTTGTTCTCTGCTTCGCTCATTGTCTCGCCTCTCTTCTTATTTTCAAAATGAGATTCCTGTTCTGTTTAGTTTATGCAGATTGCTCAACTTTGTTTATCTTCCACTGGAAAAGTTTTCCCAGATTATTTCCACTCGGGGTGATATCTGTTACATTTTGATGAGGTCCTTACCTTCTCGCTTGCTGGTGTTGTTTCAAGCGAGGTTTATTATTTTCGTATTTGGTTTGCTCCCCCTTGAACGTGGATTGTCGGGTTGACTCAATCGCCGTGAATTAAAATCCATTTGTCATTTGTATTATAAGCACAAAATCATCAGGGCGCGTCTCGTTTCGTGTTTATTGCCCATTCTTTTCCTCGTTTCGCGTTCGGAAAATTTATGGTGGGAATGTTAGGAAATTTAGCAACCAATAGGGAAGTATAAGTTATAAAAAATCGTTCTCTTGAGGTTTAATTTACCTCTCGGCATTTATTATTTATTCATTTATTTTGAAATCGGAAGTTCGATGGAGTAGTGCAGACCAAAGCAAAGTAATGTGTATGGTTATATAGGAGACATCGAAATACAGTGGTACTTCGGTCAACGACGGTAATCCGTGCCAAGATTGTCGTCGTTAACCAAAACCGTCGTTACCCAAGGTGCGATTTTCCGCAACCATACTACATGTCAAATATCCAGACAGAACTCATTGAAATGTCATTAAAGTACGATACTCATAATTTATTCAATTACTTTTGCGACCAAAAATTATCATTAATAAAATGAATAGTGATAAAAGAAGTTTCTAGTTGTCAGTCTTCACCAGAAGACGTCGTGAACCAAAGACTGCATCGTTACCCGATACATTTTTTTATCGTAGCCACTCGTCGTTGACCAAATACATCGTTAACTAAGACCGTCGTTAACCAAGGTACCACTGTACTTCAAGTATCCGTGAAAATCTTGTAAAAGACTACTAGATTCAACACAGGGATGTCGTCATTGCCATCAGCGTAAGGTGAAAATAAGTTTGAAGACTTATAAGGGTTAGTTACATTGAAAGTGTAACAACCACGAAATAGATATCTATCGATGTAATGTGGTGAAATTAGAAGCACATCCAGAATAATTGCTTGAGGGGCTCATCTGGAAGATTTCCACCAATAACATGTTAACAACGTAAAAATTTGTTGTGTGATTTTAGCAATTCTCACTTAAAAACAGTGCTGATAATAATTCATTTTTGCGAAGTCTACATTCATAAAACCCTCAAGAATTAGGTTCATTAGGAATTATTTTTAAAATCTTAGGGGGACTAAGGCCCTCAGCCACCCTCTGAAATAACGCCTGGTTGTAAACAGTTTAGAATAAGTAAAAAATGGCGAACACTGACTATTTTCGCTTAACGACGAATACGAACGAACATCCTTGCATATTAGTTTCCTTATTTCGTCATCTGATGTTTTCATGTTAATACTAAAGCCAACTGCGAAGTTCTAAAAATTTTCCCCCCATCTAAACCTTAAATTCGGGGATTTCTCATGGTGATGATCGCATGGAAAGCAGTCTTCTTTTAAACTGTGTTTTCTTTAGTCTTCGCATGTTTAAATGTAACCAATTACATCAACACGTAAGTTTCAGTTATCTCTTTCTCCTCCGTTGGTCACCCTTCTTTTATTTCAGTATTTCCCCTTTCTTGTCTTTTCAGCTGGACAAGAATGTTATCAGAAATCAGTCGGCCTCGGAAAGGGATTATTTACAGTTCCGTATCTACGTCGATTTTTATCCTTTATTCTGGATGAGCGATTTAAACAGAATCGGGAAAAATAAGTCCATTTACTTATTCTATCGATGTATGTTTGTTTTGGTGCAAAGGTCGCCGATAATCTTTTCCTCTTCGTCATCTGCGTAGCAGCTTTCGTCATGAGCCGTCAAAGACAACTCCATAATGGATACAACCTTCATCGCAACTAGCATTCGATAGTAATGCGCGACATAGTGGTTATTTTACGTAGACTCTTTGGGTAAAAAACGGCCCGCGGGCTGAATGCAGCCCGCCGCCTACATTCACCCGGCCCGCAAAGATGAAATTGGTGTGAAACATAAGTTGTTTGTCTTCGTCTATGTAAGTACCCTGCAAGCCGCCTTTCGGCGTGTGGCAGGGGGTGCATACACCATGACTTTATTTCCCTAATCGATTACTTTCCCGTATCGTTCCCGGAGAAAATGATCTTGAATCAAGTCGTTCTAGAATGTATTTCTCTGATCTTTCTCGCTGTATCAGAACAGCATATGTAACCTAGTGGACGCATTATATCGGCTACATCATCTGTGAACGTGCTTTCTATAAATTTATCCAGTAAATTAATCCTTTGTTTAAATCTTCTAAAGATTCCCATCTTGCGTCTTGAAGCATCTGAGTAACGCTCACTGATTTATCGTAGCAATTCTTCACAAAACATATCGCCTTTCGCTGTGCCTTTTCCAATTCCCGAATACAACATCTAACTGCAGGGTCCCATACACCTCATGTATACTCAAGATGAGCCTTAACTAACGCAAAACCACATCGCTCGCGAACCTTTTCTTTGCTCCGACCGAGTATTCTCATAACAAAGCCGAGTTTCTTAAGTGCTCTTCCGCATATATTATGGTTGTGGGTACTCCCTGTTAAGCCATTCGTAAGGGTTACTCCAATATATTTCACAGATTCTACTGTGGTTAAATTAAATTAATCGGTTTAATCCGTTTAATGTTGTGCATGAAGAGGATTATTTATCCCTATGAATAATTTTCCGTTCACATCAGGATCCATCTATTTGAATATTCTTCAATTAATCCATTTACTGTCCAAAGTTCAGTACACCCGAAGTAAATGATGCGCTTCTTCGAGGTAATGTGTAACTCAGAAATTTCCTTTGTGTTTATTAGTTAATGGTGATATTTAAAAAAGTTGCGCTCGTGTTTTCATATCAAGGAAATTTATCGAACTGATCTGTGTGAGATAAATTTCCTTGATATAAGAACATGACATTGCAGTTAATGTTTTGTCTTGACATTATAAACAAGGAATACCTTTTTCACAGGTGTTCTATTACTATTTTTATTTGTCATGGTATACCAAATTTCCATTGCAAATCGCTAATAATTTGATAGCTTGATATGATTGACCCAATGATAATATTTGTCATTTTTGGGTATTTTGGTATTGATGACTCGCGTTACGTTTACCACCGAATACTGTATTTTCATACATTGCTGTTTTCATGTTTGAAACGAGTCTTAGCCAAGATCTCAATTCAAGTCCTTAATGCCGTTCAAATTTTAATTTTACAATATAATGCAATAATGAAAGCTTATTTCACACTGCTGGCGGGCCTCGTCTTTCACGGTTTATCTTCACGTGTTTCGCTCTTTCGCGGTGTATCATTCGCAACCACCACGCAGGTTATCTCTTCCTTGTTATAACATGGATCCATATCTCGATGAGGGATACCTCACCGCCAAGCTAAAATTAGTATTCAATACCAATACATACCTTATTTACTTTTTAAGAATTGGGCAGAAACTCGAAGATACTTTAGTTACAAAAGAATGAGTGAAGTAAATTCGCTCAAAATACCCTATGAAGGGGTCAATAAGATGCATAATTTTATTTTACTGTTAGTTCAGTTAATAAGTGTTTATCCGTTTATCGTTAGTACCAGGAATGGAAGATGGTCTTTTAAACAACGATTTTCAAAGAATCGTTATTGAAATCGGAAATTAAGTTAAAAATTCTTGAATGTCGATTCCCGAAAAAGTTCCGACCGATATTTCCGATTCCTACTAGCCTCCCCATCATTAGTTGTGATATATCAACCGCCGTATCTTCTTTCATACACTTTTTATGGTAAATCTACCGCCTCTTACACTGTTTTCTCTCGTATTTTGTCAGATCCTAGTGAATGCAGTCGAAATTGACAGTTATCTGTTCTACAAGTGATTGGTTATCCTTAGATTTACAGAAGATTATATATAACATATCGATATTATTGAATTGAAGCCAAACAATTTAATGAAAATAACATGAATGTATATTCCTGTAGCTGAAAATGTTGTGGTCTTAGAGAAGATCGGTTACTCATACAATGTTTTCAAACTGTCATTGAACCGTGATTATTTTCGTTCCGGTTTCGTTCCGTTTCCGGCAGCTAATGTTGAAGCGGTTTGAACCAATGTTTTACTCTATTACTGCAGTCCTTCTGAAAGGTTTTTATCTGTGCAAACTTTTAGTGACATCCAATTTGATTGTTTTGGAATAAAAGTTAAAGAAATAATCAATTTATAAGGTAAGTTACTAAAATATTATTGTTGATTAGTGAGTGGCAACTCTCCTTACCCATGATTACCAAATATTCATACAAAAGTGTTCTACTTTTCGGTAGGTCCACGTGTCTTAATATCCCTATATAGTGCTCTTTTTAGTTTTCTGGTAATTTATCCCACTCCTTATGTCATGTAACATCTTCTGCCATTGTTTTTTCCCTTGCATTCTGTCCTCAATTACATTTTCAGCAATCCCTCTTCTATCAATATTTGACCCGCCCAATTCTTCTGTCGACGCTTAAAATAATGATCATATAAATAATAATTAAAGGATTGGATGTAAAAAGAGACGAATAAGTCTCAATATCGCCCTTAAAATAAAAAAGTTTTATTATTATTATCATTCATTACTTAAATCAAAACCCTCTTCTTCTCAAACATTTGTAGCACCTCTGTGTTTGTTTTTCTATTTACCCAACTTACTTTTTCCATTATAAATACTAAATGTAACAAGTATTACACCTAATTAGAACGCTGATCGGAAATTGTACCAAGATACATAACAGTTTCAGGTAAACGGTCTATAGTTCTTAATTTTGCCATTTGGGTTCGATTTCATTCTAGTAAAAATATTTTACTCTTGTTTTGATTTTCGGTTCGATTCCTCTTCATTTCAACAATATCTTTGGACTATATCGTTAATTTTTGAATGCATTTGAAAGTTGCATTTTAATTATGTTAGGTAACCTACAAATATGTATACCTTACATCGTATATCTAAGGTGATAAATACATCAGTGTTGTTATCATCCCTTCTCACGTAGGAGTTTCCCTAAGCGTGAGCTTTCCGAAAATATGAAAAAAATCTGTGTAGCCGACATGTTCCATACATTTAAAAGGTAACGTCTTCGAAATCCTTCAAATTTACGTTCCGAACTGAACCGTCGGAGGCGTGATTCTCCCGAATTCCGCACTGGCGCCACTTTCGCCTATTTTAGTTTTTCTTTACTCCATAGTCTACTATGTGTGAAACTTCGTTAAAGACGTGAAAACGCGAAAAATTTGGAAAAAATGGCGATTTGCCTTTTTGCGGGGGTAGCGCACCTGCAAAATGCGGAATGCTTCCGCATAACACCGTACATGAGTCGCAATTATCTAAAGTTTTGCTCAACGCGGAAGCTGTGGAACTTGAATTTAGAGCTCTTAACGGCTCTAGACGTCCTTACACCCTGCATATCTCCAGCAGTCTACCTACGTTCGTCTCAAGACCTCTTCATTGCGCCTCTGAATATGTATACCTGTTTTGATAGTGAGAAAAGGCGAAGTGCGATGGGAAGGCACGTTTTAGTCTCGTAACGTCACTTAATGAAGTTACATTCGCATGCCGTACTCATTTCTTTCCGCTGTCTAACTTAAAATACTAGTTTCCCTTTTGTTGTCGCTACCCAGTTAACGTAACATCACGAAATTTCCAGATGTATGAAATTGATGTAGTAGATAGTGAATATAATTTAAGAATGTTCTCTATTGTAGTAGGTTCTGGAGCGAAGAGGTGGTAATGTGAAAATGGTCATTTGACCGGAACAAGTGGAAGATTAGTTAAGTAAGATAATGAGTGTATTATTGCAAATTCAATCCTGATTAATTCACTGTGCGAGTATGAAGATTTATGAAGTATAAAGGTCATTAGTAAGGCGAGATTGAGACCGAAAATTCTTCCATCTAAACTCGTCAATGTTATTAATGAAAACATGAACAAATTTGTAAATAGAAATAGTGTGGTAAACTTAAGAAGAATTTGTGGATGTAAAAAACCTAAGTAGTTACGAAAAAATATCTCCACGGTAGGAAAACACCCACAGAGAACGGGGATGTAAAAAAACCCGCGCACGCACTATGAAGCGAAGATGCTGGGGATTAAGTGTAAAGATGTGAGAAATAAGTCGGGGAAGCTTTAAAATGCCAATGGAAAGTTGGAGATGGTTATCAGGAAATTAGTGTCAGCCGGAGTTATGCGTCGTGAGAGGTGCAGGAAAAGCTTAAAATGGTGGAAAACGAGTTTACTTCAGGAAATAATGCAAAATGATGATAACAACAGCAATTATAAAGGAAAATGTAATAGTTAGGCACGGAAAACACGAAAATTCTCAAAAATTCGTTTCCTCATTCTATTATTTGACGTCTTCCTGTCGGGTCCTAAGCCGGATGTATGTTTTAAAATTTCAATTATTTCCACGATCTGAATCACAGGTCCAGTGAATGTTGGATTCTCTGAAAATGCATCATTTCCTTCAAGTTTTGGTCAGTTTGGTTTTGCCGTCTCATTCGCCTACAGATAATGAGAATTATATTACTGCGAAAGATGACTCTTAGATGGCCCTAAGAAAACGCTCATTACCTTAAATGTTCGTTTTTTAATTATTTAATAGCCAGTTTCTTATAGATGAAAAGCAGCCAGACGTGGAAATTAACAAACTGAGAAAATGTAGGCAAAAGTTTTAAAATAGGTTAATTTTGATTGAGTTAATGGGCAGTTATGACATAGTGGGCTAAAAATTAAACGTTATGCCGGTTTAGAAAGGCCGAAAGGCAACATCTTACACGGTTAGTTTGACGAGGGAATATCCAGAACTGCTTCAAATAGGAATAAAATGTGAATGGAATGGAGTTGGATCACTTCTCAGATGATGAGGATAGGTGATATATAATTTATGTTTCGCAAGACTTAATTATTGCAATAATAACCAAAACCGAGTGTCTGGTATTATCAAGTATATCTGCCTGTTTTTCTTGGTATGTATCTATAACTCTTCCCGTAGTAGTTTGTTTATCTTAGCATGGCCAGAAAACGTCAATTGATGCCTGAACGATCAAAATTATTACGTAAAATGTTGTTGTTTATGAGACAGCGAAAATAATTGTTAAAACCCTAAGGAGAAATGGACATGAATAAATCTGACTGGACTGGGACTCGAACCAGATCTTCCACTAACCACTCCTCTAGCCAATTAAGCTATCCTGCCAGAACATTTCGGTACGGTAAATGGTTCTGGCACGATAGCTCAATTGGCTAGAGCAGTTCTCGGTTAATCTGCAAAGCTGCCTTTATCCCTTTTCCTTGACATTTGCGAAATTGCTAAGTACTTAAATTTTTAACTTTGTCATTGCGTTCAATAAGGTAGAGTCGAAAAGTATTATATAAAATTAACCACTATTTTGCGAAAAATTGATGGCCGTTGTTGTCACCTAATCCTACAGGTAATGAATTGTGTTCAAAAATTAGGGAAGTGAAGTGGCCAAACTGAGGAACAGCTTGTAAGGAACCTTGGCAAACGTCTGGTACATACAGGGAGAGGTACAGATGTTATTGACCCTAATCGCAACATGTGTTTAGTGTTTACATGCAAACTCGTAGTGGGCATTAAAGTAGTTCCTATTAAACTTTACGTTCGCATGCGAAGATGTCAATGTGAAAGATAATTAAATGTACCGTTTTGATCCTCAGTGTATTTGTAGCCCCTAATCTCGATTGTATCGTGCTGATAAATAAGCGAAAATTGTTTTGTACGCTATTAGTTCTAGGGTACACATTTCTTAAGCAGCTTTACCTTTATATCGGTCTGATACGTAATGATGGATTTTATCTTGGCGAAGGCTTCCGCATCCACGTAAACCTCGCTCCGAGATTTCTGCTGTTTTTCTGTCAATCTTCCTCCCGTACCATCTTCATACCGTTATCTTCTCTCCCCGCCTTCCTTATTTAATTTCTGACATTATCCGCTTCCCTACGACCTCAATTCGGCGTTTGCTGTTCTCAGAATTCGAGTCTCATTTCTCTCTTTTAATTTTCTCAATTAACGTTATTTGTTATCCCGCTATGCGTTTTACATCCACACCGGGCTTTGTTAGGGCTCGGCTAACCTTCAGGCCGCACCACACCCACATCTCAAAGGCTTCTCAGCATGTTTACGTCTTCCTTTCTCGGAGTCCATATTTCACACGCGTAAGAAGCTGCACTCTTGTTACCTTCCAGCAATCCGCCGTACTGCTTGAAAGAAAAGCGACGATTTCAGGATCAACCATGTTAACACAAGATGGCGGAGGATCAAGTCTCATTCTTTTGATTTGAATCTGTAAACTAAGGAAAATAAGGTGGTTAATGTGTTTAAGTAGAGACCACAGTTTCATCGTAGGAGTCGTAGACCACAAAATCCGTTTAGATTGTGGGTTGTTTTCCCGTACGAAAGAGGCAGAATATAAGGGTATTAGGAATCGTATGAAAGTAGGCTTAACCAATCAATTTCGGCGTTCAAGGATGTTTTCCTTTGTGCCAGAGTTGCCAAAAGCCTTATTCGGAGTGGAGGGAGACGATTCATCTTCATTCTGCGTTATTTTTATGGCCAAAAAGCTTTTATATCCGAAAGGATTTGTAATCTAGTGACCGTTTGGGAATTCTCATTCGAAAGAGGAAGTTTATGGTTTAGCTTACATTTTCCCATATTCTCTCTCTGCTGTATTCAGTCCTTAGATTGGTTTGCAGCTGCTCGGCATCTGGATCGCTTTTGTGGGTTCATCTTCTTTTCTGCATATGCACGTCCCTTGTTATGCACGTACTGGAATCTTGCTATTCTTCTGCTTCTCTTTCTATCGACGTAAACTTCCAGCGGAGTAAAGATAACCCTGGTTAATAAGCTCATCTCTGTATTTTAAAGCACACCTCCAAAACCGTCTATATTTTCCAATTTTCTTTAAAACCTCGTAATTTCTGATCTTATCCATCCATCTTACCTTCATCATTATCCTATATCACCACATTTAAACGATTCTAACCTTTTCTTATGTTCCATCCTCACTGTCAATGACTCACAGCCAAATACAGCAGTATTCCAATCATAATATTGGTAATACGTATTTTGAAGGAGAAAATCGATACTTATTGGTCTCTTCTTATATCTAAACCTTTGTCATTAAAGATGACAAAATTACATTACGCTGCAAGGAGACAACTTTCATGGAATTTTACTTGTTAATAAACGTGTTTATTTTCTTTGCGCGAACTAGCAGTCATAGGAATCTTTATAAGATTGGTTATAGCATCATTTTGAAAATAGCTGCAATTTGCTGAGAAAGGATGGCGCTTATTCGAAGAAATAACTTTTGCCACAAATAAAATAGAACTACTTATTAGCTTGTCATGTACCTGATGAGTTGTAGGCATAGTTCACGTGTAATGATAACAATACGTTTTTATTGAAGGCGATATTGAGACTTATTTGTCTCTTCTTACAACTAAACCTTTTTTACTACAGATACAATGAAATAGGTATTGGGAGTTGAACACAAGAAAAGCAACAAAAGAGGGAACTATTATGTGGGTTTAAAAAAACATCGTCTGCAATTATGAAAATGAAAACCCCGCTAGAAAGCACCCTCATGAATGGGACCTACGAAACCTACTGATAGAAGCAACTATAATTTAAAATAAGAGGAGAAATGAAAAATGGGTAAAAGAAAAGTGTCAACAACACACCTGGAAAAATAGACAAAAAATTCATAATTCTTACAGATAATTCAGACAGTAACAGATACTGGGTTTGAAATTATAAGTAGTAGGCAGTAGCATATAATTAAACAGAAGAATAAAAGAAAAAAGTAAATATAATATAAAGATGAAATAAACGAGTATTGGTAAAACAAACGAACATAGGAAGATTTTTTTCTTTTCAGATTGATTTCTTTGCCAGTCAACATAATATATTTACTATTAAACGCTGTGTTGTCTAATTCTGCTCCAAATATCTCCTCTACAAGGAAGATTGTGGTTTTATATATCTTCCTTTATTGTGTTAGTAACCGACTGATATTTAGGGAAAACGTTTAAAACTGGTGAGAAAGTTAGTGATTTATATTCTTCTTCGGGTTTAAAAGTTTTGTTTTATTATACAGATTTAGCAAACCCTGCTTCCCTGGCTATCCATAGAATCCATGTTCTGGTCTAAATGAGGAAAATCGGAGTATCTTGTTATAATCCAGTTTATTCCACTTCTTCAAAGCCCTCGCTGCAAGCAATATCGCTAATGGTGATAAAGCACCAGTTGGCTCGAATTTAGAGAAGTTTTGTCTTTTTTTACAGAGTCGTTCGTAACTTCATCTCGTGGCGAGATTGCTCCGAGGATATATGAGTTTTCTCGAAGATTTCCCGCTAAAAATAAAAATATTCTTTAGAGAGAGGGATTCCGCGAGTGCGTATCGATATGATTTTTATCGTTTTAATCTTATAAACGCTTAATAACGAAGGCGAAGAAATGAGGCCATGGCCAACCCATCAATATCTCTTCGATCTTAGGGCGGTTCGCTGTTGGGAAATATTTGTAATCTGCTCTCGATATTAGCACTTGTTCCCAAGAGAGAGTGGAGAGTGATTTGGACTTGATTTCTCATCAAGGTTTTGGTATCCTCCAGGGTTTACTCGCATTGTTTTCTTTTGACAAAGTATATAAAGCGACTTTAAACTGAAAGCCCCCAATCATTTCGGTTTCGCGGGCAGTATTTACTAAGTCTTCAATCTCATAGGCTGGCGTAACTGCCCGTTGCAATCAGATGTAAGGATGACATTCACCATTGTAGTTAAAAGGGTCTCTGACAGGTGAACCGGATTCTGAAAACGATTATTCGATGATAATTGGCTTAGTGCAAAGTAGTGTTTATGTACTAAGATAGCAGTGAACGACATCAATCCTGATAATGTTACAAGACAAAGTTACGTGCATCCTAAACCACGGATGCTGGCCTACCAAATGGATGGCCAAAGTATACGCTTTAATAATATTTTGGCGTTCGAAAAGTTTTGGCGTCATTCTGGGAATAACCCTTGGAATCCCTTGAAAGGGTTTTTGGACCTTCAAGGGTCTGCTGGCCCTTATCCATTAACTCTGCCAAAATTGATATCCATGCTATGCTGCAAATACTGCTGAGGTTGCATCACCTTTGTAAATTGCTAAGCTGGATTATCGTATGGTCTTGATCAGCGGTGAGTCAGGGCCGCATGTAACATTCGGCCGCATAAAAATAACATCAGACCGCACATGAAACCATCAGGCCGGGTTTGAGCGGTATCTTTCCTACATTTAATAGGTTAGTGTCGAAATTGCACGATTTCCAAGTCAAACCAAACAATATTTTCCGTTTTATTTTCACTCGACGTTAGAAGCAAGACCGGGAGACAGCTATTTAAATAAGTAAATTTGTTTTAGGAAGTAAGGGCCTCAGCGAACGCCCAGAAAGGTTGCAAGTTGTCCACCTCTGGTCTAGATAGATACTATTCATAGTGGATTCGTACTATTCATTGTCCGTTTCGCTCAAATAATAAGTATTATTTTTTCTTTCACATGATTGACAGGAAACTCAAGCTTATTGTGTTCAAGGAGAGACACAAAAATTGATTTTTGAGATCTTGTCATTAAATTATTAAATACTTATCTCATGATTCAAATACCAATGGATGAAGCACATTTTCTGCTATAATTTTCAATGATGTTTAAGCGAGGGTGTATCTTCCTACGGCATTATTATATTGCCGAAATATCGTTAAATCGTCAAATTTACGTTTTCCCTGCTGCTGCACTCTCGAAAGACGCATCTTGGCCTGTTAACTATGCCACTTATCCCATCAATTTCGGCCCTTATATGTTGCAGAAAAAAATCAAATAATAAAATCGTCTGGTCTCACAACAAACGCTTTGGCAGCCCCAGCTTTCTGCTGGGAAAGTCACTAGCAATAAAATTTTACTGCTTTTTTGCAAAACCAAAGCCTCGTTAGCTAAAACTTTTGTCGGCCTATATAGTGCGTCAAAATTTGGGCCATCATATATCATCGTTATTATTTCTGCAAAAAATAACTTAATGTATTATAAACAGTATTATTTGAAAAACTATCCAGCTAGACTCTAATGTGCACTATCTTTATACACACGAATCATTAGTTTGGAAAGTATGAATTTGTAAGCTTTAACTAATAAAAAAACAAATGCTAACAAAATTATCCATGTGTATTTAAAAGCTCGTAGAATAGAGGGGGTATCTTTTTATTTAAAAACTTGGGTAAAAACTGAAACAAAAAAGGAACAATACCTTTATATAAATCATCTACCTATCATATTCAAGTCCTGAAATTCAGAACATCAACTTGACATTACTCTGTTTTAATATTACGTAATTTTTATTATTGCTGTTATTCAGTTAACATTAAATGAGTGAATTAAGAATGTTTAAAAATATGTTAAAAATAAAAATTTAATTTGGAATATATACAAAGCGGAAATGACGAACCAAGGATGACCAAGATTCCATATTCGTACAATAATAAGTAAAGTCAAATTAAATACGATATTTAGGTGTTGTTATGGAAATATTAATTATGTTATCGTTTTATGTTTATTTCACGGGAATTTGCTTTGAGCTTCCGCGATAGAGATATCAAAATTCACTTCCTTGCGAATAACTCGGTAAAGCATTTGGAGACCTCTTCAGATGAACGTAGAAACGTTAGATGTCAGTATAAGCGACGATTGTAAATAATGACGGGAAATAAAAGGAAGCAGCTTCACATTACATATATCTTACATTCACCCCTTCCCCCATGACAATTTATGCTGAAAACAGCATTCAAAAGGCAATGAGAGCCAAATTCGCCTTATCCAGAATCTTATTTAACATCTCAGGCAACCATAAACAATAATCGCATGCGCAGTGTCTTCCAGAAACGGCTTATAATATTAATAATAATTTATTTCGTCACAAAACATTCGTGTAAACAGAGAATATTGTCTTGAATCGGTGACATGTTAAATCTTAAGTACAAATGACTACATTACATAAATATAAATTACATAAAAATAGCTATTTTATTTACANATACGCATTGGTGAATCTAAAAGGAGGCAATTCCCCAATCCTTCTTATGGCTAGCGATTTATCTAGATTTGACTAGGAGCTCGATGTGAAATAATGGTAGCGAAACTTTATAAGATTTTAATAAAAATCTTGCATTTATTACGGCTAAAGTGTACATGTAATAATAACAATAATTTATTCACAAGATATTCATGTACACAGAGATTATTCTGTCTTCAGTGACATGTCAAAGTTTAGGTAGAAATGACTACAACACATATTTATAAATTACATAAACATAGCTATTTTAGTTACAAACATTTTTATATAGTAAATTTGAATGAAATTTGCAAAGGAACTTCACATTGTAAAAACAATTATAAGTATATACAAGTACATCATTACTAACTAATACCGCACATAACTATATCCAACAGGATACATCCTTGTCAAGTAGGTATTCTTCCGCTGAATAGTGACATTTCTTTAACAATATTTTTTAAAGATTTTCCTGGAATCTTTGCTCATAATCATAATATTTTAGTAGAAATGTTTCAGGAATTTAATGTAGATCTTGATGCCCATGTAGTATGGTGTTCTTTCATACATGCTAAGCCGATGTATCGGATATAATAACTCATTGTTCCTTCTGGTGTTATAGTTATGTAGTGCTACCATCTTTTCAAATATGCTCTTTTCTTTATGTACATACCTTATTAATTCATAAATATAAATGCGGGATAGCGGAAGTATATCGAGTTTTTCAAAATTGGTTTACAAGAGTCTATGATCGGCGAATGTCATTTTGCGTGTATTGCATTTTTTGTATTGTAAACAGTTGACCATCCTGAGGCTATTCCCCACAATATAATTCCATATTTCAGTACGGAGTGAAAGTAACCATAGTACACAACTAGTCTTGTTGGCCTATTAGTGATAGGAGCAATACAGGATTATTATATTACTATGCTGCCGCACAATTTATAAAACCGCACGCGGAAGATATTATGATACCTTCAGCTGAGATAAGTTTTATACAATTACAGATTCAACGCGCCATTACTTGATGGCCCACTTCCCGAAATTTTTATGAACAGAGCTCAGTAACTTTCGATAATACAAACCACAGGAAGTTGACATTGATTGTAAAAGATTCTAAAAAAATCTATCATAAATGGGAGTGAATAAGTGACTTGCGTAATGCAAGCGGTGTTTTTAACTTGAAATAACTTAAATTTTAACGAGAAATTTCTGAGGAATTTAACTTATTTTAAAGGGAGATGGAAATCCTATGCGTGAGTGCCCAAAGTAGCAAACAGAGCTATGATGGTGATATTCTTGTTATATATTCTTCGTTGAGAGGAATTACACTTCAAAGTAAATCATTCTGAATTCCGTCTATTGATTCCCAAGGAAAAACTGGCTTGAAAAAAGTCTGGCAGGACTGGAACTCTTATTTGATCTCCCAATTGCCAGTCGGTTGTTCTATCCATGAAGCTATCATACTTGATGAAAGAGGAATAAAAACACGCTACCACAAGATCATCATACTTCAGGATTATCATACCTGCCCCAAACGGTAAGTCTAAATGTTCTGGCTGGATAGCTTGATAAATAGAGCAACCGTCCGGAAATATGGAGATCCAGGTTCGAGTCTAGGTCCTATCAGACGTTTTTAGTATCCAATTTTCCTTGGGAATTTTCCTGGGTGCATGCCTTTCATCTACATCTACATAAATACCCTGCAAGCCGCCTTACGGCGTGTGGCAGGGGGTGAAAGCACCGGGCGTTCGGACTATTTTTTAGCCTATTATTATCATGTATAGTTCGCGGAAAGAATGAATTCTTAAAACGACTCGTCCTAGCATCTATTTCTCTTATTTTGCGCTCATTGTCGGATCGTCCAAGGTAGCAGGGGGGTCTCATAATATCTACTAAATCGTCCACAAATGTACTTTCCCTAAATTTATCAAGCAATCGAAATCTAGCTTCTAGTCTCCTATCTTTTAAGGATTCCCAACCTGCCTTACCCTTTTGCTATACGCAAGTAATTATTTTGTTGTCGTTAATGGAAAAACCTTAAGTACATAATTAATGTTATAACATACATATCAGCATGTACCGCAATGGTTTGGCACCCTGTCGGCACTCAAGACATTTATTTAATGAAACAAGACACTTGCGACAAAAGATTCGCCATCCCTTCTCTATGCTTACTCAATAAATCTCCCGCAGCATTTCTTCGACCCATCCGCCCTACCGAGTCGACCCAACACAAACCTACGCTACCTTAACCTCGTCTCTTTCCATGCTTTTAACGTAAGATCTTTCGGGACTCTCACTGTATTTTACGCGTGGGGAATGTTTGAGAGAACCCCACTTTGGGAAAATTTTCTCTATCCGCCCGCTGAGTCACCTTCCCCATGGGAAGCGTCCCGATCCGCCCTCGACACCTTAAGGACGTTTCGTCCGTAGCCAATTCCTATCAAAATTTAATGGAATCGTATCCATGACATGACGCTGTTGAGTCAGAACATTTTTCGGGGACGAAAATGATATTCGGCGGTACTTGGACTTCATTCAAACCGATTCGTATCTCGATAGGTCCAGATCTCGGAATCTATTCCATCGCAAGGCAGGTAAGTTAATTCATTCTGTAATGGACACTGAACTGTATTGCATAGTGTTATGGAGGTGAATGTGGATGGCTTAGATGATCATTGTATCATGCGCCTTTCTTATAGTTGTCTGTATGCATCGCTGACGCAGTCTACTAAACTACCACCACTTCCCAAGGAAGAATGGACTTGAAAAAAGTCTGACGGGACCGGGAATCGAACCCGGGTCTCCCAATTGCCGGGTGCTCTGTCCGTTGAGATATCCCGACAGAACACTTCTACAAGCCATTCGGGAGCTTACGCTTACCCTTACCCGTTTTCCTGTATCTACTACTTCGTGGTATAATGGCAGATCTATTTGAACGGTGATAATGGAAGTAACAATTCGCTTCTTGGTCGTGAAATTAATTCGTAGCACCCTTAAAAAAGAGTATAGGGGATAAATTTTACCTAATTGAGGATAATAATTTTTATTTTTATTAAAAATCATCACTGCTAGTAGGTACGTGACCTGGTAGCAGTGGTTACAATTTACAAAAATGTTACATTGCATATACACTTAAAATTTTATGAAATATGAAATTACATGAATTGAGAGGATGGCACTTGCCCTAGAAGGGAGGGAACCCCCTTCGAAAACCACCCTTAAGTAGTAGTCACAATACCTAATCAGATACAAGAGAACAGGGCATACATTACTTGATTCTGACTATAAGAATCTCTAATGCTGAAAACACTTGTCCTTCGATGAAAATTTTCTGTAAAACCACTTGTCCTTACATACAATATTTTAAAACAGTCCAAGGTGAATCACCTCATCCCCACCTTTCCACTATACCGTTGACATTCTTCCAACTAAAAATCTTAAGAATATAGGAGTACTATTTCCTCTTCTATCGTAAATTTAGGTTCTATCTATACGTCGGTCTTTTTTCCACGTCCAGACAATGAATATTCCACTCACGAGGAGATACTGGGACACAAACTGTAAAAAATGGCTTCAATTACCTCAGTGGGCGTGAAAGAAAATTGACGGATTTCAATTTATGTGCAGCGTCATAATAATACTTACATCCACTTGCTGATGAAATTTAAAAATCGCAAGGAAAAATGGACTTGAAAAAGTCTGACGGGACCAGGAACTTATGGGAACTTACTTCGCAAGTATTTTACATCCTTTTTCTCTTTGTATGTTTCTATTTCTTTCTTTTTCGTGCATTAACTTTCCGGTCCCGTCAGACTTTTTTCAAGTCCATTTTTCCTTGGGATTTTTCCTGGGTGCGCACCATCTTGCGCAATATCACCCTTACCCGTTTCCTGTATTAAAAATCGCAATCGAGCTCCGTTTTTTCTAGGAAACTGCTTTTATATTCGATCTACCTAATACAGTCGCGTTTTGAGTCAAATTTTTGCTCCAAATACCCTAAAAACACAAGGTTCTATTACCTTTTACCCTCCTACTTGCAATGCGTACTTGGTTAACGACAAGTGGCTGTGATCAAAATCTGTCTCGGATAACGACGCAGGCTTTTGTTTACGACGCTCTCTGGTGAAGATTGAGAATTAAAAACTTCTTTTATGACGATTCATTTTATTAATGATGATTTTTTTGTCGCAAATATAATTTAACAAACTACATGTACCGTCTTTTAACGACATTTTAATGAGTTTTATCTGCATATTTGATATGCAGCATGGTTGTGAGAAATCGAGCCTTAGATAACGACGATTTTGGTTAACGACGACAATCTTGGAACGGATTACCGTCGTTAACCAAGGTACCACTGTATATAAGATAGTGATACCTCGGATAATGTGTAACCCTGCCAACGAATTTTTCTTTTGCAGAAGACTTTTTCGTAGTTTATTGCACTCAACTTCTAATAGAGACTAGGGTGCAAATATTTCGGTCGTGACTTGCAAATGCTTGGGCGCTCGAAAAACAAATTTGAACGAAACATATGGACTATGGACAACATGGATTTTGCCCTATTTCTCTGACAAGTAAAACAGGTTTTGGCGAGCTTCACGTATATTTTGCGTTTTGAAACCCCTTTTGCTGGAAAATCTTCAATGTTCATTTGGCTTACGAACGTGATTCCAGGATTTATCGCTCAACTTTTTTAGCTATTTGCTATGGATTTATAATGATGCGGATCTTTTGCCTTGATTTCGCCCGAAGTAAAGTAGCTATGAACAGTAAAACCTGCCTAAAGTGACTACTCACGGAACCATCGAAAATTGTCACATTAGACAGCTGGTCACTACAGTAAGATTATGCTATAAAATGTTTGGAAAGTTTTCCTTATTTTAAGGAATAATAAAATCTCTAAAATTAATTCGTCTGCGTGAAATATTTCATTTTAGTTTATAATATGAAAACTACACGACAGAGAAAGAAATAAAAAATCGGCATGACATTAAAAACAGAAAAGCTGTTAGATCAGTTTTCCCAAAGAGGGAGATTTCATTTTTTACATAAATCCATCGGATGTTATTTGATTTAATGTTTGCATCTTTTTACAAATAGAGTCGGCAACTATCACCAAATTGTAAGAAAGACCAATTTTTATTTTTTCCTGTTAAACTTAAGGTGAACTTCAAACTTTTGGAAATCAAATTAAAAATTTAATAATTTAATAACAATTTCTAAAAGGAAAATATTGAATGTAAGAGTTATTTTCTTTAATTGGTCACTCTAAATTAGATATTGTTCTCGATTTGTTCTCCACATAGGTGGTCACTGGTCACAGTAGAGAGGTGGTCTCAGCACGCGAAAAATATTACATTTGATTCATATTAATTTTATAGGGACAGATAAAAACTGGTTAATCAAGCAGATGGTCACTATAGGGAGGTGGTCACATAGGCACGTTCTCCTAGAATTGGATAAAGATACACTGACTGCATTTGCTAGTTTGTTATATCGCTCGAGTACTCCCGTTAAGTTCAACGTCGTACCTCGAAGACCCTATAGCAGTTCGTAAGTCAAGTCACAGCTTCATCTAAAGCGAAATTGTTACCTAGAACGGATAGCGTGGCGTAACGAACCGTCGAGGGATACCATACATCCCCGGATGTGAGAAGTTTTTTAGTCCATCGAGAAATAGGGCGTCGTCGTGTAATCTAGCCCTCACCAAGCTTACGTACTTGATACGAAAGGAAATAATGCTCTGAATTTTTCCCTACGAAAATGAGGTCCCAATACTCATTGCCGCGTAATACTCATTTATTTATTTAATTGCAATACGTTGCAATTTGGCCGGTGGACCAGGTGGCAAAGGTCAAGGAGGACATAAGAAAAATACTAATGAGATCCGTCCGGCATTGGTCCAAAGGCGGGAGGAAAACCCCTCCATAAATCTCCCGTGGACATTACAGATCTTAACAATAATTACGTAATTCTAGAGTTATTGCAACACCTGTACAGAACACACATAAAATTAAAAGTAATTAAGTCATGCATAATATGTCGTACACCTACATAGAGAAATATAAATAATATATATAATCATATCTATGAATTTATAAATTAATATAATGAATGCAAACGAATAAAATTTTACAATCTTTTTAGATTCGTTTTGAGATGTTTAGCATTTTTCGGCATTGGAATGAGAAGTTCTCCAGGTAAAGCCTTCCATTCCCTTACACATTACTGATAAATGTATACTTCCCCACATCGGATTTCTGTTCACGTTCTTTTATTTTTAATTGGTGATCGCCGCATCCAATATAGACTAAGAAACCTCCTAATTCGTCCCAGCCATCTTTACAGTTGAACGCGTTAAATACACCCGCTCACCAAAAGTCTTCCTCCACAACCCTAACGATTCCCATTTTAGCTGATCTATCATTTTACTAAAACTCTCACCCTTCTGAACGCCACTCAATTAATTTGTCGAGTACTCACTATTTATTGATAAAATTTGAGAACATTTAGCTTTAAGGACATACAGGTGTGAATGTACGACATGACTGGGACTCGAATCCAGCTTTCCCACTTTCCGGGCAGGTATTCTAACTACTAAACTACCATACCGGTCTCTTCCTCTATGTTGTGGGAATGCTTTGTGAGCAAAGCCTGCTGTTTATCATTGGGATTCAGCCACACGGATTTTCCGTGCTGCATTATTTCCGTTCCCAACATTCCTTAGCTTAAGTTTGCACAAATGTACGAATGATATCGCATATCCTGAATCGCATACACGGACTACATGGTTCATTTCGTCGTTTAAATGAAAAAATTCAGAAGAATTGAAACTTAAATATCTCCCTTGGCAATGGTAGCGCAGCTCCGTAAGCTATGAACCCCCAGCTATATTCTTGCTACCCAAAGATGACAAAAATTAGAGGGAGATATGATCCCGTAACGTTCTAGCCAAAAATGCAGAATAATCATCAGTCGAACGAATTTCGTAATAGCTATGTCCTTGTGGAAATATGGCGGAATTTTCCTATTTACGTAACATTTATCCCTGGCGCCGTTGGTAATGCAGAGGTCTAGTCAAGTTTTTGAAATGAAGGAGTGAGAAATATTACTTTACTTACAGGAGACATAATGTTAAGTAGTAATTCCCAAACTATGTGCCATCTCACTATGATTTGCAGTGAAACAGCTGCTGGTGTACCACGCAGTATCCAAGAGTGCCATGTGCTTCTAACGTAACGTGCTTTTTTTCGTTTTGATTTCTCAATGGATTTTGCTGAAAGTTTAAAAATCCATTCTGTACTTTATATACCCGGCTGCGGTAGCGGAGTGGTTGGCATGCTAACGCGAGGTACCGGGTTCGAGTCCCTAATAGTCGATGTCTCCGTATTTTCCAGTTTTAAATAATAATCATTATTAAAATGGATGTCATTTGGATATTCCTGTTTCCATTAAAGAAATTATTCTTGTTATTTATTTTTAACTAATAAATGACAATAAGCAGTTGGATTCTTATACATAATAATTAATAATGCAAATGATTAATAATGGTTCATTAATTGCGGAATGAAATTGTAATTATTGCATCAACAAATTGATCAAAAATCAATCGACTTCGCTAACAACCAATTAATATTTTTTGAGTCCCGTGAATCTTGACATAGTGTGTCGTGCAGTAAGGAACTAATGACGTAAAGGTATGAGTCAAATGCTAACCATAACTTCATCTTAACCGGTGATACCGTAGTTGTGAATCACAGAATGAGCTTTCGATAAGAGAAGAACAGGTGATGCTGAGAGTCCAGCTCTTAATCGACTAGCAATGCAATAATCGTGATCAACGATCGTAAATTTTCCGCATAGGTTACGATTCTTTCACGTTCGTATCATTCGTTTCCAAAGGTACTCATTCATGCTTTTTTCGTGAATACATTGGTTGCACTCGTATATACCTGTTTTGCACACCCCATAATTCTTGCACGTGGGCTAAAACTCGTCCGAAAAAGAGCTGGGTTTTCATTTGTTTGTAAACGGGAGAGTTTTAATGGTCTCTGCGTGTTTGTGTGTCTACATAAATTCAAAATTGGAGAATTTTGTTACGCTGCGTAGGAATACGAAATCTCGCGATAATATCGGTTGCTGTAGTGACAGACGAAGGGAAACGAGCACCAGAGTAAATATCGCTTTGTATGCGGAAGCATACGCCTGGCGTTTGTTACGACTATTCACATGTAGATGGGGTTGTTTTTGCGAACGATTATTTGCGGAGTATAACGATGTTCATACCTGGCACAAACCTTTATAATTACACTTGCAGAGGTTTTATCGCTACCAACTGAAATTGGTCCATCCTTTTGGGGAGATGCCTCTTCAAACTCTTGATATTCATGAGAAAAATATATATACACACCTTTTCTATTTACTTAAACTCCATATTTGGTGAAAAACGAGAAATGTTTAAAAATTGACGTCTTTTTTCTGATGTTTTATAAAAAAACATCGTTATCGCACATTTTAACTCAGTGGCAAGGAAAAGTTTCATATATACAATGCAATGACATGGAAAAAGTTTAATATATAACTAGATCGGGCTTCACAGAAAGCCTTGGTAAATTATGTCTATGGTTTATGAAATTTGTCAGCAATGGCAAAGACTTGGTTTAATGTGGCATTTAGTAAAAGTTTTCGCTAGTGTTTTCTGTGAAATCTGTTTACTGATCCGTTTTTAAATTCCTGTCGTTCGTAATTTCAGTAAACAGATAGTTATTGATGGTGATATTTATATTTGCCTGTTCTTTGATGTATATTTACGCACAGATAGACAAAAATATTTGTAAATCATCGGTTTCGCTCTGTTTAAACTTGTTATTTATTACTATTCATGAGACAAATTATCGTGGGTCATACTCAGTATGAGAGCCAATTGATAGCTGTTAAGGAAAATAACAATCGATATTCCCATTGAACGGTTATAAGGTTGTATACATTTTATTGGTAGGCTCAGAAGAATATTATGGTGAAAGAACACTTTGGAATTTCCACAGTAGATTTTAACATCTACAAATAAAAATCTGCTGAGGAAATTACGAAGTGTTCTTTAGTGAAGATGCACCATGATGTTATTTATTAAGAAAAGTCGCACCATGATATTTCCATGATGCACCATACTATTAATACTATGTGGGATCATGGAAACAAATAACAATTTGCATATTGTACAACCTCGATGCATTTATTCTAGCTTATTGCCATTTTTTAACATTCATTCATAGAACTTACGTCTTTGACTTTCCATCTCCGCCGGAGTTCGGAAATTTCATTCATCTCCATCCTCGTGGTCAACCTTGGTCTCACCACGCTACTCTGTTATCTACTACGGATTTCTCGTAGAATTAACCATTCCTCAACTCACTGTATTATTAACCTCCTTAGCCTATCTCCATTGATATTAATGGGCATCACTCACTTTCCTTCGTTATAAAAAACTCGCGCCTCATCTTCACCGGCGGATTTCTCGACACGTCCAAATTTATCTCTTATCCTTCCTCATCTCTAATCTCAGCCTCTTATCAAAGCTTTTTTTACTCTCCAGTTAATGTTTCCTTTTTTTCCGCTTTGAGCCGCAACCTCATGGCATAGCATATTCCCGGGTCCCGGAAATAGTAGGAATTAACGTTACTCCGTTGCAATATAAAGCCGCCACCCTTCAAATCCTCGCCTCACCTTTTACCCCTGCAGATCTAACGAGACAAGCACCACATCTGCCCCCATCCCCTACTCTCCTTCACGCTACCCCTCAACCCCTTCCCTAGCAGTAATGCGGACCCCCCTCCCACTTACATGGACTCGCCCCGCAGTCCTAAGTCGATACGTGCGAGGTGAGGTTGGATGTTGTGGTAGTGAAGGGTGCGCATGCGTCATGGGGCTCGGCTGGCGACCGTGTTAGGGTGTTCATGAGAAGGGGGAATTGGGCGTGTGGTAGCTGCTTTCGGGAATAGTGTCCCCCGTTTCCCGCGATAAGGTCCGCCTTTTTACTCTGCTGGAGCTCCCGATTTCGTCCGAGTCGCCGGATTGGCAAAAAGGTAAATTGTGCTTCGTGCGGTGACTTTCACGTCGCGTACTTTCCCGTCTGCGGAGGATTCGCCATTCATGAGTTCGCGGGGGGGCTGCATTTCGCCCGTTTCCCAACGTACGTTCGCGAGCGTCGAGCATTGCTCGCTGCACGGATCATGATCGTCTGTTTTACGCAACGTGACGTGGTGCGATGACCCGTTTAATCACGACCGCAAGGTGCATTCCCGTTGACAATCGTGCTGGGTCACTCCCACGCCTGCCGGAGGATATTTAATTCGGCGTTTTGGTTCGGCGTGCGAGTTGCATTTGGGTATAGGCATTATCGACCATTTCTACCTATTGGTAGCCCAGCATCTTCTTGCTTCGTTCCCCATCGTCGCTGTCTGCCGCTACTTAAGTTTCTGGTATCCTATGGCTCGACCTTATATTGCCATTCGGTCACACCCTCGATCATGTACCTTCCCTGCTATACTGCTCGCGTTTTGCCCGTAAACTTCCGGTGTGTTGTCACGCGCAGTGACAGCTTGGATGAGGATGCTATAATTCTGCGGATCTCTTCTCGGGTGGTGCGGTGGATTTTTTCGCAATCGTGCGCGTGTATTTTCGCTGTGCTTTTTTACTCCCAAATTCCGAAGAGATTCCGAGGCTTCGTCCCCGATCGCCTGAGCATTTAGTTGTTCGAGGAATGTATTTAGAAGCCATCTTACGCGTTCCGTCCACTGTAAGAATCTGGTTGATTTGCTTCATTCCCTTTTAATTACGTCGATAATATTGGGCATTGTCGCATATAGTTCGGTACCACTCGACTGTATTCTTGCATATGTGATTTGATTGGTTTGAGTTGCAACTGTGGCATTCATTAGTCTTTTTTGCAAAAAGTTCACAATTGAAAGATTATTTATTTTGGTAGCAGAAATTATTTATACCATAAACGTTTTAGATAGATTAATTGCATTACTCGTATATTATGAAAGGATTGTGTTCAATTTCATTCACTTTGTCAATTTTAATGTTTAACATTTCCTGTTTTGCCTGAAACGATCATGTTCTTCCTTTAGGATGTCATTGATCATTTCAGGCGGTGCACAATATATCCTGTGAAACAGGTCGAAGGAGCAAAATTACACGGGAATGACTCTACTTTTCGCTATGACAAGTAAATGCACGGCATTGAAATTTGTGTGTCAGTGATCACGTAGCGTGGAATCGATGTGAAGTTGTATTCTACGTGCGGAAATGTAACACGCGAAGGATCATGTGCAGATGATCGTGAGCGTCATCTCGGAGCATAACTCTGAACGAAGGGAATCAATAGAATACAACTAAATGCCTATTAGTGCTGATTGGTCGCGATTCGCAGGTAAATTACCAGGATGTCGAATCAAAATGAGTGTCATGCCGTTTGGTGTGTGCCCTCCGTATCTGTGAAGCGGCCGAAATAGCTATAGTTGGTCGGCCAGTCTCTGATACCGGAGGTGTCACAAAGAACTATAATGTAACGCAGTACAGCACTCATTGAAAAGGCCGTGCATTGTGGGCATTCCTACGCAGGAAGAGGCAATAGACGTGAGTTTGAAGATCACCATATTGAACGGGACGGCGTCTCTGACAGTCATTCATTCATCGAGTGCCATTCATTGCGAAGAAGATCGCGGATGAGGTAGACGTCCTCGGTAATTATAACGCACATTTTGTTCGAGCGACGCTCTGGAAGTAGGCGTGTGCCTTTTGCTGCTGTTGGAACTGTGAAACTCACGGCGAAGGGACGCGAGTAGGGTTTGTGGCTCGAATCTCAAGTGAGGACGACTGAGAAAATCCGGAAAATGAGTGTCGTGGGGAAAGAAGCAACGGCAGGAATATCGGCGTTAATTAGTGGGAAGGAGGTATGGTGATAATTAAAAAGGAATTTCTAGGATTTGGCTACGCGTCCTATTTTAATCACGGATAGCTGGGAAAAAGTGGAGATGGATGTGAGGAATGGTTCGTTTTACCATTTCCCTGTAGTTTTTCTTCCGATTTTGAGTTAAATCACCCATTTGCACGGTTCGTAACTTCGGTGCTGTTATTCGAAAATATTTCCATAATATGGACAGACGAGACAATTAAATGTACTGAAATTTCGTCTCGGATTTCGTCATTAAAATATTAACCCATGGACGCCAAATATTTCTTGCTACGTAATAATGATTTTTTCTGATAATAAAGCATCTCCAAATCATATTTTTGTAGAAGATATTGTTTAGCGAAGCAACCTTGTTAATAATGGTTTTTCTCTGGGCTATACTTTAAATGACTATATTGGTCTTCAGATCATTGATATGTAAGGTTTTTATGTATACACGACCGTGGTGATCATCAATGCGTCAGTGGGATTATGGAAACAGCCAATTCTGTTGTATATTAGATTGCTCACAACCAACTTCATAATTATATTCCTAGAATGTATTACATTACTACATGATAAAATATATATATTTTTTTATACCGGCTACTTAAACGCTACCATGGGTTGTAAGATTATCATCAAAATTATATCAATTACACCGTAAGAATATAATGTGAATTGCCCATGAATATTTCGTACACTCAATCGCCTCACTATAGTGATGAATGGTATCTAGAGATGCATGGTGGAATGTCATGATTTATATATTTTAATGTATTTAATGACAAAATTAGTACAAATCCACAAAATTTATAGCAAACGCTTACCGGTTTCGGCATGAGTTTATGCCATCATCAGAACTAACAATAACAGGAGTAAAACGTTGTAAATGTCCATAGAAATTCTATGTACTATTTCTATGTACATACATATAGTATAACGTCGTCCTCTTTTTCCTGTCAGTTCTGATGTTGGCGTTTATTTATAAATTCGACATCCATTTTCCACTTGTCACCTACTACGCCTGGTCCTGTATCTACAAAATAGTTCAACGATGAGATTAACGATAAAATTTGATTTACAGTTCTCAGTTTCTCACCGGGATTGATAGATGGTGTTTTCCTCGGTTAAACCATTACGTATTTTAAGTTTATCAAATATTTTTCGCGTTAGTTTGAAGAAAGGTTTGGGTTACTTGGATGTATCCGTGGGAGTTATACTGGGCTGGGTTTATC
This sequence comes from Ladona fulva, assembly GCA_000376725.2. Taxonomy (NCBI): domain Eukaryota; kingdom Metazoa; phylum Arthropoda; class Insecta; order Odonata; family Libellulidae; genus Ladona; species Ladona fulva. The sequence goes on from KZ312408.1 coordinate 787,028, forward strand.
AGTGACAAACCCATCACCCTTTTATTTACCGCAGCGCAATTATCCCTCTAATCACCGCTACGATAGTATGCTAATTCACCACGACCGTGGTGGACAAGTCTTCCCATTCAGATAAATAAAGCCAGTGATTTGCTGCGGAGGAGCCCTCGAAGCCGGTTGGAATACAAACGGCCAGGTATCTCTGCTCGCAGAGGATCCGGCGTGGCATAAATAGCAGGTGCAGGAATTAAATTCAGTAATTTGCAGTGTGCACGACGAGCACTGCTCGTGCATTGGGCAGGAAGAGATGTGGTACCAGAGAGGCTGCATAATTGGGCGTAGTCACGTGGGGTGTATCTCGAATGTCACAATCGATCACGTAATGATATTATTCCCGGGCCGTGTTGTACTCCTCCCTTTTAGTGGGAAGTGGGCGTTCTTCCGCCTCTGCAGATATTGAATGCAAATTTGTGCAGTTCGCGACTTGCCTCGGGATGGACCTCCGCTAGACGACGTCCATCGTCGCATCTTGGAATCCGTCGCATCGAATGCTGCCGTGCAGGTGGGGATCCGGCACGCAGAAGTGAGTGGCGAAGGGAGTAGATAGGTTTTTTTGTTCTAGATGCACTGACCGACTTACGGCGGTATTATTATCTCCGATACGGGAGCTATCTACGTATTTGTTACGTCAGTGTCGGAAGGATCGAAAGAATTGGAGTATTTCCACATATATTTCCATTGTGTGCTTTGAAGGAGCTGAATAATAGATAGCCTGTTTGATCGATAAGCTACTGATAAATCTATACCCTAGATACTTGTCGAGGTTTATGGTAGAACGTTCATAGTGGATATTGTACGGAAAATTGTTGGACAAAGTCGGGTTTAGCTCACTTGCATGCATATTTATACGTAGGAAATTATTATTTACATCAATGTTCTGCATTTGTGATTGCAATTTAATATCAGTGCGTTTCAGACAACAATTTACCGCAAGGGTAGTGATAAATTTGGTTTCTAAGGAAGTAGTTGTTGTTTCAACTAGCAATAATCGCACCTCAGGAAACCTTCATTGGTTATGATATCGCCACTGCGCAAATTTTTTTCTAAGGAAGCTTATACAGTGAATTGAACTATGAATTTGAAGATTGGGGTGGAAAGATTTGATTATGGATAGGATAAATAGGATAGAAATGCGTGCATGAAAGATATAGCTGACTGGAATCTTGTCGTGGTTTTCAGGAGGTATTCATATTAACATACGTTAGATAAATATCAACTCGGAGGAATTTTTTTCGCGATGAACACCGCATATTTACTAAACCAGAACACAATTTGTTTGGCAGCGACATTATGAGGCTCAACCAAATCTCTTTTATAAAATTCACAGTTTCTGGCGATATTTTGTGGAAATACATCATGATGAGAGTGGGAATAGTTGTACTTTTCCACAATTTATTTATTTATTAAAAACAAACAATAAAAACTCACGACTATGGCGATGGCGATCATTCGCCGAAACTACTCGTGAGTTTTTATTGTTTGTTTTGAACGAATAAATATATTGTGGAAAAAGTACAACTATTTTCACTCTCATCAAATCTCTTTTATTTATAGTCATTGTAAAACTTTTCATTTGGATTATTCATCTCAAAAGAAAGAATACTTCGTAATTTCCAATGCAGATTTTTATTGGCTAGTTTCGTCAACGAGTTGACATCCTCAGGTGATTATCTACATGGATGCGGGGCTATAGATAATTTCTTGAAGGTGTCAACTCGTTGACGAAACGTGTCAATAAAATCTGCTGTGGAAACAACGAAGTGTTCTTTTTTTAAGAGTTGTGTTGAGCTCCACGAAGTCACGTTTTGGCGTATTAATTTTATTTGGATTATGAATGCGTCAGCTTTTAAGTTTGTGTGATCAAATGAGGTTAAATACAACCCAGCGGAAATTGTCTTTTTGTTTTTAAAATAAAAGAAATTGATGGAACAATTATTACTTCTTTGAGGTATCTAATTATGCAGTAGATCACAGAGATTTGTGTGGTTTACTCGTAATATTCATGTCGGCAGCAGATCGCTGGTGCAGTCGCCTGCATAGCGATGCTGTATTTATAGAAGTTTCGTTCGAGTTGGCGACTTTTTTAGTTTTTCAGCACGATTTTGGTGTTATTCTATCTCCCATTATTTGAGAAAATACTACAAAACCATCTGCGATTGCAAACATCATTTATAATTTTATTCCCTCCCATGCGCGTTATCGCCTGTTTGGCTTATATTTATATACATTTATACCATCACCATTAGTATTTTTCGGGCTAAACATATAAATTACCTCGGTTATTTAATGTACTCCTCCATTCTTTCCTATCCTTGCATCTTTTGCTGCAACACACCCATGGATCTTTTAACTATTTTCTTTTTTTCATGCTATGTAAGTTTCTGCTCCTCTGCATCTCATTTTCCTTATTTATCCTGCTTTTGTGGCCTTCCATTACCGTTACTAATATTAATAACTTAATCATGCATAATTTCTGTGTATCCATCCAGTGGCGTACGCGAAAAGTTGTTACAGGAGGATATTGTCTTAATATGAAAATAGTACTGACTTATTTCAATGGGGGAATGGTAATGATCTAGGGGGATAAACACAGAAAGGAACTTGTAAAAGAGCAAGGATTAGAATAAGAGTCGAGGGGTGTCCACTGAGCAGCAGGCTTGCATGCATGCATATTTTTCAAAATTTCAAAGACACACGTACCCAGAAATACCACTTATGTGCATGATATTCTACTGTATAATATATTTAATATTTAATCTATCCAGCTGGTGCACAACGTCGGAATTTATACATACCATATCGAAAACGCGCTCAATTTTGAAACGCCTTAACTGTTACCGAAGTTCTTTTCGAAATTTCGGAGTGGAAATTTCCCCCTTATCTTTTCCATTGCGTTCGCCGCTGAATTCATTCCATGTAAGTAAACATCTCTTTCACACTGCATTTTAAATAGTTCCCTCTATTTGTAGCTTTTTCTTTTGTATATTTCCCAACAGCTATTTCTGTCTTTCACATCTTAAATGACAAATATCTCCATCTAAGAAGGTGCGAATAATTTGCAATTCCCCCCGGATAAAAATTATTTCTTATTATTATTTGACATTCAACTTCTACAAATGAATGTCAAAACTGCTGAAAGTCTCATTGATAAAACTCGTTTAGCTATATCGGAATATTATATACATCATTATAAATGTTCTATTATTACTATACATCGAAAATTTTGACAGTATGACATCAAGTGAAGGTTTAATTAAGTATTAAAGTAGAAAATTCTACTGTGTACGATTAGATGTTATATAGGTTAAAAGTAGTACGTAGGTAAATGCCCAAACATTAATTAGCCATAGCACAGATATCAAAGGAAATGTTTAGATACCCCTGAGCCACCTATTAGCTCGTCTAGAGGTGCCATACAGTTGTATGACTTAGATTAATTAATGTACTAAATTGACAAGGTCTACGGAATAAAAGGACTTCTTAATTTTCGCAGAAACAAATGTCTTCAACCTCTTACATAGTTTAGCTAAAATCTCTGTAAATATCTAGTAATTCATCTGGTAGCTTATTTAATTTCATTGGTATAATGTAGTATAATTCGGCCTCATATATTATAGTAGCAAAACATAATTAACTGAGGCATTGGCATATCAATGCTCCTTTTTCTAAGCCGTTCATAATGTTCGCATTTTCATATCTAATTTCCATTAATATAATGTGTTGTGTTTCTATAATTCTAATGTGTTGACTCAAAGCCTGACAATTTTCATTTATTCTTTCAGGAGTTCACAAGAAGATCTTGCCATGACGTCCCCGCAAATAAATGGAGATCCAACGAATTCTGCGGACGGGTAAGTAGTTTATCTCCATTCCTCACTCTACCGCGTACCGATCGACTAACGCAGAGCTGGGCATGAATTGTTATTGCTGCAGTTTTCTAGTTGATGTATCAGAAAGTTTACATCGGTCTTCGGTTCCGCGGTTTCCCAACTGCACGATAGGAAGTGGAATGTCTCATCCATTAACCTTAATGGATCCGCGAGTGGTAGTATACTTGGTTTAATGAGAGAAATTCTTTTTTGAACTTTTATCAAAGAAGTAATCTGCGAGATGGAGTGCTCCGCACGCTCTCTGGCGGTGGTTTTTCCCAAAAAGTCGCCTGTAAGATATTTGGGCGTTGGGAGACATCGAGGTCGTGTTGAGACAAATTTGGTGGATAGGTACAGTCGCAGGGTACTGACACTCCGGTATGCCGTTAAATCTTTTCGGCGCTGGTTGAAATTGCTAGAAAATTCGCACTTTTCCTTCGGTTGGATCAAAGTCCTAATGGAAAGTTGCTCTCGTATCAGCAAATACTCTCCTACTCCCGAAATGTTCGTAAAAACTTGGTGATTTTTCCCTTTCTGGGATCGTAAATGCATTTTCGTAATTGCATTGTGATTCAGGTCTAATTATGGGATTAATTCCGGAAAAGTTGCTAGAATATACAACTAAAGGAAGAATATGAGTACAGGAGCGTAGTCAGGATTTTTCCGTGAGGGGTTTAGAGCCATGGAGTAAACACTGCATTGCTTACTATCCTGGGACAGGAGTACTTCCCCCCAAAATCTAACGAAAATATAATCTGATTTATTNAAGAAGGGTTTGTGGATGTAAAAAAAATCAAGTATAGTTTTAGGAAAAAATTATCCACTGCAGAAAAACACCCGCCAAGAAGTGGGTGTGAATAACCTGACTAAACCTACCGATAGTAACAGCTAAAAAGATACAATATAAACAGTGCAAAAAATAGAGAACATACAGATACAGTTATACATGTGGTACATCAATAAGCAGAGTCAAGTTGTTGCAGTATACAGAGTATAGTTGATATGTATAATAATTAGATTAGTATTAAAATATGAACTGATTTATTTTAACATGTCTACCCTGTGAGTCTCCAGCAGTGATAGTTTGGCATAATTGCGAGAGGCCATCCTCTGGCATGCTTTCGTTGATTGTTGGCTCTGCTCTCATGGGGGGGGGGGTGAACCCTCGAAACCACCCCCTTGGCTACGCCTCTATATGAGTATTATTTAGTTAGTGATACAATTATGTTATTCAAAGGAATGAAATAGAGCCAAGTAGGCTGAGTAGGGACCTATTTTTTACCGGAATGTTGCGTATGAAAGCATGTGACCGCATTTGATTTGCGTGTTGCGTGTATTCAAATGTTTCTTCGGCGGGTCTATACGCAGGAAAATTAATGTTAGCCCCAAATAAGCTGAAGGAAAATATTTTCCATTTTATCTTCCTTGGAAGTGATGAATGTGACAGAAGAGTATATTAATGTCTTTATTATAAGAATTAATTCGGTGTTTTTTCGGTGGAGCAGGGAAAGTCTCCACATGCAAACTTATCTTACGGATACTTACGTACAGGACCTCGAGTTAAATAGGGAATGGAGTATTATTAAAATGTGCGGCCAATTCCGATGATTTCACTACGCTAAAGAAAAGATGGCATTCTTTGTAATTTTGGAAGACGAAATGTGGTAATTTTCCGCTATAATTTTACCTAGTATGAAGGATGTATAGATGGAGGAAATTCTAAGTTTCAACATGACTGCATCCCGGAAATTTGACTAAGTTTATGCGTACTTTCATCTCGCCCCCAGTTTCGTAATCCAAGAATTTGCTTTCTTCCACTCATCATAACGTTTCAATCCGTTTCGCAATGGAAATATGTTATTTCTCAAATGCATCGAGATTTTTTCCGAATTTCTAACCTCGCATCGGATGATTGTCGCTGCTTTTTAGGTACAAAGTGAAAAATATCTGCTCTAAGGGTCAAACGCTATCTCCGGGGCCTTGAAATACGTAAGCCCTAACGTGACATACTGCTTCAGCGCTTTCGTAACCCGGTTTTTTAGTTTAATTCCTTTTTAGTGGAAACCAAACAAGATATTAACTCTTTCCTCAGACCAAATGGGATTACTGCCTGGAGTAACGAGCTTATTTCGAACGGAAATCTCGGTTAAAATTTTGATGAGTGTTTAACTGGGGAGTCGGTTACCTTGGTATGACGGGAATTCATTCATTTGGGTGGCGAATGACGTATCGGTGGTTTGGCGTTAGTGTGTTGTCTGTGACGTAGACGCAGGCGAATCGCAGATGTCGCAGCGGTGGCTAGTACGGCTGTCTCCGCCATATGCCCCAAAGTTATCTCTCTGAATCCACTTCCTCCGACTTGAACGTTGTTTCCCCAGTCTCATCACTGAACATATGTCTGCTATTTCCAGTGATTTCAATTATCACCCAGATTTTCAATGGGAATTCCCGTGGCGGAGGAGTTTTCTGCCGCTGAAATCCCCGTAGGGCTCGCGTTTGAATAAAGTACGGTGTCAAAAAGTTTATGATGAGAAACCACGGAATAAGCGGAAATTCTCGGGATGTAACCGGGGTTAATGCATGTTCCAGTCATTTCCGCAGTTTGTGGTTCTAACACTAATATGCGACGTCACTTTACGAGGAGAATTGTCTTTAATCGCTCGTTCACGATTATCGATTAACTCGGCTCGTTGATTGGAAAAGCCTTAATCGGTTTTCGTATCGGCGTCGTTTACGGAACAATTCAGTGATTCATAATAATGGGGAAATCGGAAACCCGAAAATCATTCTTGTAGTGCTGAGAAATACGTATGCAATTAGTGTCCATATACTCATAGTTTTATGGCTCTATGCTATCGCATTAATGTAAATAAGCTATCATAAAATGATTTTGCGATTTCTTTTGTAGGAATTCCGAATTTTCACCGTGGCCACCATATAAATGGGTTGTAGTTTCTCTAGTTCTCGTAAAATATTTGGCAAGCGATTTGGAGGCATGCCTTTAATCATGCCAATTATCATAGCTTCTCTAAATTTAGCAGTTTAATATGAAAAATTAATAAACTAAACATGCCAAGGTTTTAAATAGGTTTAGAAATGGTTATATCCTTTGCCACTCGAAAACGGAATATGTTAAAATATTAAGTTCTACAGTTATTTCCTTAAATAAATATAGTTTGATGCAAGAGGAGACTTCTTTGTCCCAATCTCTCCCTCAATGAAGACGTTTCTATTCTATTCTAATGATTTAAAGGCATAGTTTTACGTATGTACATACTTTAGCATTTTATATCACTGTATACAGCTGGAATGTGCTACTACATTTCGTTCGATGAAGACGCTAGAAGGTACAGCCAGAACCATTATACAATCAGTTGCATGTGTTGTTATTATTTTCAATAATTTTTATCAATTCACGTCTTGCAAGGTTCATATTGGCGCATAAACGGAATAGTCTGATTTAAAAAAATTAGTTTCTTTGCGATGTAAAATCGGATATTGCGTCATTGGACTATATTTTAGTTTGAGCGGTAATTGGCAAAGTAGGTGTTAAATTTAGAAGCAACCAATGAAAAATTCATGGTTCACATACTTGATTTTAGATGAAGAAATGGAGAAAAAGTCTGCCATACACGGTTCTCGAACCAGAGTCCAAACTCTAACCCGGGTTCGAGTTCCGTTTTTTAATTTTAATTCCATTTGAGTGGAAACCAAACAATATGTTTCTTAACTCTTTCCTCTCGTCCAAATAAAACCTCTGACCCGGGTTCGAGTCCCGGCTACGGCAGACTTTTTCACTTCTTCATCAAAGAAGGTATAAGTATCATTTATTTCTCTCAGTGTATATGTATTCTCCTCCATGTATATTAATTCTCCTCAACGCTAGCACTCCTCAGTGACCCGTCGGAAGTGGAATCTCTGCTTAGAGAGAAGAAGACGCTTATGTAAGAGAATACACCTTGAAAACTTCTTCCAAGGTTTTCTTACGACGGAAAGAAAGTCGGTTGTTTATCAAGTGTTTGTTCGCCCGTTGGACTAATTTAGCTGTTTGACGATTGCTACGGATGGCAAATAACCCGTTCACGGTCGCGAATCGGTGTTTATGTTTTAATTTGTACAGTTTGCTTGAGCGTGAGCTTTCTCAATCTCTGAACAGGAAGTTTTGCCCGAGAGGCTCCTGTTTATTAACAGATTATTTAAGATTTTTCGTTCTTGTTATCAAAAGGCTTGCTAGTATACCGCGGGAGAGTGTCTCCGAGCCAAATACATTATTGATTCCTCTTTGCTAGTTCGTGACGATGTATTGTTTTGTTAGCGTAATTCCTCGAACTAGAGAGAAATTTCCATGAGAGATGTAGACGACGAAAAATTAGATACATTAATTTTTACACGTATCATGGTCACAAACTAGATACCCACGTTCGCCAAATTTAATTTTGTAATAATTGCGATGATATCGTTTATAAAAAATATGCTTCGTTTTCAGAATACATTAACAACAAACTTTCTGCGTTTGAAGGTGGATATCTTCTATCAGCCGAGTCTCTTATAATAATAATAATATTCATGCGTCTTTCTTTGGCCGACATTGAGACAGTCTCCTCTTCCATTTAATCCATCCATGTCATATCCCTGTTCCTGTAGTATTTCTATAAGTTTTGTAGTCTATTTTAGTTTAAGCCCATCGATAATGAGTTATTAAGTCAGTTTCGTTCGTCTACATAGCTCTGTATTTAAAAACAATAAATCTGTAATATGGCCAAATTTATCTTTTCCTAGTAACTCCTCGGTAAATCAACGGAATATTCATTTTCTCTGCTCGTTGCGATTGATATGATATTCTTTCTTTTTTATGATGTATTATCCTCTGAGTATCAAAACCGCGCTCCAAGTACTCCATCATTTTATGGGAAAATTTTACGATATATCGAGGAAAGTTTTTAACGTTTGCTCTTTAAAATGACTACTTATAAGAGGTGCCTTAGTAACATCGCCAACGCCTTTCTTGTTAATAAGTACATCCAATTTTGATTAAATTTGTCGATTCGTGTGTTCTTTCTCGTTTTTGATATGCATTTAATCATTTCGTTGCTTCCATTTGTTGAATTTTACCATTTTTCCTTATGCGAATTGCAAGGAAGTTGGTGAATAGGAAGTGGACAGATTTCCTTCCTCAGCAATATCGTCTTCAATTGACGCAAAGATATTCAATTCATACATACTTTTTGCAATCGGAAAGGTAACGTCATCATTTCCGGATATAAGTTTCCGGAATTTAATGCAAATACTCTTACGGGGGTTTTCTCTGCCTGCTTTGTAATTGTTCGGGAAATGGAAAATGGAAAGAAAGGATTATGCAACGGTGTACGTCATGAAAGGGCGTATTCCACTCTGGGAATATGAATGTGTTTTGGAAACTGTATGAGATGGCTTAGAAATCTATTAGATTAACTATCGCCATGTGAATTTAATGGAGATTTTTCTACATAATTATCACATATCATGATTAAAATGTCTTTCAGTTGTATTTGTGTAAGTTAAAGAGCAATTGTTGGAGTTCCATGAGGCTTTATTTTGTTAACTGGCGAGTTTTAATTGATATGTTACTTCAATATTGTATGTTTATTTATTTATTCTTGTATTTTGAATCTTGCTGCTGACTGACGACGTTAGTTGTTACCATTAACCTCCATTGTACCTCTAGAGGTCTTTTTTAATTAAATTCAGGTTTTACGTGATTATCAAGCTATAAGAGGTCAACTTAATGGAAACGTTACTAATTACATAGAAATCTACAATGAATGCAATGTACATACATATATTCAACATTTTTTGCTCCCTCCTTTGCAATCTCTAACCTTGTACTCTAATACAAAAATCCATATAGGTATTCCATAGTCAGTAGTTAACAACGTTTCATCACACCTTGATGTATTGATATAACGTACATTTATTGATAACAGTTTGAAAATTAGTAGATTATTGTTTTACGTTGTTCTTTATTTGATAATTTCAATTTTAATAAGTTTGTCTAACTATCAGAAGAAGTTTAGATGTTTTGTGGGTTTTGATAAATTTTATTAACCAGTGGAAATACCTGAATATCTTTTATTCGAAGTCCGAGAAGTTGCATTTTATCAGTCAGCTAATATTAAAATTTATCAACTACATGGCGATATCCTTGATTTAATTAATCCTAGGGTTCCTGTTTTAGAACCTTTCTTGGGTATCAATGAAAGAGGTATCTGAATCCGGACTGCTTTCCCATAATGTTTGCAAAGTTTGTCCCGATAAATGTAGCTATCTTATTATCCATCAAAGACGACGAAACACGTAATGGAATTGGGTTTTTAGTTTCATGACACTTGCCAACCGCCATTTTCACACTCGAGCGATACGGAATAGTTTTCATTTGAATCATTCACAGCTGTCTTAAATCTTTCGATGTTCAAAATTTATGGATAGAAGAATGAATTGTGGTATAATAAAAGTTAAAGAGAGAGGATTGAGTTTGGCCTGGATTTTGATGCGCCTTAAACACCATTGTTTTCAGAACGTGAATGGTGAAAAGAATTAAATTAATTATCGAAGCTGCTATTACGTGAAGTATCTAACGGAAATTGAGTAAATATCGCTTTTAAAAATTCGTATTTAAATGAATTTAAATCATATATTGCGAACTTCCGTGGCGTAAAATTAGCGCTACATTTGGAAGACCTTGAATTTCCAGCTTTTTGAGCATGAAAGCGCTATTTCAGGAATATTTATTGACTAGATAAGGTCGTTTTTGCTCTTTTCTGTGTGTCTCTGACGCTAGAATCGAGAAACCGGGAAAATTTAGCATCCGAGTAATTTTAAATAACTGTTAGGATTGTAGGAAATGATATTCGGAAAATAAGTGGTTGAGTAAGTGCGAAAACATATGGGTTGTTAAGACCGACCGGGAATTAAAGCTAACTTAAGACGTTGTTTCCAGTGTCACCTCGGACTGCGTATATCTGCTAACTATTTCGCTAATTTTTGATCTCGGCTTAAAGAAACAAATTATTCAACCGAATAATACGATAGTATTAAGTGCTCTTGGAAATCGAAGAAGCCCAATACTATTAGGATCATGCCCCATTGGAATATTAACCTATTCGTGCTCAGTAATGGAAGGTTTTGGAAGAGTTAACGGGCATTTTACGACAATAGTCTCCTTTCGGAATTATGTTTCGGCTAACGAATTACCTTTGCATTTAATCGAAGTATCGCCGTTATTAAAATCACGTCAATGTTGTCATTTAATATTCAAACAGAGAGGTAAAAGATCCATTGTAAGAATATTGTCCAGAACCAAGTATTAAAATGTAAAATGACACTAAAGGCCGTGATGCAATATAATTGCGCGTAGTGTGATTAAGAGATTCTTTGTCTAATTTTCATACATACATACGAACATCCGTGTTCATGTCTCGAAAAATCGATGCATTATTGTCCAGTACTACGATTAACCCATTATTAAGAATTGAATAATTTAATGAAATTCGATACATACTAATATTTATAATATAACGGTAAAACAAAGAAAGATGAAAAAGATTATTCAAATGAAGTACAGAAAATACTATGAAGGTCCATTTCGTGTTCATTTTCCTTCTGTATGCAGACTTTTTCACGTTCGTTTGATACAATGTACTGAGACTTAACTAAATATACAGTCATTCACGTACCAGATCTTACAAGGGAAAGGAGAGAGAGAGGGAATAAGTTGTTTGGGATGACGGCTTTCCGGGTTTCCAACTGTTTTTTTCTGAAAAACCGTTTTTTTCAGAAACCCGGTTCTGACAAACCGGTTTTTCCTAACAGCCCGGTTGGAAACCCGAGAAGCCTTCATCCGATAAGTTTACCGGGAAAGCACGAGAGCATTTATAATAATTTTGTAAAATAAAGTAATTATATACTGTTGTGTTGTATAAAATTGCCGGAACGGATAAACTGTAGCTGGGATTATGGGATAAGATGGGAAATTAAAGGGATTGCCAGAGTGCATTAAATATTGAGCTGATTTAAGGCTGAATAAGGGATTCATGGTCTGAAATGTTAAAGTAAAACAGATCAGAAGAGGAAAGTAGGTGACGAAAAAGCGATTATTGGCGAATCAATACCATATTCACGAGAATATTGGGGCTCCCGGATAGCCAAGTGGGCAACGCGTTCGACTTCGGTGAAAGCGGTCCCGGGTTCGATTCCCGGTGGGGACCTACGTCCGAAATGACCAAAGCAGTCGAAGCACTATTAACAATAATACTAATACTAGAATATCTGACCGACGTATGTTTTCTTCACGTCCAAAAGATTTTTAGACCAACAAATAAGAGTGCTAGCATAGTAGAGCACTTTCGGCGATGTATGAGCACGGCTTCCAATTGAAATTGCTCAAGGTGTAAAATCATACTTAGTCGTTCCTTGGTTCAAAACATTCCACAGCGAAGCCCGCAGTAGCTTTAGGTTTGGCGGTCTACTTGTAATCCCCTGTAGCTACGGCCGTTTATGCGGGTTCATGTGCCATTAGTTTGGAAGTACCTCGGTGGTTACATGGAGGCATGTGGTCACAACAAATCGTTGACCTTGAAACGTCTATTCTCGTGATCAGTGCTAAAGGTCCATCAAAGGCCGCTTCAATTGTACCCCTTGAAGTGAATAAGTTGCCATTCAGCTTCATGAAACCGATTGAGGTTTGGCGATGAGACCATATGCAGCGGCGGTTAAATTACTGTTTGATGTTCACGATTAAAACGACTAGCTGAAAGGTTAAAGAAATGCGCTCCGCTTTGGCGCTTCCCCGACGTCTCCAGATTAAGGAATAATGGATTAACTTCGGCCACGCCGGATTAGCGCGAACGCTAGGTTGGTTCTCATTAGGTCGGATATTTTCCTGGCAAGGATAGCCTCTGACGAGCCGTCTTTTTAAAGGGGATCTTTTTAAGAAGGTGGCTTGAAAGCAGAGTTTGCAGAGGTGATAGTACACAGAAGCTTGGCAGCTTTATAGCTCCAAGGTCGGCTGACTTTTCATGAATTCAGTGAGCCGTAGTTATGCAAAAATGCGTTATCGTGTGGTCTGTGAGAATTAACGTGGTTGGATTGTTTGCTTGGAAAATTTACTTTGTTTCCAAACGGGTTCATTATCATACTCGAATTCTGGTTGTCCTTTGAAGGGATTTAAATTGTAGGCTGTCCTAAAAATACCCACTCCTTATATAACAGTCAGTCAAGTTCCGATTCATTTAGAACCATTATTAATAGATTAATTTTAAAATATTTCATTAGAAAATTTTTTCAAATGCATATAAATAATGAATGTTAGACCACTTCTTCATAGAAAAACTCAAGAATAAACGATTATAAGTCAAGAATTTTATAATTGAAATTTTAGACTTGTGTATCAATATTTTCGCGGGTTTGTTACCCATATTGATATGGGTGATGTCATGAAGTGGACTTTTTCCTTATTTTATTAAATTCGCACGGAAGTATCTTTTGAAACTTTGTAGTCCTAATCGCGCCCTAATAAAGAGGTAATCTAAACTAATGGTACATTTATGGAACGCCTTGTATATTTTAAATATATTATCATTTTTCAGTTTGAATGAAGCATCGTTAATCATAAAAATAATATTTTACTCTGTTTGTAGAGGTTCTTCAAGAGTTTACCTTGTAAAAACATAACAAACGTGAGTGGGCAAAAAGTTCAAGTCTATGAATATATCGATGTACATTTTTTACTTCCTCTAAGAAACTGAAGTTAAGCTGTGACAAAATGGGAAACATATGTTGTATAATCTTTGTTTTAAATAAGAATAGTTAAAAATTAGTTAGAGCAAAATTTAATTCCTGGAAAATGTAATGATTCGCATTTACTTATTGCTGCCGGTTTGAAAATGTCGACAGCTTAAAAAAGCGATTATGCATCACGAATGCTTCTGTCATCTTTTTCGAAACATTTAAATATTTACTATTTTTACAATTGTACTCATATCATTGTAAGCCATCTTAATTGAATTAAATGCCTTTATTTAATTTAACTCGGGGCATTCTTTGCTATCGATGTTTATGCCCAGGTTCTTAAACGTTGATTACGAATTTTTTAAGAGAAGGACTCGTAATGACTCATTGTTTCGAACAGATTTATTTATTTATTTATTTATTTTACCCTTACGGCAAGGTTAGGCCCACTGACGTAGCAACAAGGGTAAGCTATAATGGCTGTAGCAGCCCTCTATTTTCAGTTGCATTTACTACCTAGGTTTCCTTCATAGGCATAAGCTTTATGTTCATAGCTAGAGATGGAGTTCGTCGAAGGATTTCGTAACCGTAAGTCAATACAGGTTGCAAAATTGATGATAATAAGTTTGGCTTCCTTTTGAAAATTGCATTATCATCAGCGGCTTTGTGTTAGAAAATGCTGAGTAGGAATTGAACTGCGAATGATGGGTTCTTGAGTCGGCAAGTTTCGCCGACGTAAAGTTCTCGACTTTTTCTCATCTGGGCGCTAAGATAGCGGAATTCGCGGACATCTCCCTGAATTCAGACAATTTGTCTAGCTAGTGATAAATTCCCTCGGAAATCGAAGCGAGGAATTCTTCTTGGTCTCATATTATGGAGCTTGTAAACATGGCAGAATTGGAGGATTAAAGATTGCTTTCGCGAGATCTCGTGGCGTCCAGCTCTTCGAATTACGTAGCATATTTACCATCGTGTGTTCCACGTTTTCACTTTATTGCAGCTCTTATAGGCAACAACGTTGCCTTATCTACGGCTCTCGAGTACGTATTAAAGTTGAAATTATCTCCATCTCAAAATGAAAAATTTATTTTAAAATTTTTGGATTGAAATAGTAATGGTTATTATGGAAATTACCTTAATTACCTTCATAAATCATTAATGTATTTTCGTAGATTTTTTCTCGCTATGCTCGATACGCCATATACAAAGGCATGAGAAGGAATACTCCGTAAGAGCCCATTGTGAAATGAACACACGAAATTTTTAATAGAATAAAATTCACTTCTTGAGATTTTGATCGAAAATAAAGTATTGATTTGACTAATTTATATCGAGTCCATGAGTGGGTGAGTTTAGAATACAAAAGGCTTATTAACGACTTAATTCTCTCATTGCATAGCAATCAATTTCTGCGCTGTCTCCAAAATATGGAATTTGATCCTTATGGCATAGAACAAAGCATAAAGGTTTTCTTATATTTAACATGCTCACTGCTGATGACTCCACCGTTGGAGTGATAAATGCATTGGAAATAGAGGTATCCGCATTGAACGTGTTAAGACGAGTATGTTAGGAATTCTAGTATCCCCTGAAGAGAGCAAGTAGTTTTTGCGGAAATTTTTCAAACAATGAAGGTTATACGGGCAGAAAAGCCAAGGCTGAAATTCTTCAAAATTTTCCAATAAATTTGGCTCTACCGTCAGATATTTCGCTGCTTTCTTAAATTTAAAACCTTACACAATATTCCAACGCTATCCGTTTGAAAACGTTCTTATCGTGAATTTTTATGGAGAAACTGAAATTTTAAGGAAAAGGCCTTTTTTATGACCCAGATTTAATTCACCTTTGTCAAAATTTTGCATCTATTTAGTTGTTGTTGGCAACCATTGATTTTGGATTCAAGGACGGATTTTGAGTGGTTTATGACTGCTTTGCTATGCATTTCTCGCGCGGCGTACATACTGCTTGTATTTGCTAGGGGTTTTAGAACAATGCAAGAAGAAGCTAGTAATGGAATTTCTAATCGAATACTTGATCAGTCCTAGCATGGGTTACCTAATAATATATCATGGCCGTTGGACTCTTGCAGCTGTCATGATTATTCATCAGCTTTTAATCCTGTTTAGAATACGTTTTCAGTTAGTTTTTACATGATTTCTACTATGATGAGTTATTTTAGGCATGGAATCCTAAATTATAATTATTTCTTGCGTTCAAGGTATGAAAATCAATCGAATCGAAACATATCGAGCGATTTTTGGTGGAACATCTTCATAATTTAATATAAGGTTAAGATGCAAGACTAGACTTAAAATATCAAAAAATATTAAAAGCTTTTTTGTGGACTAAATCTAGTTTTGTATCTCAATCTTATAATAAAAGAAGATCAATCGTTTTCTTTGTTTTGGAAAAAGCGATCGGAATCATTATATTACCACCACTAATAGTTGTGGATCTAAGGATTCGTTTTTGCAGCTCTTCGACCCTCTTTTCTACTGCCAGAAACTTTATTTCATCGTATTTCCTGGCATTATCACGCACCGTCACCTGCTTCTCTAAGTTCAACCTAGGCCCTCCTCTGTAGTTCCTCCATTCCGACATTTCTTCCAGTACTGTCATCTCCATTGCTTCTTATCTCTTCCTCTCTGCTGCTGTTATAGCCCATTATTCGCAGCTACACAAAAGGACTCCCCCGTGTATAGATTTTATGAAGTGTTTCCTTATATCCAGGCTTGTATTATTTGCTGTAAAAAGTCGCTTTTTCTGGGAGAATAACTTCTTTTCTCAAGCTAGTCTATTCACCATTCCTTCCTTGATATTTTTAGCTACCGTAGCATTAGATGGTCTGTGCACGTGTATCTACTGCTAATTAAACAGAAAATTATCTTCTCCGCTTCTGCTACATCAGAAAATTTCGTCTCATTTTCATTTCCCAAGGATGAAATGAAAAATATCGTCTTGACTGGGACTTAAACACAGTTCTAACAATTGGGATAGTTTAGTGGCTGGAACATCAGCCCAGAAAGTGGAAGTATTGGGTTCGATTCGTAGTAACAACGATGTCTTTCTTTTATCTTTGGGTTTTATGACGCACAAATTAACGTGAATGTATTTACCTTTTCCTGGTCCTAATTTTCATTTTGTAGTAATAGTAGTATTGTTAAAAGTACTCGGACAACTAAGGTCACGTAGGCACCCACCAGGAATCGAACCCGCACCGCTTTCACCGAAGTCGAACGCGTTACCCAGTTGACCATCCGGAAGCCACTTATTTTTATTTTCATTTGTTTTTTTATGATAATAATATTTAATGATATTTATTAACGATACTACTTTCATAATAATGTATAAACATACACACAGTATATTCTTACACTGTAGAGTACAGAAAATTATAAAATCAATGGACACAGAAAATTAATCAGGTAACAAGCAGGTCCCCCTGAGCCCAAAGCTCGTCAGGAGGTGCTATGGAGTGTCACTTTTTACATGAAATTGCACAAAGGATCAAATAAAACATGTTAATAATATGAAAAAGGAAAACAAAACATAGAACAAAATACCATTAAAATAAAATAGGAAAGAAAACAGATTTATACACACTATTTTGTCTATCTAATATTGCTTCAGCATCCACTTCTTTGATTCCCCTTTAGCTTTTGAAAGTTTTTCTATTGATTGTAGATGGCATGGAAGTTAATTGAAGAAGGTCGGTATGATAACTTCTAAATTTCTTTTTCCACAATTTTTATAGTACTTAGGGATATCATATCTGTTATTAGGTCTTCTGATCATACTATGACATGAATTTACTTTTCTTTTATGTTTTATAGAATAATAATTAACAATTAAAACAGTGTATTTAATAATAATAATTATAATAACGATTTCGTCTAATGAGGCGTATTTTAGTCAACGTTGACCATTCTTACAATAAACCCTAATGGAACGCACACAAACAACCATACTATGACCAGGATTTGAACCCCGGACCTCGGCGTTAAAAGGTTAGCTAGCTAACCACTACGCAAACGAGGATGGCTGTACTTCCTCGCAATCTTACACTTAAAAACAGAATACTTTCCTATATCTTCATTGAACACCGCCATACTACGTCCACATCCCAGCTTATTTATCGTCTCTCCTTGTGTTCTCCCACCGCCATTCATGAACCATAAATCATAGCTCATGGACCCTAAACGCTCGCCAATTCAGCAAACCGCCCTCGACCCGCGCGAGTGCATATAGACCATTTTGGAAACCCCTGCGTTAGACAAACCCCCAGACCCTTCACTTTCGACGGCAAATCGAGCGCTCGGAGACGGCGAAAGAAACATATTGATCGCCGCAGTCATGTGTCACTTTCTTCGGAAAGAAGCGACCGGGGAAGGGTAGAGAGAGCGTGCTATGGATGCTGAGACACGGAGCCGCGCACATCGGGACCGCGGTATCTCCCCGTGACATCCCCGGCTCATCCTTTTCCCAGCAATCTCGCTGTAATACCTTCTCGGATCGAATGAAACCCCGGACGATATCAAAATTCCAGACCATTTTATTCGCCGCTTCCGCGGTGGATGGGCCTTGAATGCAATCTTTCGCCCCTCCGACTGATCAACTGCGTTAACGCTCTCCCACGCTCGTGGGGCCGCGCACGGATTGGATAAAATGAACGAGCATTGTTCAATTTACACCCTACCTGTTTAATGATTGTTGGGAGGTTCGAAACGATGAGCTCAGCATCCTTCTTACTTACCCTATCCCGTTCTGGGTTAGTACGCAGCCGATGGGTAAACTAGCTGCGTACGTATCAACAATTATTATGTCTCTTTAAGGCGAAGATATTCCTCAAGTCCATCCCAGTTAAATGAGAGTGGAAAATCGAAAATACCATTTTTTGCGTAACGAAAACCGAACCCGAATCAAAAATTAAAATTCGGAATCAAGACCGAAAACCGTTGAAATATCTGCTCTGATTTTCGGTTCGTAATATAATTATGTGTTACAGTAGTGTATAAGTGGCTTTCTACTCTCTATTAATAATTTATTCTTAAATGTTTGATCTAATTGCTTGATTATTGCTTTAAAGTCGCGATTTTTACCGTATTATTAGTATATTTTAAATAACAAAATCAATATGCTGAGGGTTACTTTGCGCAAGGCCATAGCGTAAAAGAAAAAGTATCGAGTGAATTTTCGACACAATTTAATATGGCGACCGGATTCGCTACCTGATGACGCTACTCCGGTGGAAAAACCGGTCTTCGTTATTAAATAGCAAGAAAAAAGTCTTTTCTTCCTCTGTATTTTTTACTGTTTTTTTACTATTTAGTGGTAAATTCATGCTGTAAAAATTACGCGCTACAAAATTTTTTCAGGATTATAATTTTTAATTTTCGGGGCGAGAAGTGTGGTTGAACGGAGGTGGCCGTGGAGCAACTGGAGCCGAACCGAAATTTGGAGTATTTACTGAACCGTAAATAAAACCGATACGTTAAATCTCGTTTGGATGCCCTGGTTTAGGCTATCGGGGCCTTGAGACGCTAAGATTAACCGAGGTTAGGAAGTAACACATTAATAATGAAAAACAAAAATACCTGTTTTCTTATACATAAAATACTTGTGAGTACGAAGTTTTGGGAGTGTAATCGCTAAATTTTGCTAGAGCAGTAAAATATTGGTTCGTAATTCATTATAATTATTTCTTGATATTATTAGATATATGTTATTAATTGGCCGCGTTGGTGGAATGATTAGTGTGCTAGCGTTCCAAATCCTAGATCCCTTGTTCAAGTCCCGGCTAATCGAAATTTTCTGGATAGAAAATGGTCGTATGAGCTCGTCAACAATAATTATTGAAATGGTTGTAATTGGGTTTATAATCAAGTTCCCATTAAAGAAATTATTATTATTCGTTTCGACTGCAGATGGTAACGGGAAGATTTTGCATTGCGTCAAGAACTAGAGATATAAAAAAAATTTCGCATCGTATTTTTCGGTATTAACTTCCGGAAATATAACATCCACAAAAATTTAAATATTTCAGTGTGAAACAAAAATTTATTTCAGTTCAGAATTTAGTTTTTCTTGCCAAGGTGTGGCATTTAAATTTTCTATTGGGAGTATTTGTAGGTATAAAAAACAAAATGGGTATTATATATTTCTTAATTTTCCATTGGAAACTTCAATATGATCTTGCGTTTTGAGATAATCCGAATCCGCTTTAGAGTTGTTTAACCTTTTCTAAACCACCTCTTAGTTACAATTTCCTATTGTGGATGAAATAAACATCATCATCTGCTGGGCGAAGGACTAGTGAAAGGGGTTGAAGAATGTGAAGAAAAGCCAAGTTGTTATTGTTTGGGAGACCTACCTCCATAAAAACGTCAGGGAACACTCCGAGACACTTTATTTTTTCTACTTCTTTGCCGTCACTACACTCTCTCAGGAATACACTTACACTCTTCTAAACAGTGTTCATATAGCACACTTAAAACCTGTCCAGTGAGATTTGTCATAGTTTGCGTTTTACTGTGTGAATAACGTCGGTTTTTGGCGTCGCCCTTACATTGATTCCCCTTCACTATGACCCCCTAGGTCAGTATGGCATCTCGTTCATTTTCTTCGGGAAGATATAATTTTATGGAACTTCGTTTTCATTTTACAAACCTCGTTTAACATCCTAGGAAACAAAGGCGATGGAAACCGAGCTTTAACCGTATTCACTACCCAAAATGTTTGCAATGGCCAAGACTTTAGGCAGTATTCCTGTGCGTACGTACGTAATTTTCCATACGGAGTCGAATTATTGTAATTTGTATATGTGTGAGGGTAATTATTGAGCTTGCTGTGTTCCAGAGACGTCCATACCTCTCTACGTACAGTTTTCATTTAGATTTTCTGGGTCTTTCTCACCCTTTTGTAACACACGCACTCCTTTTACAGCATCCTACTAGTCAATATTTTTCCATCCTTCCTTTCCGTAAGTCTAAACATACGATACGTAAAAAATCCCTTTCGTATTGATCATATAGCCATGCATAGCCTTTTTTGTTCTTTATGAGATCATAGTTTACAATATCTCTCCTATTTTAACCGCGCAGGCTCCTCAAACAATCCATTGCAGCTGCAGCTGATGATATTGTATGTTCTAGATAGTTGACCTTCGTCGAAACAGTTTCTTATATTACAGTATATGGTAGTGGTAGAGCGCGCTTTTTTACGTTTTAGGCGTCCGGTAGAATGCACAAGTTGTGTTTCTCATAATAAATGCCGAGGGGAAATTTATTCACCCCTCATTTACTCACCAACGTCTCCATTGTTTCTGGTGTCTTAGGGAAATAATACGCCTTCTAAAAATTGTTGGTTTGAAAATCAATTATCCTTGTTCAGAAAGCGGAAGTATAGCGCTCGGGGGTATCTTTCTGTAGCCCGAAGAAAGTCATAAACTTTCACTTGTCAGGGAGATTGCCGATGAAGGAAGAGATGCCAGAGGTGGAGAAACCTCAGCTTTAGAAAGAAATTTGCCACGATAGACGGAATTTCGATGATTTAGATAATTGATTTTTGCATAGACATTGCGTTAGTGTCCGTGTTTCGATGGTAGCATTGGATTTTGGAAATAAGTCATACTAAAAGTGTCATCGGTGGAGATAGGTTTTGTTTTCATGGAAAACGTTTCCAGCTGGTTGATGCTCTAAAGTGGTGTTCTTCCACCGAAGCGGGAGTAACTTCGTGAAAGTTGATGTTGATAAATTATTAAAACAAACTTAATTGCTTCACTCACGCCAGCTTTTCTAAAGCATTTTCATCTCCGAATCTCTTTGACACTCAAAAATGTGAGGACTCTCATGGAGTTTAATCATGCGGGTAGAATATGCCAGCTTTTTTATTAGAATACGGCATGGCTCCTCCAATCGTGCAAAATACAATGTATGGTGTCCAAAAAAGATATTCAATATCACTAAAATAAGTAAAACACATCAGTCCAAGAGGAAAATGTATTTAGAATATGTCACAACTCTTAAAAACGTATCAGTACTGCCCGGGTATCGAGGCTTTGCATAATCTTTAGGTAAAGGGAAACTACTATTTCGTACCGAAGTTTACTGATGGTTTCCGAGACTATTAGGCCTTAAATACTGCATTAGTATTCGCAATAAACAGAATCGCCTCGACCAATACTTGTTGGTACTCTTTAGGAATAACACAGCAGTTCAAGAGGAAAATGTATTTAAAATATAAAACGAATCAGAAATGACGGTCATCCTCATGTACACTACATAGGGGAATGAGAGAATTTATACAGGGATGTTGGGTTTTGACTGAAGAGAAATAAAAAGGGGCAATTCTCTCCTCGTGCTTAATAAATATTGTGAAAAATACGAATTACATCCCTGATTTATTTTAGATGGCATTCCGCAGTGTTAGGTCAGAACACCTGGAGTTAATATTTAAAATATACTTTACCTCATCAAAACACACCGTTAATTAATGTGGTTTAGTATATTTTAAACAATTTAACGATTTGTCCTCTTCGTCTGTTGTTTTTATTTATTCATATGGAGTACAGCCAAGTAAAGGCCTACAAGATCCTGTTTATTTAGTTAACACAGTTGCAAATGTTACGCGAGATTCTAAGGATGCATTTAGAATGATAATGAGATTGAGTAGTCTATGCTTAACGATAGCTGCACTCCGTACGAAGTAAAAGCGTAAACGATGTTCGAAAACGAGCATTCTAACACCCTAAATAAGTTATACAAACCTATCGAATGCATTACCAGGGAATCTTCTTCTTAAAATGCCTATCCATTGATGAATAATATATGTCAGGTGCCACATTTTCATATCCTGTCCGTTTGCTGTTAAATATAACAAAATTTTGTCTATCATCTCACTCCATTGATTTATATTAGAGAGCAACCAACTTATCTCGTTTATTGCAATAATATACAGGAGTAATTCGGAGGAGGATATTCATTTTAGGAGGATAATGATTCATTACTCAATCATTCATGTTTTTAAGACAATCAGTTTTTGTACAGAGTACGTAAAGTGTACAGTTTGATAATTTATTGGCGTTCGTAGGTTTGCAGTATGATTCAAGGAATAATGTAGATCTCGGGAACCCTCATCAGTATGCAGACCACACTCTAAGAAACACTGATTTAGAGGAAGTATTTAAGGCAGCTTATTTCTTGCAAACCTCCACATTTTCAAGGTCTGAATTCCTTCCTAAGCCGCAAATAGCTTTGAAAACTCGTGAAACAACGGGGATGGGGTTTTTGGAAAATTTAGCCTTTGTTTGCTGGGAGATGTATTGATTTTGCTACCAGAATCCAGACGTAATTTTCCTCGCCAGGGATCATTAACATGAACCCAAAGTTAAAACTCTTTTTTTTCATTTCCCTTTTATAAGATTTTAGCCATTTTTACAGGGCTCGTTCATTCCCATAATTATCTGCATCGTAAGTAAGGACTAATTGTATCATGCTGATTGCAATTGTTACAGTGGATGCTTTTTAATATCTCTGAGACTTTTTCTGTGTAATAAGAATGAGACTGTTACTGGAAGAGTTGGTAGTGTTCGTTCGGTTTAAATGCATTTTAATGTTTAATTTTTTCCTGGAAGATGCCTTAGTCAATTGAGGTACCACCCAAAGTAGTCCCACACACTCCGTATTTAGGCCCGGAAGATCTGACAATGAGTCACATTCACGTTTTTAACTTCCGTGTATTCCTAATGTTTTTTCCAGACACGGCGCATCATCCTAAGATTATAAATCCTTTCTTTGCTATATTATATCATTTATTAATAGTCAAAATCTATCATTCTCATTGATCGGTAGGTAACATTATTCCCCAAATTGATTTATCGTTTAAACATGAAGAGTTTCCAGAATCTGACATCCACGGTTATAACTTGTATAAACTTGCTTCATCCCAGTATTCCCCTGAAGCTGATCGAAAAGTCCCTCAGCATAGCTCCTAAAAGGGGCAAAAACATCCTGTTCCGATTCACTGCGCAGGTTAGAGCAGCTGCCCCTGTGCCTTTTTACCCCACAGGCCGTGTCTATTGTCCTTCAGTTACCCTTAAAGTCCATGTGCCCTGTATCTATATTTTTCCATATTATCTTTTCCTGTTTGGACCGAGCTTTCGTTAACTTCAATCATCGGTACGTTAATTCGACGCTAAAATTTAGCGCAGTTTTGGAAATTTGAAAGATGTTAGTATTACCTACTCGGTCGTATTTTTCACATCAACGGAGATTTCGAAGTTGAGTTTTTATTATTTATCAAATGATTAGCATTACTATCCCCGTCGGAATAGTATTATTTTAAGGATTTTTCTTTGATGCCCATTCGTCTGTTTTACTCCTAAAACCGCTGTTGTTATTACAATTGGTTGGGTATCAGAACAGCTCGGTTCTTTTCGGAATCACACCAATGAATGCTTATCATGTCCTTCTGAAGGCATTCCTTTGTCTGGATTAATTTTACTATTGCAAGATTAATCCTGAATTCTAGCAAAACGAAGGAAATGAATACGTTACCAGTAGGTGTATATCTAAATGATAACTTTTAACAACTTAAGGTTTTGATAAAATCGTCGATTTAGCATCGAAGCATTGATTGTAACGACCTACAGAGTTATGCATAAGCGCATATTTTAATTTTTTTTTCGTTTCGGTGGAGGTTTGCGTCAATCAAATCTGCATAAACTGCTCGAAATATTCGGGTTTAATGATGAAAGGAATAAGAAATAACGTATACTCGTTACCACAGGATTTTAATATCGCTTAATGTCTCTATTTCATTGAAAATCCTGTAGTAACGAGTATAAGTTTTTTCTTATTCCTTTCATAATAAATAGCTACCACAAATTTGAGGCCGAAGTAGTGGATTTTGTTATTCGGGTTTAAAATTTGGAAGGAAATATTAGAGTAAACCAAAGCTTTCGAAAATTATTTTGTAGATTGTGGTTATGAGTGACTGCAACATTTGTTATAGTTGCCTCAATGATCCTTTTATCTGTTGAAACTGACTGATACGTCATTCTCCACCCCGTCTCTTTTGATTTCTGAATCAACTGTGTATTTCACATTTCATCCCTTATGTTTTATATTTCTTAACATAATTCTTTATTAACATAATTTGTTGCCGAATCTTCCTTGTACCTTACATCGAGATTAACCAGAACATCGACGTAATTCCCATATCATGTAGAATGGATCCGACTGTTCCGCAGTTACCGAAGGTGATTCAGTTTTGTAATCGGGGTGGATTTATAATTAGGCGCAATAGGCGTTACCTGAGGGACTCATCGGTATTAAGGACTTAATAAGACTGCTGTCGGTAATCCACGAAAGAACTAGTAACGTATTAAACATTGATCTTAAGGGTTAAGTCTACGTAATATGTTTATAGCATATGTTAAATTGCGTCATTATACGTATATAGTGTAAAATCTATCATTCTCAGTAATTTATAGAAATACTATGTATTGTAAATGGAGACTTGTTTACTAATCTTTGCTCTAGTGAAGCTAATGAGATTTCTTTGGCATGTATATTAATGCATTCTACGAAAAAATTGTATTTACTCTCGAAATTCTTTGTAAGAGCTTCATATTGATCTTTACACCTAGAGCCTGAGATGGCTTAAATCCGCCCGTTTAAAAAATACTAGTAACTGATAGTTAATCGTTCAGTTTATCCATTTTCATTTAATTGTCTTTTGTACAAAATTGCGGAAGTAATCATTGGCACGATGGCTACTTCATGTTGCTACCAATTTTTCTTAATTTTTTCGCTAGATTTTGGTAATTTTCGCTTCTTTTCTTTATTCCTTTTCATAAATTTTGTTCAACTAGTTTGGAGATTTTCCCAGTTTGAGTACGTCTTCTTTCACGTGAAGTTCATGATGATACGTGATCTATTGCGCGATAGGGTTTTTGTCTGTTTTGTTGTAATAGCTTTACTTATTATTCTTTTTATTATTGTCTTTGGTATCTATTTATAGGAATTCCTTTCGTTCTCAGCTTTTATTTTCACCACAAAGACACGGCCAGCGTTACTCTACGGGCGTTTAGAAAAAAGCTGTCGCCCGGGTCGTTTTTTGTATTTCCTTCCGCGTGCATCCATCGTATGCCGTTAGCCATTCTATTCCCACGTCCTAACACCCACTCCAAAATAATCCCTCCCGGTTCGTCGTCCGCTTCCACAGCCCACAATAACAGCGAGGGTTTTCTTAGATCAAAAGGTCGCCTACGCCTTTAACGCATTTCGCCATTTCATCCTCGGATATTAATCCAGAATTCCTTGTGAACGTTCCTCCATTATCGTCGCATAGGATGTCGATGGCGTTCCATTTCGACGGTCGTCTGGAGACCACTTTATTTATTCATCCTTCGCTCGGACTCCCTTTCGCCTTGTTACTCTGTATTCCCCGCAGCCATTCCTTTTCTATAACTCGTTCGGCTTTTAACTTTCTCCTTTTCTCCCGCGCCCGTGCTTCTGGTGTTACTCTTACTGGCGTTATGATCACTAATTCGTCGTTAGCTCGATGCCGGCGTATTGGAATTGTCGTCTGATTCGAATTATTATTGTTACATATGTTACAGATGGACTAACAGTCCGGTAGTAACTTATTACTATTCTACAATAATTACAATACTACGCTATACAATTATACTGTAGAATATACAATTCTAATTACAATAATAGAACATGTTCGGTAGAGCCGCGCCCGGCCTATCTGCCGCCAGGGTGCGAACATAGTTAGCAGCCCCTTAAAATTTCCAAAACCATACATTTCCTGATTCGCATGTAAAGATAATTTTGTAAGACTTTGAAATACCAGTGTTCTATGACTAGATTCCACAGCTTACATTGGTTAAAAAACATCAGTAACAGTTAATAATACGAGTACATATTCCGTATTCTGACGTAGTGAATGTTCATAGTTAATAGTTCGCATTACTGTTTAGTATCATTATCTTCGCAGAAACGGTCTCCGCAAGGGTCAAAAAACCATGCAAAGCTATTGGCAATTTAGGAAAGACTACTTTCAAATATCTAGTAAGTATTTATTGAAAAAAAGAAGAGGATTTATTCTTGGTACCAGAACATCTTTTATTGATTCCAATTCTTCTACTAACTTCATGGCCTAATATTCCTTTCTCGTCTTGAGTTATCCTTAATTATTTCCTTTAAATATTTGCCAATCTTTAATTTTACATCATAGTCTTACCGAGATGATTCATGTGTATGACACAGAAAACGATGATCAATGCTGTTGTGATAATTATAATGATTGGTTACACTTCTGGTGCCGCCCTTTAGATACCTTCGCCCGGGTGCGATGCACCCCTTGCACCCATAGGATTGCACGGCTCTGATTTTTGCCTACTGAAGAACATATATCGTCAACCCACACTATATACTAATATAATTCGCACATACATTTCAGGTTACAAAAATATATTTTTACTTTAAATATACCCCCTTTGCTATGAAAGTGCAACTTCACAATGCATCCGTCACCTAGCTCAAAAATACACCAATTCATCCCAGATAACTTCAGTACATTTCCACTATTTAAAAGCCCAATATAAGTCTATGCATAACAAATTTTGTTCTTTAATTTACATTCCTTACTATCGTATAAGTTTTTCCATGATTCCTTGTAGGCCTTCACGGTTACCATAGCGGTCCCGAGGAGAAGTACCCGCCGTACCTCACCCTACCAGACGATCCATACAATACAATACACTACGTCTTATTAGGCAAAATTGGGACAGAATGGAAGAATCCCACCTTCCATTTAACCCTGTTCACAATAATGCACAGGAACGTAATATACGTAGCATGGTATAAGGTATTAAACTACAATACACATGGATTTTTAACAAGATCAGTGGAAATAAAAATAAAGTAGGAAAGAGAATGGTTTTGTGGAGGGAAAAAAAACTAATTTTGTATCATAGAAAGAATGTTTCCGCTGCAGGAAAACACCCACAAAGAGAAGGGGGGCGTGAAAAACCTGCGAAAGTTGAGGGAGATAGTGAAAGAGAGAGATAGATTACATCAAGGATAGTAAAAATTACATTTCACGAGTAATCCCCTCTTTACAGAAGTATTTTATGTACTACATAAGGTACTTAACAGTTGGGATAATTAGAAACGATGCCTGCAGAATTCATTTCATGACATTGTATTATGATCAGAGACAGGTTCGTTTACATCTTCTTTTATGAAAAGAGATGTAGATTGTATCAGGATACCTTTACATGTGACATTTTGTAGACCTTACACTTCATTTACTTCCAACACTGGTCGTTTTGGGCAAAACCACGGTCATAGACTGTTTTTAATTACTTTTAGCACTCACTATAAGGTAACAAATATTTCATAGCATATGTTGATAGCTACAAAATACAGTAGGTATTCTTTATAGTATATTCTGCGTAACATCTTCGTGTATATAAGCACTACAATTAAGAAGCAACAGACATAAAACTCGTTACACTCCCCTATATATGAACTTATGTATGACTTGAGTTTTCATTCACACACACTACCCTAGACGGAATGATTTCTCCGAATGTTGTCTCATCGTAATGTTTGATTCTATATTTTGTTTCCCTTCTTCTGCATATATTTCATCTTGCGAGTTCTTTTACGAGAGACAATAGTAAATAGTAAATGCTACGAGAAATAACAGCATGATGTCGGTGAAGTGTAGAAAAGGAGATTTTTTAGGAATGACGTGACAGAATGAAGGTTTCTCGTTGCACGTGGGTAGATCAGTTGGTCAACCGCTTACAAATAGGCGAGCAGTTTCGGTTTTTAGGGACACAAGGTAAACAAGTCTATGCCCAAGAGCCACAGCATAACGGAGTAAAACAAAAAAGTCAGGTGAATGAATAATTTCTCATGCTTAGAAATGCAACGTATTTAAATGGAAAGGTACGGAAATGAGAGTTCTATGAAAGATAAACATATGTTTCGAGTTAACCCATTCCGATCGATATTTCCTGACTATAAATCGTTTGAGGATACATTTATAATTTTATTTCAAATATATTCAAGTATATTTTTGTTTTAATCTTTTTACTGTGGCATAATGATTAAATGTTTTTCTCGCCATCTTCGATAGTTTATATGCAGCGAACTCAGGGAAAATGTGGCTCTAGAAGTTTAACCCGAAAGTTTACCTTTTGGGAAGGGCCGTGAATTACTTTTAATGGCAACGTCATACTTGGGAATACCGAGCACCGAGTGAAACAAGCATTATTTTCAAGGTTGAAGATTCAGTTATTTTGTGGGCCTCAGTCGCTATACTCTTGTATTTTTTGACATCTCGAAATATAATTTGTTCAGCAACATTTCGAGTTTATTTATGCATTCAAAAATTTGATACTTGATGACAATTATGTTGGTTTTATGCTCCCGAGTTCCACGTTCGCATGTCTTTCTTTGAGACATCCTGCCTAAAGATAAAAACCGAAATAAATGTATTATTTGCTGTCTGTTACACTGGTAACTTGGCCCGAAAGAATGACTCTTAACGAAAGATGGATCTCATACATATGGGCATTAATGTTTAAGTAAATTTTTGTTCAAAGTCAACGTAGGCAGATATTGTGGAAATTAAATTTTATTCCGAATGAAAGAAAGATGTGTACTTCTCCTATTTTATTCTGGGGTCTACCGGTTTTGGCGTTACACTCCGACAGTATCCACTATAAAAATTGTGTGGAAAAGTACATATCTTTTCTTCCGGATTTTTATTTATTGGTTTCAATGCTTTTTTCATCGACATTATACTCGCCTGAGGTTTGATTTTGTATTTTTAATATCCCATCGTGATTTTCTATTTCTATTCGATGTTAATTTCACCTTCTTATCTCTCCTTTCTGACAAATTTACCGACACCGGCAAATTGGTGATTGTGTGAAGATTTAGCGCGTTGAATGACAATTTCTAGAGCAGTTTGATAATACAAGATACGTTCCCCTTTTCATTTAGTGTTTTCGCTGATTCAGTGTGAATAGTAAAGCTAACTTGGAATCTAAATTTCAGTGTCTCCGTCAGTGTAGTTTTTGATTGACTTCTCTTGTATATTTATTTATATTCTCTTTGAATCATAGGGGAAATGTTATCTTTTCCAAACCTTTATCTGGCTACACGTCAATATCACCAACCTGCATAGTTTATCCAACTAAAAAAGCGAAGCGGATACAAGGTGCTCTCACGACTGAGTATTCGAGAGGCGAAAATTTTCGAGGACAAAGACGTCACGAGTTTATCGTTTTGGTCGTTCATTCAATTCTTTCAAACGTTATCGAAGATGGACGGAGCAAAGTAAATGTTTTAAACCCACCCAAAACACGCATTCAAAACCATCCACTATTTGTCGAACGTAAGGGACGTATTTATTTATTCACGAGGGCGAATCCAAACTTCCCTGTGGGGGAACAAAGGGAATAAACTCCACGTAGGAGTGAATACCGTATTTTGTTTCGTGCCATTCGTTTCAACCATTACGCTGCTGCCTCAGTTATTTTTTTCTGATTGTATTCCCTTACTTCGCTGCCATGCAGTTTCATTCGTCTGCTGTTATCGTCTGCCATTACTCCTCTTTTCATTCTCCATCCTTGTACGCCCACTACCAGCTTCTCCTCCCTCCCACGTTCTCTTTCAGCCCTTTCCCTCCATCATTCTCTTCCCCTCTTTCCCTTTTTCAGCTTTTCTTCTTTTCTCACCCCCGCCTTTTTCCGCACTTTCCTCATTTCCTCCTTTCTCTTCTCGTCCCGAAGCCTACGCTGCAGTATTCTTTACCGTTTGTTTCATCTCGCAACATCGTAAACCCTCTTTAAACAACTATTTTTCGACTCGTCTGTTTGAAATGTTGCGCGTCAAGGCCTTATCTTCTGTCAGTTTTGACCTTTCTGGGAACTCTTCTCTTTATCCGTGGTAGCGGAAGACTTTACACCTTATCGGCTTCTTTATAGGTACATACTTTCAGCGACAATATTAGATATATAATGTGGTATACAGATATGATTATAATAATATATATCATTATGATCCTCGCTTACGAGTTATGATATAATATTCTAATTCTACCACGAAATATTCGGTATTCTACTACGAAATCACCCGATTAACATCCAGAGAAAGCTTCCTTCGGCATGTAATATTCTATTCGGCCATCACTGAATTTCTGCTGTTGATGTTTTGAATTAAATAAGCACATTGCATCAGAATTTCTTCATTTTTTTCGGCCCATTCTCTTCAGCAGCCCGTCATGAATCTTTCTCATTTAATCATTTTCATCGCCTTCCTGGCAAAGTTCTCAACTTTCATCCTCACGTAAATCATCCATTTTTGTCTCATAGCGGTATTTTAAGCTGCATCGATATCTAAGGTCAGTTAGATCCGTATCTTCAGCCTTTCTCCGGAAGCTTAATCTGTTAAAGCTCCTTTCCTTGTTCTTATTTCCGTTATTTTAGCCTTTCCTGTTCGAGCCTCATCCCTTATAGTCCTCTTCCCATTCAGCTTTTTTCCTCCGACACTTCCCCTTCATCCTTTGCCTTTATTTTCGTCTATCGTCGTTCAGATTCTTCCACGCTAAACTCAGGTTTTATCGAAGCACACTATCTGTTAGTCTCCTTTTCTTCGAACTTCTATTTTAAGCACGCCTTCGGTCTTCTTTTGATCAACGTGAAACTTCTACGTTTCAGTGTTTTGTTTTAGCCATCCCTTTCAGCATCTTATTTCGAATTCTGGATTTAGTTTGATTTCCTCCTTTAAAAGGTTTATTTTTCTTCTGTTTCCTGGAAAACTGTCCAATTTTAGCATTCTAAATGCAGATTTATGTGTTTACATCGTCCAAATCCAACATTTAACTGTTTTCATCACATTCATTCAACTTGTCAAGCTTATAACATTTCACAATGCTATTCTTAGTGTATCTAACAATGTAATGGGAGTCTTTTTTCATGACTGGTGCTTCTAATTTCTCATTTTATAAATTATTATGGTGTTAGCCTCCATTTCAGCATCTCATATTTACATACGATGCATTTTCTCAAGCTCAGTCTTTGTCTAATTTAGATTTATAAACCATCCAATTTTCGTTTTACTGTGAAGCTTCTTCACTAACCAAAGCAGCATCGTATATTTCAGCATTTTATTTTCGAATTTTGCGCCTCTTCAGCGTTTACATCTGGAACTCTAACGTTTTATATTCTCTACTCATTTCCTTTTATTTTATCATTTCATATTTCATCAAATCAACAATTTGAAAACGAATCAATTTCCAAAGAAGGTAACTTAAGATAGGAGTTCAAGGAGATAGTAAAGATTGTAGATGTTGAATAGTTGAATTTTGAATAAAAGAAGGCTTATCAGCAAACAATAAAAAAGGCTGTTAGCTTTAGTTAAGCATTTTTTGATATAAGATATACTTAAGGTACACCTTACATTCTGACTGCTATTATTATCAAGAAGGAAAGATTGCAAACACACCTTGAGGCTTGACGGAAATTAATAGAAATATCGTTTCGTAATATGTAGACTGACGAATGAATTAATCCGTAGATCATGAAGTGCCCTATTTAAAAAGGAAGTTGCAGAGATTAAATTGAAAATAAAATCCTCTTATTTTTCACCAAACTTATTTTAATTTCCCGTACTCGAAGCTGTCTGTATTAACCAATAAGGAAACATACGAAGTATTTCTCTTATTCTAATTTCTACCCTGCTTTGCGAAGTATCGTCAGATCATGTGGGATTTAAAAAAGCGTTCTCAATGGCGCCTTGTTGATGTAGATGGCTGTGCAGGGATGACTCAGCTAACGGAGACGCTTCGTTTTCGAATCATGTTCGTTGCCCAAAGCTAAATCCCATACGTTTATATTTTTTTTAAATATACGTAAAAGTGCTATAAAACAACCATTTTCTCGTATTAGTAAATAAGACTTGGCAGCAACCATTTTGCGTCGGCTATTTCCGAATTTTTGTGCTCGCGTACGTGCGAGAGAATTCAGAACGTTCGTTAGTAAGGTTATATCTGTATTGATTGAAATCAGTCTTTATTTTGTAGTTTAGATGAAAATACGAGTTTATGTGCTTTACCGAAAATCACCATTATCGTATCAAGTTAATAATAATGGCGTCTTTATTAGACGAAATTTGGTCTTAAGAGACCACTATTAAAACTACCTTTTTTCAAGACTCGAACCCTAACAACGATGCCCTAAGCAGGATTCGAACCCGGGGCCCCGGCGTCACTTGGCTAACACCACCCACTACGCCATCGAGTTCGCAAAGACTTAAAATTATTACGAATCAAAGATGGGGATTTATACGCCCACATCGCGCACTAAATTTCATAACCCAATATTTTTAGTCTGCGTCTTTTCCTAGCGTGTAGTTTCCGCCTCCTCGTTTACAGTCCTCAGCCTTCTTTTTTCATAGACTTTCTCCGCGCAACACAAGTGCCGCCTTGCCGCTCGCGTACATTTCCACCACAGAGCCCGTCACGTTTAGAGGGGGGCGGCTGGGGACGAGGCGCTATCGTTTGTGTTGGTGCGCGGTGAAGAGGGGCTGGAGGCGGGGTGGGGCGGAGCGGGGGCGAGTGGGCGGAGAGCTTCGCTTGGGAGAGAGCTGGTTGATGGGATATGCGGGTTCGATGTGAAACTGTGTCAGTGTCGGTCGCGCCGCGGCCTCGTGTGTTAGTGTTGTAGACGCGGAGTCTTCGACCCCGCCCCTTAAAATGAGTGCTTGTGAGAGAGTCTGTCTCGTCTCGTGGGGTCCGGGACTGTCTGGTCTCTTCACGCCCCCTTCGCCCTCTGGGTCACCCCTCTGCGGGAGTCGAAGGAGGGTCTCCGAGGTGCCGCAAGCAGGGCGTCGGCAGTCGTCGCGCGCGGTGGACTTCCGTAGCACACTCTACGTGACGGGGTAAGCGAAAGGATGGTGGTGCCCCCTACATTCCGGGTCCCCCAGTGGTCCCCCATGCCCCCGGCTCTTCAGTGCAGTGCTTCCAAACCTTATGCCCTCCCCGGAACAGGATTATGTCAACCTCTATGATTTACTTACGTAGTAAGTCCAAAAAAAGCAATGAAAAAGTGCGGAATAAAATATTTCAGTATTTAACGCCATTAAGCGACCGTATATCTCGCTAAATACGCCCCCTCGTATTGGTACCGTTAGATATTACGCGGCACACCATAAGTTGACAGCGTGCCGCGATTGGGCTTTGCCCCACTAGACATCGCAGGGCCCTCGCGTATCGCCGAAGGGCCCCTGGGAGGAGGTGATAAACGTGGTCGGGTGGAAATTAAAGGAGAAAGTTCGATTGCCCGGGGCCTTTCGAGTTTGCCCGCCGAATTTTCCGGTTGTTTTCCCGAAATTCAGGATCGCTGGTCAACGGATGCGTCTCTTTCCATGTTGCTAAGGTGAGGGAAAGAGAGAAAGGTTGTTGAAAAGGAAGGCAAAGATTGTATTTCGGTCGGTGTTTGCGCAAGGTGTACTCTTCGTGAAGGTTGGTCGATCAAGTTTAAATGTCATCATGTTGTGGTGCAACGCTCTTTCGCAGCGAACGCAGCGTGTGTTAACGCTGATCACGTATTTGATCGGTTTGTTTCACTAAAGGAGAGCTTCCAGAACGTGGACGAGATGACGGTTCGAGTTGTCGTCTGTTTCCTAGCATTCGTTCGTTGAGTTTGCTCGTCATTTGTGGGCTTGAATTCTGCGCGGGGGCCTGTCCTTCGGGACTGGCCCGATAGTTACCGATTTCAGGGTCGAGAGGAGGGTCTGTGCACTTTTTCTCTCTCTTTTGGAAGGAATATTGGAGAGTGGTTTTTCTTATTTTGTTTCGATAGAAGTTGTGTCAGTGTTGTACACTCATGAGTTAAAGAGTATATGTTTATTCGGTGGATTGTGTATTCTGTTACTCCTACCGTATAAAATACACAATCTATGAAAAATTTATTTTATACGGTAGGAATAGTCTATTGGTAGTCACCGTACCAGTATATTGGTACGGTGATACTTCTTATATTGCTCAGTATTGACACTCAGTCTATTGGTAGTCAGCCTTTATTCCAGCAATCATTCCGGATCAACCTTGGAGGTTAATTAACAGATTTTCTCTAGTGTACGACAAATAATTTATAATCTTAACAATGAAATAAAGACCGTTTCGTACACTTCCACAGTAATTTTATTTATGGCAACATGTTTCGCTAGTGTCCTAGCATCATCAGGCAAAATTTTTTTTTATGCTAGGGCACTAGCGAAACCTGTTGCCATAAATAAAATTGCTGTGGAAGTGTACGAAACGGTCTTTATTTCATTGTAATGGCCTTCCACGAGGTAACGCCTTCCCATATTGAGTTTATAATCTTAACAGTAATGTTTTCTATCTACTTACGTAAAAGCGAGATAATGGCTCGTTTCATAAGAATGTTAATTTCCAGATATTTTTCTTTAATGTTGATGAAAAGGGCGGAAAAAAGTGGTAGAAGATAGCTAATTTGTCAACTCAAGGGGTGGATAATCATTAGGAATTTATTTTAAACTAAATCCTAAAAAGTAACATTATCGCTATCTGCTTTTGGAATTAGCAATATTGTAGCACCGTACTCCACGATACTTCTCCGTGTTTTCGTAATCCCTTTCGCTTTAAATTCATCCATGTGTCTTTTCATATATTTTTCCCGCATGACCTTTCACTCATCAGGCTCCGGACAAAATTATCGCTCTCAGAAGGAATCGTCATTTAAAATCATTAACGACGAGTTTTACGACCAGAGGACGACTCTGCGGTAACGAATATTGCACGCTGCGATTCAACGGTAGTTTACCGTAATTTGGTCGCGAAAAAATACTCCGCCAAATTTGGTGCATCTGGGCCGAGAAAAAACACGTTTAGATCTCGGTCCAGGCCGCAGCAGGTCCAGAATTTTGACCCGTAAGCGCGTCATACTAATTCTCTTTGAGTACGGATGACGTTCTCTGTTTCGCTCGGTGACAGTTGAATAGCTGAATGCGTATCTCCGCACTGTTAGCTTTGCTTAATTTGGCGGAGAGTTTAACTTGGGGCTCGTCACGCGCGACACGTTTCCTATTTGCCCTTAAATTACGAAATCTCGTTTCTCGTCGCGGGGGTGTTTGCTCCCTCTGTTTTATTGTGCCAGCAAAGGTTGTGTTTGTCCATTTCGTCGCCGTCAGAGCGGCAAGTCACGCGGGGGATTGCCTTAGCGCTCTCGGCGGGAGGACCTCGTTACAGGGGGTAGGTTTTTCTTTCGAATGTAGAGCGAGGAAATAGAAAAATGTCTTCGGGGAATAGT
Organism: Ladona fulva; assembly: GCA_000376725.2. Classification (NCBI taxonomy): domain Eukaryota; kingdom Metazoa; phylum Arthropoda; class Insecta; order Odonata; family Libellulidae; genus Ladona; species Ladona fulva. The sequence goes on from KZ312408.1 coordinate 823,064, forward strand.
AAACTGTGGTTAAACTCGCGATACTTCCTGTTCCTTGGGATATCTCCGCTGATATTCCTCATCCTATTTGCTACTTTCTACCCGCCCTTTCTCCTTAGCACACTCCTTCCTTTCCCATTGTAACCTTTCCATTTTCAATTCGCTACACCCCCACCTCTTGAGCTAACCATCCTCCTTGACCCCCCCCCTTTCACTACCCTCTGTGCCCACTCCCCCTCTCCCACAATAACCGGTCAATCAAGACGGGTATATGCCTTACCTGTGGACGAAGCTGAAAGCAGCCTCTACCGCCGGTTAAATAGTGTAACTGCGATAACTGGCTTTCGCTTACGATAAGATTACTGCATGCATGCAATATTTACCCGTCCTGTTGTCTCCCATCCTCTCTGGAAAGAGGTTACGGATGCCCATTTGTTTTTTCTCACGGCCGGAAATTCACCTTTTGTCGGTCAAAGTTGGATGCTCGGAGGTATTCGAGCCTTGATGATTTTATGGCGGATCGGCTTTTCATAGCGAAATCATGGCTGGATTTTATCGTTTCAAGTTCATGTTTAGGTATCCGGAGGCCCCTAGGAACGGTGAAAAATTATGCGGGGCTTTTATGTGCTAATAATCATCGACCTCATTGAATCTTGCGGACATTAAAGTTGAGCATTCGTTTTAATGTCGATTTTATCGTTTTCCTCGCGCGCGCTCGGTTATTTTTTGGGATACAAACGCAAATATTTGTTCAAGTCGACCACCTCGCAAACTCAAATTCTATTTTATCTGTTTCCGCAGCTGCTTGAAATACCTTTCCGGTCGTAGGTTACCGTTGTGTTTCGGTTTCAAACTAATTTCGGTGCTTATAACCTCGATTAGCTCACGACTCCCACGAAAATGAAATACTTTGTACTTAAAGAGCTCTGGATAGCGTTAAAATTAAAAATCTTCGCTGGACTTTAGTACATCGCCGACAATTGTATAACCTGCTGCCAATAATCAGCGGTATTAGCTGCTGATCAGGGTATAAATACAGTTTGGTAAATGAAAAGATGGACGCATACGTAGCGCAGTAATGATCTCGAAATTTACAGAATTGAAAGTCGGGAAAAATATAATTTACCAGTATTCACTCACTAATTATTGCTATTATCTATTTGGCTGTTTATTGGGAAGGTTTGGCTTGATCAATATCCCCGAAATATAAAAGCTCGTTAGGAATGATGTGGTTTGTGGGAAGATATCTACACAGCTAAACTCTGAAAGAGGTAAACTCTCGTTGCGGGAAAACACCGGGTGAAATAAAGCTATCTTCTATTGCATTCGAGGATATGCTGGGTGTTAGCATTCAGACTAAAGATTTATTTTTCTTCGTAGTCCACAGACACATTTTTGCATTGCTCTATACTCCTAAGTCTCCTTATTAGCTACTTCTGGGGATGAATTTGGTCTATCAATAAAATAACTCTAAGCAATGTTAGTGTCCTATAATTTTTGAAAAAAATTGTATTTAATTTAATTGTGGTAGAATTATCGCATCACACTCACATCAAAAATGTATTGCAATTCATAACACGGTTGAATTAACTAATGTTTCATATGCGCGGAAACATCAGCTTCTGCATACTACAGTTTTTTTCTAAATAGTATTCTCACGAAAATTTAATTTCATTTCATTATAAAATCGATATTGTTAGGCGTGACTTCGTGGAAAGCCATAATGCAATGAAAGCTAAGTAATCTTACGAAACCGGTCGCAGCAGAATAAATTTTAGTGTGGAAAAGTACTAAGTCTTGGCTTTCATTGCTTCATTTCATTAGTTTATTTATTGTTTGTGGCGATCCACCCAAAGTAATTTTGAATTATTCAGTAAGTACATGAATCGCAGCGAGCAATGCGTAGAGACAATATTTAAAATACTCATATATATGAACAACCATTAAAACAATTGACAAACCATTAAAACAATTGACAAACCATTAAAACAATTGACAAACCATTAAAACAATTGACTAACCATTACAATACAGTTACTAGCATTTAACAGAACTAAACAATACTTAATGATAAAATTCTATTTACATACGGAACCTTAATTTAAACAATTATACAGTGTCCTTGAGGTATTTATAATGGTTTGATTCAAATATATGTACATATTTAGTGTAATTTGTATTAAAAATCTTATTGTCAATGACAAGAGTCATATGTTCGGTTTTGATTGGAATACGTGATCGGGATCGGTACGTGAACGAAATGAAATCCTTTCCAATTGCAAGTCAAATTCGATGACGAAATTAAACAAGGCCGCCCTCGTTACTGTCCGTTCGATTTGGAAAGAGAGAGAAACATTCGCTCTCGAAAGATTCCGCTATCCATTCTGATGCAGTACAATAGACAATACTCGGGTTTTTATGTACGGAATCACGTAGAGGTCGTTGGAGTTCTCGCATTGTCCATTTTGGCGTAATCCGGTAAATAAAAGTAGCCTCATTGTCGGGCTTCATATGCGATAATGGAAGACTGCTAGATAAAGGTCACCTGAATTCGGTTCGTATAGATCCAGGAGACAGAGATTACGAACAATTGGGTGTATATTCGCACTCCGCGGGGGCTGGACCTCGAAAAGTCGTACACACGTTTTATTTATCGCGAATTCGTGGCTGTTTTGCTTTGACATTTGCAAAAGCCTCGAGGTCGAGCGGCGTTCACGCGTCTTTCATCGGGGAATCGTTCTCTTTTTAATTTCCAGAGAAATACGGCAGGGAAATCGCTCGTATTTTTTATTTCGGATTGCATTTTCGACTTTAACCTTGTATCTCAAGGGAGCAGAGATACAACGGCGTCCGGGTTTCCATATGTTTTCCTGTTGAGACGAAGATATCGCAATGAGTGGATATTCCAGTGGATGAAATCCGACTGCTAAACTCATCAGGAAAGCGTTCATTTTGATAGGTTCCAATTAAGGCTCGAGTGAGGGACTGAATAAGTCCCGCTGAGATGAATAAGAAACCGAAATACAGAGAGGCCTGGTTACGTGAATGTGGGTGATATAGAAGTTTCAATTTTCAGTGCAACTGCGCTCAGTCGACGATTCTGCTCTAATGACTCCATCCGGCTAATGCGTCTGTAGTCTTTCACCGACGTTTTCCTATCATTTCTGTGGGATGGAAACGTTTTGCTGGCTTACGCTTTTTGTCGTTTGCGGCATCGTTTCATGGGAGTTGTAATAGTGATGGCAATGTTCATTAAATCCCTATGGTTTGCTACTCTAGGGATACATAATCAGGAAACGATGAATTCTTTAAAGCTAGAGCAGTCGCAGCGAAGAAAAGCTAGAGTTTTCGAAGTATACTAAAAGGTTAAACGGTAGATGTAAAAAATATGGAATTCGCGAAGGAAAATATATTGCAGAGGGATCTAGAGTTTTCGAACTGCACAAAATTGCTGTAAACAGTTGATGTAAAAATATAGAATTCGCGAAAGCAAATTTATTACTGAGGGATCGCAAGAAATCTCAGTAAAGAAGATTTGAAATTCTAAAAAGTCAATAATTAAATATCGTGGTGTAGAGATTTTTGTAATAGATTCAAACTTAAGCTAATAATTTATGAATGATGAATTGGATGACTGCATTTTATAAATCATAATAAGTATCGTTTGCATTTCAACCGGTGAAATGCCTTATTTTGTAATAAATTGTGATAGTCTAAACATTTGTTTAATCTTGTTAGTGTATGAGATGAAATATATCTGAATAAAAAAGATAACTCATTCTCCCGTTATACTTTCTGGAACGGAATTCCAGTAGTAATGAATTATTTTTTAATTATAGCCGTGCAAGAATGAAAGAAGATGGATACTTACCTAGGATGATGGACACATTCATTCAGAATTGTAATGAATTTTCACAAAACCGCGGTCGCCTCTTGGACTTAAGGTAGCGGCACTTTGAGCGAGGAAATGAATGGTTCCGGTACTAATTCTTAAATTTGTTCGCTTGATATGGGATGAGGATATGAAAGCAAATGAAAAATGACTCAGAACAAGTTAGGAGTGATTATATATAAGGAAGTAGGAAAGAAATATACATTAGCAAATTGTAACCGAATTTTCTATTAGATAATGCGGTAGAGTTACGAAATTTGGTTCGGTGACGAATCCAAAGTCGAGCCACGACTGTATTAGTAAAAATGAACGTTTATAGAGGTAAACCTTACGTGACACGAGGAGTTGGTTTGAGGGAAGTAAATACACATAATGCAATTATCTCCTAAGGCCTCATTGTGCTCCGGACTTAGCTCGTGGGCCGTGGGCCCCCCCAAGCACCATTCCACCCATCGCTCACCAACTCAGATTTGTTTCGTGGCACGGCTACACCAAATTAGATTTGGTCCAGCCTTCATTTTACGAATGTAGAACCCGGAAATGAAAATTAAGGGGCTCAAAATGAGATCATTAAAACCTTCGAGATTAAATCCAGGTTCGAAGGAAAATCTGCCGTCTTCCTCAATCATAAGCCATCAAGTAATTTTCCGCAGCGTAAATTTTTGATCCGTGTCCCTTAATTAAGCTATTATATTTTTCCACTTCGTGAAGAGATGTACGTCGGATGCGTCATGAGAGGGGTAGTGCGCGGAGAGTAAAATAATGTTTACTATTGTATCATGCGCGAAATAATTTTATCGGAAAAAGCTGGAATGCATTTTTGTATAGTAAAACATAGTTTGAGCGCGTCCAGAGAAATTATGTTTGAAGAGCACGACCGGTATCGAGGCTTCTACATCATCGTCAGGCCAAATCCTGTGGACGTAGTCATATTTTCATTTATTATATCAGATTTGAAGAAGTTTATGAACCAAATATCGCCAGAACTAATTAATTCGAATCCATACAGTTCTTTTCTTTCTTAGCGAATACTTTCCCTCTAAGAACCTTGAGTCTCTCCTCCATTATTTGTTTTTGCTCTTTCTCGTTCTAAAGATTCAAGGCATGAATAACAGCGATGTTGGCAATGTCACCATAAATATATTGTTGTGAGTACCCTAAAGCCAGGTTTATCGCGCTAGACACGAAAAAATTTACTTTATACTATTATAAAAATCCTCGCGTACTTATGTATCGCGTAAATACGCATAATCGCAAAATCAAATAGCACCTCTACACCTACTTTTTTATTTGTTGATGAAAACTAAAGAGGTTTATATCATTATCCTAAATATAATTCCGGAAGAAAAGAAAGTTGGAACACGGCTGTTAATGAATTAGAGGTTTAAAATCACTCTGTAAGCCGTACGTAGGCAGACAGGTAGGCGTTAAAAGACAAACGGGAAGTTCCAGATTACCGATTTCTGGAAGTCCCGAATACCGATTGCCGGATTAGGGATTACCGATTCTGGGAAGAGACTTCCCAGACTTCCCTTCCCGATTTCCCAGAAATCGGTAATCCGGAGCTTCCCGTTTGTCTCTAAACGCGAGTTCCGCATGCCTACATACGGCTTACCGAGTGTTTTTAAACCATTAATAATTTTGGAATGAAAAAGAGGTGATTGGAACTCCAACCCTTCCCGTTTCAGGGCCTAAATTTTCCAATTACTTCAGATAGTAATATAATTTATAAAGGGGCCGTTATCGGCAGCGAAAATCCAATTATAACAATATTTTGCAATACTATATACATTTATGCAACCGATGAAATCGTCGCATGATTTATATTTACGAGGAACTTGGGCATCATTGTATCATCGGCTTAACCCTTAACCCCTAATAAACCCCGATTATGAAATAATATGGTAATATTTATTTTGTTGTCAGCTTATTTTCTTGTAATTGAATATCTAATAGGATATTTGCTCTTGATTGACCCTTCGACTACCATTTCCCCATAGTTCATCTCCGAAAAACAGCCATCGGAGTTAGTAAATCAATCTTATTCAAGGGCATTTTATCATTCGTATGACTCAGCACATTGTAAATTCCGAAGTTTCCACATCAATAAAGGGAATTAGAGTAGAAATAAGCAAATAAGGACTTATAAATCACGGTTTTTCAAGGTTATTTTATCGCGTTTATGACACAGCGGATCGACGCCGATTTTTTCCCATTAATGGGAATGATTGAAGTATTGATGAAAGCAAGTAAATATTGGCTTGTTCACGGAACGGATTTCTATTCGCTGTGGACATTAATCTCAGGGAAAGAAGTTGGAAAAGTTCCCTCGAAAGAAAGTCTTTGGCGTCTATCAATGGGAAATCTTCGACTCCGCATATCTCTTCAGCAATAAAAGTATTTTCGATTGTTCAGCGGAAGAAAATCGCGCTCAGCTGGTTCCAGCGTGAAGAGAAATAGGCTTTCGTCTCGATTAGTTTTGTGTGCCGCCATTTATGTGAAAGGAGTTCTCTGAATATCTTGACCGTACGCTTGGTGGAAAACTAGGACTAATTTATATTCAGCGATTTTTTTCTTTTTGGTTCATAGTCGATTTTAGAGATTGTAGGCAGTTCTGTTTTTCTCGATGCATAGTTTTAATATATTTGTCAATGATAGTGTGGGCGTAGCCCTATTTTGTTTATATTCGTGATGTATACCGATCTTTGCTGATCTATTTAGTAAATTTAATGTTCTGGGAGTCGGGTCGGAGTTTAATGCTGAAAAAAGGGGAATCCTTGGCGACCCGGTTTTACAACCCTGATTCTTGATCGATAAAGCAATCTCGAGTGGTTTGATGTTGTAATTAAAGCATTTTTGGTCCATGCGAATGTATAATTGCGGAATTCGCGAAACTTATCGCCTCGACTACCTTAGTAAATAATCGTTTCTGCTATTGCTAGCTAGAATTCTATAACCAAAAACGTAGGGGAGGTACGCAGTATCAGTAAATTCAAATAAATGCTACAGTAACGTATTCTTTTATCTTTGAGTAAACCTTTATGCCCTCTAATGTGTAAGTAGCCTACTCGATCCCTTGTTTCTAATTATTTTTTTCAATAACTGCTTCATAATCAATACATACTTATGATTTTTATTTGGTTTCGCGTAATTTTATGCAATTTCTTACATTATATTTCTTTCATCGATTGCATTTACTTCGTCTGTTATTTTCAAAGCTGTGTGTACTCTTCCAAAAATCTGTTTTTTTCCCCTCCGTTTGTGTGCACTTTTAATCTAGGACAAAATCTTTATAATATTTTCCTTAGCTTGTTTTAGGCCATTATTAACCCTCTCCCTCCTAAAATTGAAAGGGACAGATTCCGTCTCCCTCATGACTCGCCCAAAACCGCCCGGGCGTCAATGTAGTATGGAACTGGGCCTTTTAGTTGGGATTAAAGTACGTGCAGTTTATGAGGGAGAGGGTTAAAAATCGATTTCAATCAGGATCTCGATAGAAAAAATCTCTTACATCCATTCCCAGTGAAAATGTTAGGCTTATTACCTCGTGTTTGGTAATATGAACTGTCCAACTTTGTCACCCATGTTGATAATTGTTCATCATCTAAAAATATACTCGTGAATTTTGTCTTTTCTTCGTTTGGAATTGAAGATAGATTGCATACTGAAATGTTTGCTTTATCTATGAAAAGAACTCACCACTAATGATAAGGGAAAGCAGGTTCGAAAGAAAACCAGGGTCAATGGAAAGTTCGAGAGCGGTAATTGACTTGCAAGTTAGTGGGAGATTTCGAGCTGTAACTAGAAACTGAAACACTTCTGCATTATATTTGAATGGAGATATTCCGAATAGATATCGTTCATCCTTCAATGGAATGTTAATTGGAGGTTGGTCCAAGGTTAGCGAAAAGAAAGCAAGAACCTTGATCATCCTCACTGTAAGGTAAGAAAGGCAGTCCTCTAAATAGAAAATTGGGGCATGATATGAAATTTTCGCGCGATTTTCTGTTAATTGTATTAATTTATTCAGAATAGCGTTCTATATGTTTATGTTGGAAAGATATGAAACATGTTAACCGCCAACCCAAATGTAGTCAGTGCGGGTTAACGCTTGGTTAATGGTAATGTGAGGTTCTTATGTGCCCATACACTCTGTTATTCAAAGGACTGCCCTTATTTATTGTTCTCTTATTATCATTAATTTATTTATAAAGTTAGAAATATACATTTTTAATTTTTTTCGATTCTTTGGAGGATATTTTTGTATTTTTCATCGGTTTAAAAGTTACTGATGACCGAAAAACCCAAAGACAAACGGGTTCACTAGTTTCGGTCCTGTTAATTAGAAGCTCACACAGGAGCATTTATACTAAATTCGATTTCAATGTGACCTTTCAAGAATGCTGTGAATATGTGAGATGTAACAGCAATCTCTTTCAAATTCGGTCATTCCAAGAACACACTCCATCAATGGTAAACTATAAATGTCCTAATCGTTCTGAGGAACCAGTTTCGGTTGCGTTTGTTCCTCGCTGACCTTTACTCTTTCTAGTTTACTCGGCATTTGTCCTTAATTTTCGCCCGATTTTTCAAGACACGTTTCATAGAAACAGAAAAAAAAATACAGCGATTTTTGCTCTTTAGGTCAAGAATTCAGTCGCGATCGGCTTGTCAAACTTTTTAGCACACTCGATCGATCGTGTCTGGTCATGCGAACCGTAAGATTCCCATTAATTCGAATGTTTAGCTAGTGAACGTGAGTTCGCAGCTTTATAGATCGGAATCCTCGCGAAGCTCTTATAAAAATGCGAGATGTAAGCATAAAAACATTCGTTGCACACACTAACGTTGATTCGAGGAGGATCGCGGTGGAACAAGTAGTATCCAAGCCTATCGAAGTAGGAAATAAGTTGCCACCCAAGCTCTGTCAAATCGCGAGTCTCTGCCAATAAAGAACGGGTTTGTGGTTGAAAATCTTTTCGGTTCGGTAGGAAGTAGTCATTCTCCCTTATTCAGTGCAACCATGACGGATGTGTGGACGTGCGCACTCTTCATTTTGAGTCCGCGGTGGCAAATATAACTGTTTCCTGACCTCGCTACGGCTAACCGATTAATATAGCTCCGTCGCCGTATAAAATAGAGAGTGACGATTAACATAAATTTAGAAACGTAAAGCATTCTCTCGTTTTCTAAAGTTGCCCCTCCAGTGAGAGGCGTTCTTTTATCAGAGCAAAACAATTTTGTTAGCGTATGACAGTACGATTCCTCCAAAATGAATCTTTCTTTTGCTCGGCGCATCTCATTTTGCACGCCACCCTATCCAATATGCATCGTTATTTTTAACCATCGCTGAAATTATAGTACATAAATTCTGAGAAAATTAATAGGTTAACTTTTAGGATCGCACACTCCATAGAGTAATGATAATTAACGGATTTAAATGCTCGTTCGTCACCTTTGTATCTTGACGAAGAGGCTATTGCTAATATGTACGTTCATAACCTTCGTTTTTTTAACCTTTTCTATTGTTTTTGATTTTATACACGTATAATTTGAATAGTATATATACCATATGAAAATGTATACATGTTAACGAAATCATAGCGGCGATATATACACTTTTCTTATGTATACAATAGGCTCTATCTGGCGAAATTAGGACCAAGAATTCTCGTCTTTCAAAAATATATACAAAAATATATAATACATTCTTTGCAACGAATTAATTTGACTCAAGGATACAAAAATATAGGTTATAAAGAAAGGATCTTCTTGGAGTAAATGATGACGTAGAGAATCTGTGTATGTAAAATTTGAACGAATCTTATTTCGATCAGCTTTTATACAGTTAACGTTTCGACGCAATGAATATGAAATTTAGATTGTCAATCTTTACTCCAGAGTTCATTCCGTGATTTTTTGCATAGCCTTCGTTGAAGATAACCCTTGATCGATGTTATCCGTGATATTTCGGAAGAAAAGGATGACATTTCTATTTAGACACCAAAGAACGAATAACGAATTTTATGTTTCACGCAATATATAGCTGCTTTCGCTTCATTTGTAGTGTCTCCAAGATCGCCTGTATTTTCGCGTTGTGAATACCAATTCAGTTGTCATTAATAAAGCCTGTAAAGGTGTATTTTGGAAGTTGTCTTGCTGGTTAGGATGCCTCATGGAAACAATTTAAAAGTGAAACGGACACACGTCAGGAGTTACTCATCAAATCCAGAACCGAAGTAGCTTGTTTCTCGATTAGTATTCAGTTTGTAGAAAAATTTCAATTTCAGTTCATGGGACGTGATAACAATTAAGGTAACTGCAATATCTGCGAGAATGCGATGTGTCAGCAGTTTTTTTGGTTTCATCAAATACTTTGTGGGAGTTTTAGGAAGTGTGGTGTGTTGTGTGATACCGGATGTGGCTCCCGTTTCTATAATTATCACTCGGAAATCTGCCCTTTTCCCGTTCCTCGCCAATCAGAGCGTAATTAGGCATCAATCGGAATAGGAGACAATTGGAATGTCCTTCGTTGTCACTTTGCTTTCTTTTGCATTCGTCTCGAATTCTTTCCATTAACTGAAAATCGTTTAAGTCACTTTCTTGTATAAATGTTGATGTATTTATACGTTTGTGTTAATTTTTTCTTGGTTTGTTGTCCTATTTTTGCTAGTTTGCTCAAACTTGAGTCTGGATTATTTAGATTAATCAATCTTCTGTCCTGCTAGATTTATACGATGTCACCAATCGATTTGACGGGAATAAGTACGAAACAACACTCACACTTCTGAAACTCCCCCTAATGAAATTCCCATCACCAAATTCGATTTTTTCGATCCCATAAACGCAACATTTTTCCATGAGATACAAATCAGTTTACCGCCAGATGGCGTGGAATTCTTGGGGAAATAGGAACGTTATTACGGTGAAACGAAACCTTATTTTCCCTTTCCGATATCCTGAAGCTTTCCTGATCGTAGTAAATTTCTTATTAGATCGTTATACAGTTCTTACATTTGTTATTTTCAAATAAAATAGTATTAGCAATTACAGCTCTTACAGTCTGTTTTTACACACCTACTTATTTAAGGACAGAAGTTCAGTATTTATCAAAATCGATCTAGGTTTTTTAAAGAGTCGTTTATATTATTGTTGCATAATTCCATCGCAGGATGACTCGAGGTCAGGTGGCGACGTAACATTATTCACATTCTACAACTAACTCTTAAGTTCTACATATGAAAATATATACGTTTGTGAATAGTCACCCCGTCCACTAACTACAATGCTTTACAAAATTTACTAATTGAAAATTTAAACAGCTACTATAAATACTAGCTACTATAAATAATGCAATTGCATATGAGTTCATGTCTACAATTTAAAAAGCTGTGACTAAAACATTACAATTACATATGATTACAAATTCACAATTTAAACAGCTATGATTTACAACAATATTATTCTACAACAGATGCATCTCCTCTACAACAGCATGTACATTTAACAATCCACTTAAACACCCACTACCACAATACACCACTTTCTCAAAATCCTTTCATGCACTTATACAGAATATCGATATAAAACAACGTTTCACATCAACCACAATAACTAACAAACATTAATTTTATATAGGTATAATTTCTAATACAAATTTGTAATTTCCTTGGAAAAGCTTTAATACCCCATGACATGTATTACTTATCACGTAAAATGTTTCAGGGCTCAAGATATACGGTAAATCATTAATATGATCAAACGATTCGGTGTTATATTTGATGCTCATCAATAGAAAGTTTGATTTGTTTTTCTATCAGCTTATAGTTATAGCATCGGAAGTTCTTCTACTCAGAACGAAAACACGAATACGTATAAATTGTTGAGGTTGTATTCGTCATCGCAGCTTTGATCGATTACGGAAGAGGAACAAACCTTTCATGCTACTTGGATGGCTTTATTGACTTCATTACTGTCCTTATAACTCAGTCATAATTTGCATAGCTTTACGTAAAACAAAGGCGTCATACCGTTATATTTGTCATTCTAGTTTTCGCTCCTGTTCAACGAAGAAACTGAAAATCTGTTTTTCCGGTTTCTCTCCTGCCAACGTCGAACCGGTTCGAACCGTATTTATTCGTTCCGCCCATCAATTCCGAACGAAACGAATTTCATTTTCCATGAAGTTTGTTTTATTTTTCGAGTTTTTTTTCAACTTAAACTAAGTTACGACAAATTTTAGAATAAAAATTTGTAATGGCATGTTGCAAGTCGTAATTACTCATGCTTATTAAACCTACATGCAAGCAAGATGTGCATTGTCATAGAATCAAAAATGGGAACGGAATAAATGCGGTTCCCGGCTCGGGCTTAAGATTTTCAGTTTTTTTGATTCGGGTTCGGTTATCACTCCGGTAAAATAAGCGGTTTTTTTCGGTTTCCGGTTCGTCTACGGTTCGATTCCCTGCGTAAAACTCACTCGCACGAGTATCCCGTTGCGTTACCGAAGACCTCGAAAAGGTTAAAATTTTTCTAAACTTGAAGCATAATCAATAGTTTTCACTGATTCATGGCTGTATTTTGCAAAGTATCTCAAGCTATCGAAAGTAATTTTTAGTCTTTTTTAGGAGAGGTTTTCCTCTGTAAATTTCAGGACCTGTAATCAAACCGGCTTTTGCTGTTGGTAAGTTTTTTAATTATATCGATGTATGTTGTATGCTATATTTTTGCTACGAATTCGCAGTCTCAGTTGTCGAATTTTTCTCTTTCGATAGTAAATAATTAGTCTCGTCGTCGACTCAACTATCTTAACAATAACTCGCTGTGTGTTTATATCTATCCATGTGCATCAATACCGGTGAAATATTGAAATACTTCAGTTATGTTTTTAAAAAAGTTTCAAATTCGTAACCGCAACCGAATTTCATATTCGCACTATTTGCAGACTAAGCAAATTAGCATCTTATTTTCTATCTAATGATTAACAAAATAGTTAGAATTCTTTTTGTTTTACTGTTCTTTTGGCTCAAGTAATTACTTCTTCGCTTTTGTAGAAGCTAATGCTTTCTTCCATCAAGACAAAGCTAAATTTACTCTCTGAATTGTCTTGATAATCTTGATAGCTTTTCTAATTTTCATTTTTATTGCATGTTTCAAATTCTTTTATCCGTTCCCATACGTTTTGGAGGTTTTTCCCACCCCATTCTCTCTGTGGGAGTTTTCCTGTAGCGGAAATATTTTTCTTACGATCACATCTTATCACGGATTCTTAACCTGCAATTACCATTCTTTTCTTTCCTCGTTTCCTAAACTTATGTAAACGAGTACTTCCATATCTCAATTTAGCCTTATTATACACCATCGGAGTTGTAACGTACTTAATCCTTAACTCAGGCGATCGCCATTATCTTAAACAAAAATATTTATAAATGTTCTTTCTCCATAATAATTGTTCGAATTCTCCTTTTTATTGCTGTTATTGCTCTGAAATAGCATGATTATGGTGTATTTTAGTCAGGCTATTAGTGAACGTCATAATTTAAGCTGTTATGTTGTTACTCTACTCTTTGCTTCAGATTGAAACCGCTGCTTCCGCAGTTCGCTTCGTTATCTTTGGCTTTTAAGAGTCGAGAGCTCATTTTTCTCGAAGTAGAATTCAATTTCCGTCGTGAAAGTAGCCCCTAATTTAATTATTAAGGTGATAGGATGTAAGGCTTACAGAGGAAGCGTTGGTGAAATTTTTATTACGCCTCGCGGTTTTGGCCTTCGGTCGCTTAATAAATTATCGTTCGATAGAGATTTATTATTAAAGTATTTTTTCCAAATGAAATCTTTTGATTTTACACTTAAATATAAATAAGAAAATGTTCCCTCGTTTCAATATTTGTTTTTACCAGAAGGTTTTTTTGCATTTATATTTATTTTTACTGTTATTGTTACAATCAGGTTTATTTGCTTATTTTTGGCGTNTCATTTAATTTATTTTATAATTTTATTTATGGAATGTATTATTTTGTTACATTAGCATCATTAAAATTTTATCGTATGTAATGACCGCAACACAAAAAAAGAGAGAATTTTTGCTTAACAATGGTTAACTATGGTTTTTTAATAAATGGTAATGCTCAACAGTTTCAAATAACTGAAGGTTGAATTTGTTGAGTGACCGTGATTGATTTTTGACGTCATTTGTGACCGTGTCTCATTTTGCACGAATTGTCGCCGCTCTTTTCGGTGACAAAAACATAAAACGCTCGTGAAAGTATACATGGAAAAATAAATGTTTATTATCTTTATGGCTTTGCGTTTACTGTATTCCTGCTTTGTGTGCTGATAACTATTTCTCAAAAATTACAAAGACTGCTAAATTATCATCACAAGGCTTACGAATCAAGGCAAAATATGGCCACAGAGTGCTTTATATATTACATTATTTACGTAAAATACCGCCAACTCCAGAAATTGCAGCGCAAGGGCATACGATTTGTTAAAATGTGCTCCGATAAGAAAGCAAGCGTTACGCAAATGCTGTCAGACGCAGGTTGGGAATCCTTGAAAGAAAGGAGATTAGAAGCTAGGCCGCGATTGCTTCATAAATTCAGAGAAAGTACATTTGCGGAAGACGTAAATGGTATTATGCGACCCACCTGCTACTTGGACCGATCCGACAATGAGCGTAAAATAAGAGAGATGAGAGGACAAGTCTTATAGGGACTCATTCTTTCCGCGAACGATGCGCGATAACAATATATTAAAGTAGTAATTCCAACTCTTGGTGTTTGTACCCACTGCTACACGCAGAAAGGCGGTTTACAGGGTATTTATGTAGATGTAGACGTAGAAATATAATATGGGTTTAATCAAGTACACCCCGAACATCTAATCAAGAATTAATAGTGTCATCCAATAGTTAGTTGATAACGCAATCTACAAGCTCTTTAGTGTAACATTCACACGATAATTTTTCATAAATTATCGGTTCAGTTCATTGGCAGTTATCTACTAAAATTCAGAAATTAAGGCATTAAGTAACTTTGAGCACAATTTTAGCCGTGAAGCTGTTTTTTCCAAGTACGCATTAGAGTTGGAAATATTGTGAAACTCGACAATTTTATTCCTGGTAATAGAATTCTCAGCAATTCCCAACCCAAGGTATTTTATGAACAATCAGCGAATTGTCATTTTACCAAGTCAGTACGAGACGTGGAAATATCTCGAAAATGTCGTCCATGAATAAAAATGCGTGCCTCCGGTGCGAAATATTTTCCCGTTTAACGGGAAATTTTTCTGCATTGCGTCAGGTTACAGCGCCTGAGCTCCTTTTCTAAAATCTCAGTATTATCGTTTTCTATCGATAGAAATTCTTAGCGTTTGAGTCGCCGAAGAAAAAAGTGCGTCGTCTGAAATAGGGCAGTTTGAAAGAATCGAGCGGACGGGCGACTTCCAAAGCAGCTGCGGGAAAACTTCATTCCGGGAGCGTACTCTTTTATACCCGTACAATGGCGGCTGAGGAACGCTTCAGCCTATTTGGTATAAATCCTATTTCGGGAAATCTCGTTGCGTGCGCAGCAGTTAGAATATGCTACGCTTCCAGCAGTGGTAGCATATGCGTCGCCGTCAGGCTAGACCACTTTTTTGTAGCAGTACGTTCACAGACCTCGCTCTCGTATAAAAACACGCTGTTCTTCATGAAATACTTATGTTTTTGTCCGTTTACGTACGAATCGGTGGTTACACGCAGATTTTTGATTTCATTATACACGGAGTATAATATAGAAGATATATAAGTAGACTTATCGGGAACTAAAACTTATCTTACTCCACAGTATGAGGCGAGATGTTGCGGAAATCCATTATAATGAAATTGATACAGTACTGTTGCC
This sequence comes from Ladona fulva, assembly GCA_000376725.2. Classification (NCBI taxonomy): domain Eukaryota; kingdom Metazoa; phylum Arthropoda; class Insecta; order Odonata; family Libellulidae; genus Ladona; species Ladona fulva. Next base: position 838,817 of record KZ312408.1, read on the forward strand.
GTGGAAAGTTACAAAATCAGTTCTTCCAGTCTTTATGCACCATTCGCTGGAGTCAATCTTTCGAATACTAATGTTATCGATGTATGATTTTTCGACGGAGCAGTTCTAAACGTTCAAATCTTGCAATTTTTTATCCCTCCTACTGTATACACGTCTGTCTTTGTGCGTGTTCACGTATACGTACGTCACATATCTTTGATTGGAATTTTTATATATGTATTCTAGCCGTTGCCTATGATTATATCTGTCTATATGTAAATGTTTAAGCGCTCAAGCTCAACACTTCATGTTCCCTTTGAAGAATACAAATTTGAGCGTTGTATGGTAGCACTAAAATGAAATTTTAAATTGTAAATCGGGAAAGTTTTTTCGTTATTAGCGGATTAATTTCCGGGTCCAGGAATATTCACCGAGTTCACAGTTTTCCCAAGTTTTCATTGGCAGTTATGTTTTACCTAAATTGTCTTTTATCGAAATTCCTCGTAATGTTTAAGATAGACGTGTCAAATATACATTTTCAATGCAATGTGCTTTTAAGTGGTTTGGATTTCGTTGCATTCTCTGGAAACCATTCTTTACGCTCGAAATAATTTATGGAAAGCTTAAGTCTGAGTAGAAATTCTCGTGCCTACGGCAAAGTTGTGATTTTATACCTACGGAATTTCTTTTATTTTCTCTCAATCTTGGGATGAATGTACGAGTGCCCTTCGTCGAAGTAAAAGTTAATAGGACTTTCTCTCAAATTTCTACTTAAAGTTTTAATGTATTTATGTTTATGTATTTTTTTAATGCGGTGGGTTTTGCTACTTCAAATAACGGTTTTTCCCGATACTGAAATAGCATCACATTGCTGAGTGAATACAAGGAAGTCAATTTAGCTTTAGTGTATACGTATCAATAACCCTATTCGCTTTTGGGATAAGCATCTTATTTGCTTCAATTATTTACAATACTCCTTAATACTTAACCCCCTTACTTCTTCCGCTTCAGACATCCTGGAAATTTTTCATAAGTATTGATGAAAAACTCATCTTATTACTTGTAATTAATCCTCAAAAGATTCGTTTTATTTACCGCTATCGCACCGGATTGTGTTAAGTTCAAATCATACCAGAATCTCGTGAGTTAATTAAGATTTTTAACCTTAACTCTTCTTTGCGGTCACACGGTTCATTGTCGCTTAACAGGATTACGGTAAACCTAAAAAGATTCAACTAATATTGCACTTCACTTATCAACTAGCGAATTCAATTGCGCTTCTAACACTGTCGAGAGTGTTTCTATGATCCATGCCTTATCTACTTCCTCTTTAGATTACCAGCTGTGGTTGTTGCTCTTCCTTCCAGCATTAGTCACTCATTAGTTTCTTCATTGTTCACAGATCCTGGAATCAAATCATATCCCCCGCTCCTCCTTTGTTTTTCTGCGGTTTCAGAACAGTCACGCGCGATGAGGTTTATTTTTCTTGTTGCAAATCCAGGAGATTTACGGATCCTTGGGATCGTTGTTTGGAAGTTGACGAGATATTGTTGCGTGTTGAATGTTCGGAATTGAAGTGGTGTTTACAAAACCTCTCGACCTTCGACTCAAAGAAGCCAAGATGTTGGGCACAAAGGATGGCATTCAGACGGAAGTCGCTGGTGGCGGCAGTCTTAAAGAGACCAGAAAAGGAGTCATCAACTCGGTTTATTACCGTCTCTACCGCGTTTAAGAGAAAAGAGATCAAGTTATGGCGCCTTTAACGATTACTCCCTGAAGGCTCCGTGACTTCACCGTCCAGCCTCTCTGTTGTCGGAAGAAATATGGACTGAAACTTGGCAATTTCTGACTTTTCTCGTAGAACGTCGGTTTAAAGCTGCAATACCCTCGCCCACGAACGGGATTCGGGGCGGTGAGTTTCGAGCCTTTGATATTCGAGCTGTGTTCTGTTTTTGGAGGTTATTGCGATAGTTATTGCAATGTTCTTGGTCATAGTTCCCTCTCACTATTTTCCTTTTTTTTTCAGAAAGAGAACTACTACTAATGCTTGGCTGGCGGAGCTACGGCATGCTAGGAAAGATATACTTAGCAATATTCAGAGGCGCATCCAGAATTTTCGCTTGGGGGCTTAACTTTGGGATTTTAATTAATAATCTCTCGAGCTCCTTCCAGTTTACTGTGCCATATGAAATAATTGACTCTCTTAATAAGAAAGTATTGCCTACAAAGGTATATTGTTAGCTTCCAAATATTTATTAATATTACCCTTGAGAATTTGGTTCTGAATGAATTATTTGTAGAATCTTTTGGGGGGACTTTAGCCCCTCAGCCACCTTCCTCGGTGTGCTTGGCGAAATTGAATATTTTTAGTTAAATTGCAACTTGAGCTATATAACCCCTCATTACTTTTCTTGGAGACTAATATCATGAAAGCTTTGGGAAAACTACTGCTGATGACTTTCCAGTATCTCGTAAAATCAGTTGCGTTGCATTTAAACTAGTATTGGGTGGTCTCCTTGGAGCTAGGATTTGAGGTACCTTGTTTCTTACGTGCATTAATTTAGCAGAAAGATTACAACGAGCTTTTGTTCTCCCGCTGGTCCAAATTGGTTGCGTGTTCGTCTTTAGTGGAAGCGATTTCAGATTCAATCCTGGCGAGAGCCCAATTTTCCCGGCGAGGGTTAGAGGCAGGAATGGCATCCGGAAATATTCCCAAACCAAATTCATCTTATTTGCTACTCCGCTGCCGATGACGTGAAAGATGGTGTTGTTAAGGCCAAGGTTGTATATATCAATGTTTTTTTCCTGCCATTACCTCAAGTTATTTGTCATAGGAAATATTTTTCTACGATCGGTAAGTCATATCCGTAGTCACTTGTTTCGATGCTCATTTATTTCGAGAAAAGCTAGAATTCAGTCACGGTGATGTATCATGGAACAGATCTTACGTGATACAGTCGTAAATTATTTTCTAAAAATTCATAATTTTACCGAGATCAATTCGTGGAGAACCTTAATTCGTAAATTTACATATATTTAAATAGGAATAACAAGTGTGAAAAATAGCGACACGACTGGGACTCGAACCCAGGTCTCCCACCTGCCTTTACCTGCCCGGAAAGTGGGAGACCTGGGTTCGAGTCCCAGTCGTGTCGCTATTTTTCACACTTGTTATTCCTTTGGGATTTTCCGTAGGTTTTCAATCTACAAAGACACCTTCCTTTCCTTTAATCCTTGATTTAAATACGTAAAATATTTCATTTTCATCATTTCATCGTCATCGTCAAGATAGGACGATTTTCAATTACGATTTGTGTACGATACTTTAAATATAGATTTTAATTTGTTTTACTCAGATTGCTGTAATTTAAAAATTATTACATAGGAAAATTTAGATGTATGGAAGGATTCATTTTATCTGCAATAATTGCTTCGCATACATTTACATATCATAATCGTCTGTTAATCATTATGTGGTAATATTCTGTTCCCCTCTGTTAAAATATTCCTTCTAAGTCACTCAAAAATCAGCAAGTAAAAGGAATCCAAGACATTCCTTTTAATAGTTTTTGCCTATTTGAAATAGTTTAGAATATCGAGTTTTTTTGGATGATGCTTTTCTAACACATTTCCCCTTTCGCCGACTTCGTTACTAATTTTTCGACTGCAATTGACTTAGATCAACGAAATTCCTAGCTTTCGCTGTCAAAAGTTACGTATATCCGTATTTAAGGGTAACATTTTCGTTATTCTTCAATCTAAGAAATTCTGTGATCGGTATAATACTACATTCATAAATGATGAATTTATATCTTTAACAGAATAAAATTGAATCGCTAAGTGCTTGCGATTAGTCGATGCTTTTGGCCTTAACCCGGTAATATTATATTGTTACTCAAATAGTTAAACGGTTAAATTAATGTATCACGAAAATTGTGATGTACAGGATGCGGGTTCCAATTTGAAAGCATCATCTTTAAGCCAGACCTGAATATGATGGTTTGATATCACAGGTCGTGTGCAGTGGCGCTCCCAAGAATCTAGGGAATCCCAACATCCAATAATATCGGGGTCCTAAATTAATAAAACCGAGGGGCCCCATGTTTCGTTACATCCGTATTTCATTGGTTGCGGAAACTACCAGTCTTAGTCTCTAGTCGTATGTTATATTATTGTAAATAAAACTGTTTTACTGTTCGAATGACCAAGCCATAGTTTATTTATTCCTCGAGATTAAATCGATGATGTAGTAATTGAAATTCTTTGTAATTTAATTATGTTGTGTTTATAGATTAATTTTTCCGTAATCACGGCCAAAGTGGTTGATTGTAATATTTCGAGCTGTAAAAATCATTTGGTATTTTGAAAGAATTTTAATATTCGTTTGTGATCGACCTGTTAGCCGGAATTGGAACAAAATGCCGCTCTCCCAATGAAGAAATAAAAAATTCTGCCGCAGCCGGGAATCAAACCCGGGTTGTCCGGGAACCCGCTTGGTTGCTCGGGGATGAACCATGCGTTTTTCATCACTAATTCACTCTTCCAATGTAAATTTGTGAAATAGATTTAATTTTGAAGTTACCTCACGTACCATGAAGTTGCTACAGCTGTTCTCTTTTCAATTCCCTTACGCAACCTGCAATTCGAGACGTGCGATTTACAGGCACCCGCTCCGATATTTTGGGTAGCACCGTACGTCTCCAAATCCGATTTTGGCGTTGAGAATCGCAGGGTGCTCCTTTTAAAGGCATTTCGCCTCGGAAGCATGAAATATTCGTAGGTTTTGGAGTGAAAGTTCGCGATTCTGGATGCAAAGCATCTCGGGTGGCTGGAGTGGAAAGACGCGATTAGAATTCGATAGTACGGCCAGATGTAACATTTATCCCTTTCTAGTATTTATTCAGTTGTAGGGCATTGTCTCACTCCCATTCCGCGACCGAGAATGTGACGTTCCGGCTGGAAATAGGATTCTGGAGTGAAAGTCCGGTTCAGCGGAGCAGTTTTGAGCGAGGATTTGCAAGAAAGACGCTTCAAGTGACTCTTGGTCACAGAGACGTGCGTTTTCGAGATCGACGTGGTTTTCGCCAGTTGGCGCTAGGTCGAGTGACAATGTGAAAGGAGGTGATGAATCGGGTTCGAGAAACTTGAAATCCTTTCATTTGGAACCATCAGATAAAAAGTCGGGGGTCTCTTTGATTGCCATTCGATCGTGAATTCTAGGACAGTGGGAAAGTGGCTGATTCCAAAAAGGCGAGGCATTATCGAAGACCGAAATAATCGTAGTCGATGGCGCTTCGGAGTGGGGCTCCCGATTAACCGTGGTCATAGGTAGCGCATGATTTCCTATTTGCACATAATTGAATATCATTGTTGGGGTAATCCGTTGGGCGGAATATTACGATGGAACTTATGAGCATACAATTAGCTCCCCATTATCTGGGTTGTGGATTAACCGTGATTATTGTAAGCATAAAATTTTATGTCTGCGTATAGCTAAATATCACAAGTTAAAAAGTACCCTCATACAATCAACTGCTTGGGTCATGACTTCAAAGAACAGTTTCTACAATTTCTATTAACTAATTTTTAATGTCGAATTTTTACTAACCACAATATTAAAAGTTGGACTATTCTTTGATCATCCATGAAGTACCCTCAGTTCTTGTTAAGTACTTAAGTATATAATGAGATGGAATCGTCGCTGGTGGAAATTTCCAGTGAAAATAAGTAACGTAGTGATGAATATTTATTTATTTGCAAATTTCGGCCGCGTTTTGACACAAGTCTTGTGGCAGCTTAATGACATTATATACACTTATTTAAAAATAAAACAATACACAATAGGTAATCGCTACTATATGTTACACTATTTAAATAACATTGAATCTATATTTATATAACATCGTATTTACATAATCAACATACACCATTTATATTTTTATATCTTAATAAAATCCGCATCTTTTTTTAAACTCCTTTTATTCTTAAGTAAGCATATGAAGGTCTCATCAGGAAAGCTGTTCCACTCATAAATCCCTCTATTATTGAACGAATACTCTTAGCTAAATTTGTTCCTTGCTTTCTCACCTTTAACTTCTGCTTACTTAAGTTGAGTTTCATCAAGCGTTGCATTATTTACTCATTTTTCTTTACTATGACCCCGATTATAAGGTCAGATGTAGTTGATGAGCGTCTTTGTAAAGGACTTGCTTTGCCTACGTTTTCATCGGTAAAAAATCATGTTACATATATATAATCATCCATTTTCAATCCGACTTACGATGCATGCCTCCACATGCATTTTCCAATTCTCTTTTATTTTTATTTTGAGAGTCATTCAAATACTATCCATGGCGTTTTGATGTTTATACAAACATTGAACATTTCCGCGTTTGGCTGAAAATTATAACGTGGAGAATTAGGCTCTTCTTTCGCTTATTTCCATTTTAAGTAAATAAAACGTTTTTCTACTTGCGTGAAGTGTTTGGCAATTCACGCAAATAGCACTGGAAGAATGGCTCACAGTGATATAGCAGAATATTCTTCGCTATTTTTAGACGAACACAACAACGCAAAGGAATTAATTTCATCTACGTGCTTACTTTTTACTGCTCTCTGGAATCATAAACCTTTTCGGTGATATTTTATAGGTTTCTCTATCATTCTTTCCAGCTGTTTGTGCTTTCCTTTTCTCCATTGTAAGGAATTTTCTCCGAGTTCTTTTTCTCCATAAATAACCATCAATTAACAGCCCGCTTTTAGAATATTCCGTTTCAGAGGAAACATCCTAATTTTATTCTTATAAGCGCACTTTTACGCTGAAACACCTGTTCCAGTTTCTGCAAATGACCTGCAAATCTCTATAGTTAGCTTACCAAGCCTTTTGAAAAATAGGTGAGAATATGGTCCTAATGAAACCGTTTTAAACAGGACTTCATCAATCCATATACATGGCGGAAATGTTTCGTATATCCCTAAAATCTTTAATGAATTATCTTTGCGTCCTTTTGTGACAAAATTGCCCAGAATGAGTGTGTTAAAATGAATTCTGCCTTATTCGGAGAGATGCTATCTCGATATTTTCACCGTATATGCTCCAATAGGCTCATTTTTAGAAATTCTTTCGCAGCCTCTTCATTGCCGTTAATTGCGTAGTTAAGGAATGCGTCTCTGTATTATTTCGTATCTAAATAATGAAACGGAGGCTATGTTTGCCTTTCGAAATCATTCACTCGTATGTACTGTGTACAGTATCTTTCCATCCTGTACGTAGCGAAAGTTTCGGAGTTCCTGAAACTGTAAGGTTCATAGTTCTAGAGGATGTTAAATGTACTGAATGAGTGCCACTTAGAAAATGATAAATAAGAGAAAATCCCCTCATTCTGTTTCTTTTAGGAATAACGAATCTATTACGCGCGGTAACTGCCAATATCGATGGAAATGGGGTAGTGTGTCGGTCACCAGTCTTCTCAGAATCATCGGCAATATTTTATAAATGCTATCTTTTCTAAACCTCTCCGAGACTCTGCAATGTAGATTGATTCTATGTATAAACGTCTGTAGTGTATATAAAAATGTATATGCATTTTCAGGGTATATACATACGGTCGTGCCTAGCTGTTCCGCCTCCTAAAACGTGTTGAAATATAGCTTTTTATTTTGTCCTATAAATGTTATTTTAGTTAAGTTTGCGTCATTCAAGAAGCAAACGGAGAACTAAGCGTCTTCCTACTGGAATTCGTACTTATTCCCGAACATAAAAAATTGAATATTTTAGTATCAATATTGGTATGTAAACATGCATACTCACATAGGCCCTCCTCTAATTAGTTATCAAAAAGTTTCCGTTCAACTATAAACGACTAATTTCGTAGCATATATAGAATGTTAGATAGATTTATCTTTCCTACCTTCTATCGTTGAAAAGAGATTAGATAACTTGAGTTGATATAGGTTAGTTTTCTTTCAAGTACATGGGAAATTATCTCGTACCTCTTATTTCAAACCATGGAAAAGCGTAAGATTCAAAAGGAAACGAATTGAGTTAGTCTGTCATTTAAATCCATTTAAACGTTCCCTAGTCATACCTTATGTGGATCTACGAAGCATAAATTCATAGGAAAAGATGGTTTTCATCATTACTGCAGTAATACCTAGTAGTGAAATCTAAGTTAGCAAAGGAAAAGTTTAACTCCGTATTCTCCGCATTGGAATATGCCTTTATTTTCTTTGTTAAATTTCTTATAGAACAATCCTGATACGTGTATTTTCATTTATGGCAGTGATATAATTTACCTCACAGTTCAGTAAATAAATTTTTGGTGATGAATCTTAAAGAATAAGGAAGATAACACTTCTACCGTTACCACAATAATTTTTTACTACATAACGATAGTTTCGACCTTTCAGGTCATCATCAGGTGATGAATTACCTGACCTGAAGGTCGACACCTTGGCCGTGTAATAAAAAAATTATTGTGGTAACGGTAGAAGTGTTATTTTCCTTATTCTATTATAAGAACTACCGCAAAGTCAAGGCCGAATCAGTAGGTGATGAATTTATTCCAACTCTTTTGCTTACACCCGATTGGCACCTTCACTACATTGGATTCACCTGAAGTTGGAAAATTGAACTGAGGCGCAAGATGAAAGAGAACGTCACATCTGCTAGTGCAACTGTTATGCACCTGCAAACTCCGTGAATCTATTGACGTAACGAAAATTTTAATTTTATGGAAATGCTTCAGTCTCTCTGTTGCCAAAGGCTCTTTCATGGAATTTTAACGGGGAATACGTGTGGAATCACTCATTTATGTAACAAGAGTTGAAAAACTCAAGGAAGGGTATTTTAATGAATTTATTCACACCGTTATAAGAAGTGGTGTAAGAGGAACGGTTGTAATGCAGATGTATATAAAATCGAGAGGCTGCCAATTTCGAATTTCTATCTCGCGATGGTTAAGAAATGGGGAAGTGAGGGAAACATTGGAATGTCCTGCAAATACCTCACGCGTGCCACTTAAAGCACGCGTTTCGTTTGGCATTCGTATGTACCATACGAGTCGCGGAACTGTGTTGGTGTCCTTCCAGAAATCGACGCAGTCCGCATCTTATCGAAATTACTCTTCGGAGTATAACGAAGGGACGAAATTAACTCTTTAAGACCCGGAAGGTTGCTGTTTGGAGGCAAACGGCTCGCGGTAAAACGACCTGTGTCGCGGGTATTAGGCGTGCCGTTGATGGGCGTGTCGCGACGCTGTGAAGTTTGGGGAAACGCTCTGCTAACATGAATTGAGGAGTGGGTGACCTTAAAATAGAAATACTGCGTCCACCGGCGGTCGCAGCGCTTTATTGACCGGGAAGGTGGGTGAAGCTGGGAAGAATGACGGGGAAAATTTGGGCAAACGAAGCTTATACGTTATATGTACTTCCTCCTATTAGTACGAGCTTTTTCGTGGTTAATGATAAGAAGTGTTTCATTTTGGATTTTGTAGCCTCTCGAAATTTGTGTGTTGTGATTTTAGTCTAATGAGTAGGGACGGATTCATAATTAGGCGCTAACTGAGAGCCTCAACCATATGGAGTCTTCAGTAAGGCTGTGCTAATAAATTCTTAGTAAAATCGTTCTGGTTTTTCACTTCAAGAAATAATTTTATATTCATTCAGTAAGTCTACGTAATACGTTTATACTATGAATCCTTCAATATTAATAATATGTTTATGTCACTATATATAGTCTATCCATCATTTTCTGTAATTTATAGAAATACTATCCGTTGTGGTTCAAAAGCCTTTTGTTTATTCTTGCCGGAGTGAAGCGACTTAGGTTTCTACTGGATAACAGAAGTCACAAAATCCAGAAAACCACCAAAAAAGGGATAGTTGAGCCTAACGCGCGTTTCGCACTCCCAGAGTGCATCTTCAGAGGCGTAATAGTGACTGCTACAGTCACTATTACGCCTCTGAAGATGCACTCTGGGAGTGCGAAACGCGCGTTAGGCTCAACTATCCCTTTTTTGGTGGTTTTCTGGATTTTGTGACTTCTGTTACACTTTGCCACCAGCGGCACTCCATTTATTTCTACTGAATGTTTATTTGTGTATTTTACGGAAAAATTCGAATTTGTACTCATAATTCGTATTCAGTCAATCTGATATTTTCTGTTAGGGCCTCAATCTGATCTTTGCGCTTAGGGCCTCTGATAGCTTAAATTCGCCCCTATAATGAAGTGGATTGGGAAGTAATGGGAAATGGAAACTGATTTTTCCGAGTTAAATTATTGACTTTGGGTAGTAGTCCTTAAAGTATGACCTCGAAAGGCTTTCGCGTGAAAGTTCTTAATCATGTCACGAATTCTAAGAAAATTTAAAATTTCAGCTACCTGAGACATTAGTTTGTAAAATGTTATTTACTGTAAGATCTTAATTATTGGCAAAGTTACTGTTAACCATGGGAAAGTATTTGTTCATATCTTTTACTGTTTCACCCTTACGACAATTATATTGGATGGGCGAAATGTAATTTTTATCGTAACAGTTATCTTGAAGAAAAGGGAGAATATATACCGTATATACTAGCGTGTACGACCACCTTTAAATGCAAATTTGTAATGGAAAAAAATCTAGGGTCCACCAATTCACGAGAGAAGTAAGAGGGTCATCCAGAAAGTTATACCCGTTTCGGAATAAAAACGTCGGAAATCGTCTTTGAAGATGCTCTTTTTTGTGTAACCCGTATGTTTAATCGAATAATTATTTTATTGTTTTAATAAATAATATTTACTTGCATTTTAATTGAAAATAATTTTCATTTCCTATACCTGGCCTATAATTGCCATAAAAATGAGTAGGTGAATTGCCCTTTTACAATTAACAGGCACCATAAAATGTGATTAAATTTTCTAATAGATTGTCAGGATGAAACGTAGCGATTATACAAGAGCAAAAAATCGAGAGATCGAATCTGGCCAACTTCAGAGTATCTGAAAGCCTACAAAAAAATTGTCAAAATGTCTTATATCTTGACTTACACGAAATTATTGTTAACTTATACAACTCAAAGTTGTTCAAAATGTTAATTTATATCTCTTTTACTCCCTATTACTTGAAAATATAAAGTTCACACGATATAATTAAAATAAATCCACCACGTCTAGCTTTGCAGTATTTACTATTTACGATAAAAGCTAGGGCCGAATTGTACAGGAGTTACGTAAAAAACGGAAATTTGAAGTATAAATTCGGGGGGTTGACCCATACACGAATATATACGGCATATAATCGATTCTTTCGTTCTCTGGCACTTGTAAAAGCACGAATTCTTTCTCATTATCCGACTCTGCTTAACGTATATTACCTTTTAGGGTAGTGGGCCAAGCGAACATAAAATCCTAATTATCTGAATACGGAAGTGTGAAGCACGAAAAAATCGCTAGATGACTCTGCAGGGAATCTCTTCGCCGCCGTGATTAACGGGGAATTCGGATGAAAGGAAATTAGGCTGGGGTATCTTATTTTTTTCTGATGCACTGGAAGACTTCCATTTGGCACCAGCACCTAGAACGATCACAATACTTAAATGTGCCATTTGTAGTTAGAAAAAACGGTCCTTGACGTTCGAAATTTGTTCCCTCAAATCGCGGCTCTTATAGCTGTATCCCGTCGCGTTCGTAACTTTTTAGGTCAGATGATGTAAGATCTTTGGCACAGGTTCTCGTTTTCTGCAGTTATGCGGGTGTATGATGTAAAGTTAATGCATCTTTTCACCAGTCCTTTCTCCAGACTTCTCCGGAGGTTTTTGTTAAGCATCCGTTAAAAAACAAGGAGGCGTGGTACAGAAGTTCTTTCAGTTCCTCGATTAGTCTGTCTTGATTAAGAAGCTGATAAAGACGCTGTCTTTTGTAAATTTCGTGAGGAAATTATTAGGAAAGCTGCATATTTTACTCATGATGAAATGGTCATTTATAAATTAGAACGCGCAGATATGCTCAGTAACACCTCAGATGAAGAAAATCCAAGCACCTTCTAACGCCAAAATGTGATTTCCCACGTGTCTCTAATTACCGTACCTGTGGTTTGTTGGATCCCCAACTCCTCCTCATATTAGCTCAAAGAAGGGAATGAGGCATACTAAGTTAAATGAGGATTGAGGCAGTTTACTAAACTTTCCTCTCTGAGTCGAATGCTATGAGTTAATATCTTCCGCATAAGTGCTACACCATGACTCTATCAGTAACTCTTTCCTTAGCATTCAATAAGGAGTGACCAAGATGAATGTTTTATTCAGTATTCCTTCCTTTTCTCTGGTTTTTATGCTATCGCAAGCATGAGCTGGGCTGCGACAAAAGTGACCGATGAATGACTTGTGTTTGCGAATATATACTCTCACACACTCACGTATATATTACTGTCTGAACTTTACCGCCGCAGTTAAACGCAAAGTCATGTAGCGACGCTAACCTTACACTACAGTTTAGAGCTAACAACAATATAGCAAAGTCATACATTTACAAATGCAGAACATTAGTATTTAACCACCCCTCCATTAAATACAATAGGTTGCAAACTACCCTAATTTAAAATTTAAAGAGCTATACTTTACAAACAATCTAAAACCACTACAAACACCAAGTTCATTCAACTCGTACAATTCACCGGAAACCTTACATATACCAGTACAGAATATATAAATTACAGAAATATTATTATATAATTTGTATAAAAATACATAGTTTAAAAAATGCTCACTAAATAAAATGACTTTCAATAAACGTGTGAAATAGTTTTAATATATACATGAACTCGATTGCCTTGAAATTTTTTCGCTAAATATATTTTTACTAACATATTTGTATGCAACCCTCTGCTTCGTTGTGACCATTTCATTGGATAACTTCTATAAGAATGGTTTTCAGCGTAAATAGTATAATGATAAAAACCCGTGATGCATTACGTAGAGATTGAGTAAATCCGGCTAAATTTCTTGGAAACAGCATGCAAAAGAAAAGATAACACGTATGGTGTATGGTCGCGTTTTGTCTTAGAAAATTATTGCTTGGAAGGGTAGGTGTATAGAGATGAAGAGATCACGTGATACATGCAAGTTTTTCGAAAAACGTTATTCCTGTAGTTGTGTATGAGAGTTGGACTGCGTTCTAGAACGACTCGTTTTCCCCGAGTTCTGTCAGGTATGACCGCTCCGTCACGGGCTACTAGCTTCATCCCCCCACTCATGTTTTATTTCGCAGCATAATAAGTGTATGCCCAGAAGCCATACGCGTGAATTTTCTCTTCTTACTGCGTTTGAAAGATGTAAGAGAATAATAAGATGATAATCGCGCTACACGTTGTTTGAACAAGATTTCGAAAGTTCGGAGTCATGTAATCTTCCTGAAACTCTCCACATAATCTTTCAAAACGCTCCTCACGCCCAATAGCACGCAACGCAAGTTCTAGTTTCTATTTAGAATAGAAGTCTACTTCCCAGAAATAGAAATAAGGTTTCAGAAACGGTATAATATTTTGGAAGATTCGTATGATTGTGAAATACATTTCCGGAGTTCGTAATTTATTAATTTGTCGTTGCATTCGTAACTACCATTAGATAACAGTACTTTGAATTGTCAGTATAGAAACTGACGTATGAAGAGATTTTATCTTTGTATTTATAATGTTTATTTTATTTTGTGTTAACCCCGGATTTAAGAGTTAACTATCTCAGATCTAGATTTTGAGCATTGTTATGTTTATTAATACTATTATCATTATTATTGTTGTTGTTGAATCCTTGCAAGTTCTTTTCGTTAATTTAACAATAGGTATTTACAAATTAAAATACATTACATTAGAGCGGAGCATTCAATATGATACACCTAAATAAACAGAAATATTGTTGCAAATCTCCTTCACATCACACGAAATTAAATTTATATCAATTCATACATCAATTTCGTTTTATCGTCAAATTCCACACTAATTTATACATCCCAATACAACAATATCCCTGTCTAGTAATTATAATAATATAACTTTACTATGCATTCAGCTAAAATAAGAATAAAGCTAGGTACAATATTAATACTTTCTTTAAAGGTTTAAGGATTTTGTCAAATTTTCAAGAATTACTGCCGGTTGTCAAAAAAAAACATTCAGCTTTTGCTAATTCACCTACATATCATTACATAAATCCACATGCCCCTGAATACATAAATGCACAACGGAATTTCTCAAAGCACTATATTTTTACTGAAATATTTTGTCAATCATTCAATACATAAGTCACTTGGATTCCCCATCAAATAACGGTTCTCCAAGCACAAACAGAATTAATAATTAAAATGGCAAATAGGACTCTGTTACTTATATGTATACAAAAAATTCACGTCGATTTCTAAAATATTTTACTGTTTTCGGAAAGGGTTTCAGCGCTTCTTCAGGCAGCAAATTTCATTCCTTTATTCCTCGATCGTTGAGTATTTAGCTATATCTGTCCTTTGCTTCCCTAATTTATGTTCATGATCTCATTTTGCCTTATAATTTGGTTTTCCGAATCTATTTTTAAGTTGGTTGGTTAAACGGAAAGTGTTTTCCCTCTTGCAAAAGCGTTAAAGTAGTTAATATGGAAATCTTAATAACGGAGGAAGGAAGGAAGAAGCTATTTACCATTAAATGTTACTTATCGTGCCCATTATTTAAGTTCCTTAAACGTTATTTTCGATTCAAACTGAGTGCTCATCATGTTTGTTCAGGCCGATTAATTACGCTGTACGTGACTATCCAATCGCAGAGCGGGTAATGAAGCTGGACTAAGACTGCTTATAATGGCTCAATAATTATACTCGCTGATAGTTTCACCGCAATTATCCATTAATTCAATTAGTAGCATCTTGCGGGGAAGAAACTTTAGTGATCATACTCAGGGGGATAATTTCCCATACAGTTATCCCGAAAGGGCCGCCCCAAGCATATGCACGAATGCAATTCCACATTCTTTTTACTCTGTACCGCCAGAAATAGAACGCAATTTCCTTGAGCGTAAGGAAATGCCCTTCCTCGGAATCCACCCAAGAGCGTCCTCCTAAACGCCCTAAAACCGCAGGAATTCGAAGGATGGTGTTTACAGCGATAAGTTTTTAGTAATGAGGTTGTTTCACGGGATGTTTTGGCGGCGAGGCATAATTGAGCGCCACCTACCGCCGGTTTTTCCTTTCACCAAGATCAAACGCGTGTCGTCGCTTTGCAGGAAGTGCAAGTTTCTCGAGACGCGACCTGTTTTTACGGGGATGAAAGGAGTGACGGCGGGAGAAAAGTTCACAGAAGGGCTCTTAACCTAACGTACCTTAATCAACTCATAGTGACCATCGGAGCGAGGAATGCGACGTGCCTTTAA
Organism: Ladona fulva; assembly: GCA_000376725.2. Lineage (NCBI taxonomy): Eukaryota > Metazoa > Arthropoda > Insecta > Odonata > Libellulidae > Ladona > Ladona fulva. The sequence goes on from KZ312408.1 coordinate 854,183, forward strand.
CATTTCAGGTATTTCGTGTTCCTGGAAAGAGCCTGGGCATAAATTTTACGCCGAGTGATGATTGTGATAACGTAATCTTCGTAATGTTCCCCAGAAGATGCAAGTAACTTAGTACACACCTTATTTTTTCCGTTCAACTGCTCCGACTAGGAAGCTTCCAAACTCGAGCTAACGGATATGTTTGGAACTTTCACGCGTCCTAGATGACAATAGCATGCGAATGGTAGCGAAACATCTTGTATGGTACTTATATAAACTTATAAATGTTGATAGTTTTAGTTATTAAGTTATCTTATGAATCCATATCATGGGCCGAAAGAGACCTCCGAAAAGTTTCTCTAGCTATTTATAGCGTAATCTCGAAACAGCTACGACATCTACACACCTATTGCAGAATTAACTCCGTGAAATCAGTTCGTAGTTTTCTTTGTTTGGACTCATTAGTTATTGAGCTCTACACCGCGAACTCTAAGCCTAAAATTTTCACGGAGCCAGAAGAAATTTACTATAGTTACCTAGAAACTTTAGGATATGGAAATAACAATATTTGCGTAAGTGTACACGCTTATAATTCTCTTTTTACACTGTTGATAGGTTTCAGAGAATTCCGCGTAATGTAGTTTGTATAACGAGATAAAATGCTTATGAAAAATTAGTGTATCCGTTCTTGTTTCATAAAAACTGCTGGGAGGAAAAAGGGAAATTTATCAATTGAAGTTGAAGAACACCTTTCTATACATACTTCATGGCATAAAAAGAAGGAATTTACGCTTTAACGTATGAAACTAAAAGAAAATAACTTGGAGCACGTCTGTTAACATTCCCTTTGTCTAACCCTCGATAATGGAGATTTTTATTCCGAAATGCACACAGAGTGATCCCCAGAAATCGGCGATCCGGAACTTCTCTTTTGGCTCCAAACGCGAGTTTTACCCACCGACGTACGGCTTACGGAGTGTTTTTAAACATCTAATATGACACTAACACAACTTTTGATATTTCAAACTTTACTGTTCCACTCCACAATGTGCTTGAACTATATTTTAGGGCCTCGAGAAAATTTGAATGAAAACACGAAGAAAGAAAATTATTAATATTGAAACTCCCCCGTCATCGATGCAATCATGCTCTTACTTCTCGAATGCAATTCCGCTTATCCGGGCACGTTTGGATGAAGTAACCCTCCGTATCTCTGTTACTTTTCCTCTTATTGGCAGATAACGTGACGAAAAATTACTTCCCTCTGTTATATTTCACCCACGACAGAACGTAAACTTCTGTTATCTCACGTGAATAAATAAAAAGAGGCGTATCTTGCGGGCTTGTGAGAGAAGCATATTTCCGAGAATGTTGCCGGGTCGGAGACAAGGCGGTATCTTCTCGCTTAAAAAAAAGTCCCTTGTGATTTATGAGTTATGCGAGCCCGCCTTTGAAAATATTGACCGCTCAGTACACGCTAATCTCGGTCACATAGCGGAATTGAAAACAGTTGCTCGAGGCGTGGACAAATCTGGAAGGAAGTCACGCTGTTGGTGGACAAGGGCTCTTCGTTGCGGTCGGGAACAATGGCTGGCGACGGTAACGAGTATGGCTCACGACACTTGGCCACGTTTAAGCAGGATGTGGTAGCCGTAGGTTGAGGGGTTGCCTTATACGTGAGGAGGTGCGTAGGTGGAAGATTGGGGGCCCGTTGCAGACGATGGTAGGGTTAAGGGAAGCGATAAAAAGGTCTCTGGGATGACGGATGGGTTCGAAGAGGGTAATGGGGGTTAAGGATTTTTATTCGGGTCGGTTTGGGTCGGGGTGGGAAAAATTCCACCGGATGAGGATATTGGAACCTATAAATTACGTTTACAATGCATTGCTGGCGAAGGGGGACGAGGAAGAATTTTGGTTTTTCCTCTTTCGAGTGGATTCTTTTTATTGAGAATTGGGAAAGGTGTCGCGATGTTAAATTTCAGTGTCCTTTAATCCGTTTACCCTTTCTATTTCGTTATTCATCGATGTTTTCAGTATAAATTTATTTGACCGGTTTGAAAACCTCTGCTGGAGACATGGGTAAAGAGGGTCCGATAGCCCTTGATGGCTTTGTAACCCTTATATTTTGTCTAAGTGCGGCGAGAAGCTTGAACTTAAGTCAATTTTGGAAGTGTTACTACGATCACTGTGTGTCCACTGAATTTATCGATACAAAATGACATTTTTAAAGTTAATTAGAGAGGAAATTGTCATAAGTCGCCCTACCCTACGTAAGTTTCCAGATCCACCCCTGTGTTGCACACTATTTAATTGAATGGTAGTTGATGCAGTTTACACTAATAAAATAGTTATATGTCGTATAATATCTTAAAATAAACATACTTGAAGGGATATTCGATTGTTTTATTCCACTTTCTATTTGCTATTAAGTTTTGTAAACAAATATAAATCTTTGATGGAGTCCCGAGATATTTGGTGGAACATCATAAATTTAAATAAAAAAATATATACTGTCCATAATTAATTTATTCAAGCGACCATGGTTTCGGTATCTCACACCATCGTCAGGTACAGAAGTCTTAAGTGAACTGCTTGTATACTAAACTAAGGAGGAGGAAGGAAAGGTCGCAAAGATGATACAAAATGGAAAGATTACGCATTCATAGTGGGTTCTTAAGCAGAGGGTGAGGAGATAATGAAGGTAAAAGACAGGTTATCAATTTAGGAGGATTCTGGGAAAAAAGGAATTCATTGGTAAGAGAGTGAATTAATTGTGGAAAGTATGTTTCTTTTTCTTCGTGAACAACAAATCTGACCCGTTATTATGTAACCTACAATTAAATTACTGATTACTTCGCGACGTATTAATTTTACCAATGCTAAGAATTTACTTAAGAAAACTACTCATTAAGGGTTTTTGCTAAGTCTCCATTAACGGCGTCATCTAGCTTGACGATTGGCCATTTAATCCATTGCTATTTAAATATGTTTCCTGCTATTATTTCGGAATCATTACATAATTTTCTTCTTTTGCTTTATATCCAGCGGTATAATTTTCGAGAGCTTTTCATAAATTTTGGTGGGACTTCCAAAAACATATATTTCGCTTTAATAGCATTTTCCATAAAGATAAAGGGTAAAATGTGACACTAAGGAAAAGAAAAACTTTGTAAGTTCCACAACTTTGTTTTAATTCCGACCGGTTTCGACCGGTAAAATGTGAATTGCAAGCATTAGTCCTGTACCGGCAATAAAAATGTGTAATAGTACAAATATAACGATATTTTATTTAAATTCGTTATTTTGAATGCATGAATGAAAGTGGTTTACCATAAACATTTACATTACGTAAATATACATACATATTTACCCGTTTTGCACTGTTGTGACCCTTCTAATGGATTGTCCTCTTGGTCCGCTGATATTATCAAATTGGTGGTTGTAACATAATTTACTTTGCAACTCATTCAATTCATCACCAAAAAGTTCGAATTATCTCCTCACTACGACCTCATATATTCCGGAATCTTGCATGAATGTGATTATGTTTTAAAGCTGACGTACCCAAAGACGACTGTATGGTATTTTCCACGAAGACCTATTAATATTCACCTCAGGATGTATTCTGAATGTAGTAAATGGTACGGAGTAGTTCTCACCAACTGCCTCACGTACGAGATGCCCCTATATATCACAATATATTATGCTTATCATTTGGCGTACCGTCATCTGATACCACATGAGCAGGGCACTGCTTGCGTGACCAAATTGTATTTTCCCGTTGTAACTTGACTCTTTAATATAATTATGCTGGCAGAAGTGCGTAACGCCTTTATTAGTTTCTGAGATGCTTTCGAGTTTAAGGGCAAGAAAGTTTCGATCTTCCGAGAGTAAGCTAGCTTTTATACCATATCGCTGCTAAAATGTGCTAGGAGATGCTGGCTTTATTAGTTAAAGAGTAGTTTTACTGTTTAAGCTCCTCATTCACTTACAAAGATGCGTCACACACCATGTCAGCCCTTTAGATCTCCCCGGGAATTGAATTAATATCTCTAATTATCATTATTGCATAATTCCGCCGCGGGATGATACTAGCTCTGTTGGCGACGTTACATTATTCACATTCTACAACTAACACTTAAGTTCTACGCATAAAATATATACGTTTGTGAATAGTCACCCCTCTCCCAAAAAAAAACATTTTACAAACAGATACATCAAATCGCATGTACATTTAACATTCCACTTAAATACCCACTACACCAAAATACACCACCACCATATATTCAGCGTTACCATATTCTTTCCTTGCATGTAGGCTATGAAACGCACTCCTAAAAGACATTCAAAATGTTCTCACAATACTGATTTTTAAGAACCATTACGTCAAGCTTCTCTTTCTAACTTAAATCTCTACCGACGCGTTTTCACCGTCGCGACGGTGAAAAACTTCAATGAAATCTTTCTGTATGTTGAATTTTTGTCATTTCTGCAACTTTATTCCCTTTCACTCTTCCCTTCTTTTCTCACTATTTCGCACATATTTTCTCCTTTTCTCATTCTTTTTATTTTTTAATGTAACATTTCTGTTTATATTGTGTTTCCCTTTCATTTCTGTGTGTTACATTTCTATTATGTATTAGTACTTTAATTGCATACAATTTTTACTTCCTATTTTATCTTTTTCCTATTATTGATGGGTTTAATGTAGGAAGGAACTGATTAGTCCCAATTTCGGCCGAAAATAAAGTCACATATATGTATGTAAGTCGCATGTATTATGATGGTAAGAAACTGGAACTTATCGAAATCTGAAGCGGGTGAAACCGGGACAAAAACGTGATATTGTCTTGAAACATTCTGAGTTTAATTTCTGTGCTTTTAAGAAACTCAATATGCGTGCAGTGTCACTAATTTACGAAAATTTGCGTTTAAATGTTTCATATCATCAAAGTCTCCGTATCTCACGTTAGATTCTTTCTCCGAGGTTTTGCATCAAACCGGGGTAGAAAAGATAACCGGGACGTATGGTAAGCTTACTGGTAGTAATTACAAAAACCTCTTCTTTTGACTTGATGGAGGGAAATGTGCCTTAATTATATTAATCATTTCCGCGGTTAATTTAACCAAGACTGTTTTTAATGAAGCGAAGTGGTTATATTAATAGTGATTATTTGTATGCAAGTATATTTTGATTGGTTAAGTACCAAAGTAGCATACCGTTATCTGTTACACTATAAATATGTTTAAAGGGATGATTAAGGATATATATTTATCCACATTTTTGGATTATTATCTTTTCATTATTCTAGAACAAGCGTTTCCCAACAGTGTCGGTATTTTATTATTGTTGCTGCTGTTGTTGTTTTTATCATTATTATCTCATCATCAAGATCAAACTGCGGTTAGTTTGTATACCTGGACTTTTACCTAAAGAATTACGTAATATTTACCCTATAAATACATTATACATAATATATTCTCACAACCTACATGATAATTGTGCACATATACAAAAATAATAAATATATTACACATAGGTAATACAAAAATAATAATATATGACAAACAGTTGGCTTTTTCTTTGTTTTTCGGAGTTCATTGCTGGTCTTCTCGACTACCGTAGTGGTCGCGGAAAGATCCCAACCGCACTACATCACCCTGTAAAGCAATCCATTACTTCCTGCAGATATATCTTCACTATAGTAAATAAATGCCCAATAGACTCTATATCTCTACAATACAGAGAAAATTTTTTTCTTAAACCTCTTTGTCCTCAAAACAGCCAAGCCCCATCAAGGTGTAAAGTTTTCGCTTTTCTAATATACCTAATTTAATGTTTTACGAATGACATAGTTTGCTCATGTATAGTATAGAAACTAACAGAGGATATATTTGCCACGATGAAAAAAATTAGAAAAATAAAACGCAGAACAAAAGATATAAAACGACATAAACCTGCTCGAATCTAATCATACAGGTTAGTAAGTCCATCTGGTTGGAAAACACTTCTCTAGAATGATTTTCATAAAATCACTGCAGCCTCCGGTGATTTTAAATGTAATTAATTAGATTGAATGGAACTTCGATGCCAACACTGAAAAGTTTCTTCTTAAAATAGAAATTTAACGATTCAGGTAGTGTATGCCAAAAGACCGTAATTACACGAGCTTATTTTCCATCAAACTACGTTATCTTCAGCAAACAGGGGGCTGCAGTTTCTAATTTTTCGGAAGCTACTAAATCCACTAAAACCGGAGCGTGTTTCGAGAGTTTTTACGGAGCTGAACAAAAAAATCTTTGCGGCGATATTCCGTTGGCCCAGTTATCGTTCATATTCCCTCCAAGCCTTTTCCTCACCATCCACTCTTCCCTTTCTAAAAGTCTTTTACTAATTCCTGTCGCCTAAAACGTTTTCTCCACTCTCAGAGCTTTGCCTTTCCTCCGAAAGTTCACTTGGTCTCTTTGCCCCAATCACTCCCGTTTTATTTGCTTGATTTCCGCCTCGAAGCCTTTCCATCTCCTTCATATTTTCCCCGATGTAAATTTTTTGATTTAAGCCTCCTTTCTTCATCGCCGGCACGCCCTAAATAATGAGAATTATTCATAGCGAGTGAAGTTGCGCGTATCGAAACATCAGCGTTTTCACTTAGTTCGTTAAATATTTTCCTTCGGAAACTTTCTTTCCCCGAGTCTTTCTCCTTTTAGCAACGCTAATTGCATGACGTGGGAATAAAATTGGTACGAATTAAGCGAATGAATTTCAATGTCTCATGCGTTGACTCTTCGTACTCGCGAGGGCCTGGTACACTCTTATGTGCTGTCGCTGCGACTGATACGATTTCAGAATTGTGTCTCGGTTTTGTCTGGAAAATTTCTGACAGATGCAGTATCATTTTAAGGACCCATGATAGAATAATCGATCGATTATTGATTATTTCTGGCATCAAAAAGTGGGGAATTTCTAAATCATTGCCATTCGGTTCTAAGTCCCAGTTCTTTATTTTTATGAACGTAAAGGCGAGGGTTTCCCTCCCTCGTTGTGTTAATGCTTGTCAGGTATTGTGATTCCCCCTCAATTTAGAACTTCTAAAAGTTAAAATTTCATTAGTTATTCGTATTCATGCATTTAATTCAGAAAAAAGTCACGTTAGTAGGTCCATTTGGTTGACTATGTATATACGTGTACACTAATATACTAATTATTGCGTATTGTAAATCCACGACAACCTGATCCAGTCTCAACTCGTATGTAGCGGTAATAATAATAAATATGTTTAATGATGTTATAAATGTTAGTAATGATTGATACTGGAGAAAGTTTTTAACCTTATAACTCTCTTTGAAGCGACAAATTATTTTCTTTTTTGTCAATTTTTCTGTAGAGGTCGGAAGCCTTCAGTAACCACTGCTGGGCATACCCTTACCTGGCTAGTTTTTGTGTATTTGGCCATCTTTACGATTTTATTGGTAAATTTTCCGGTAGTAATCTCACCCAAGACGGAAGAAAGGATGATACTTTTTGAATTTCTGGAACGAGAACCTTATCCTAAAGTATATTCCCTCAGTAAACGACATCCGTTTATTGTTTTACTTTAACTAGAGACTCTGTAACAAGAGGTATCGAAAATGAAGAGACCCAACGGACCTCTGTTAAATGTTGTCGCTCAATTTCATCAATTCACCTATTTACCTTATTATTTATAACATTCATAAGCGTACTTGCGCGAGCATTCTCTAAAACAGTGATTCCCAAGGTAGATAACACTGCCCCCGTGGGGGCGCTAGACTAACCTAGTGGGGAGGCGCTAGAAACAGAAGAATTTATCACGATGCCTGTCTTCTTTCTCAATCGAATATTACTTGATTCTATGTAAATAAAATTTTCGCTTTCTATTTTATGATTCTCCAGATTTGGGCATAGAGGAGGCTATTTTTGTAGATGATTTTTAAAGGGGCCGGGCTTATAGTATAGGACCAAGGGGACAAGTAAGCGTGAAGTTGTAAGGGGAAAACTGCTCTAAAACATTCTTTTGTCGAAACTGAAACGCCGCGAATTAGTCTTATTAACCTGAGAAATAGTGGATTTTTATAATCGGTTTATCGCCTTCGTGATTCTGAAGTAGAATTCATTACGGGTCCTCCTTCAGCTAGATTATTCACTTTCTTTAAATTGTAGATCAAGAATTCTTATCTAAAAATCTATCGAAGTATCTCCTTGGTTCATATGGTGCGAGAGAAAATACTCGCCGTACGCAATCGGTAAATAACGTCTTTCGCACGGTGGAGAAATTCGTCGGGTTTACTTTTAATCAAATGGTTACTGTAGAAGGAAGGAAGCGAAATGGTCATTTTCTAAATGAGAAAGCGGAGGGACTTATAAAATCAGCTAAGCTTTCTTTTTTCGCCACTCGTACTTGAGCGCGGTCTGTGTTTGATTTCGTTAGGAAATGCCTCCATAAACGGTGCAAATCGCCCTTCAAAGAAACTGCAAGCGTTCGGCGAGAGGACAAAGTAACCCTGTCCTTCGCTGGATGGAACTTAGTCGCGCTGTTAATTATCCCTTATCATCATCAGCAATTCGCACACGAGCGTTATGTAAGCACCTCTGTGTACCAGATTCATCTGGAAACATTTGAGGACGACATTACAAAACTTCGTTGACAAGTAATAACCCGACTCCTCGAAGATATCCCTAAGAAAGCTACACCGATGGAGGAGAGAGCTTTGAGCTTTTCTCTTCCGTTTAGTATTAATTTACAGGAGTGATTAAATTCCAGTTGGCGTGATTAATGAGGGATTTTGTCACGTATTTAGCGAGGTTTGGTCTCAAGGCTTCGCAAACATCTCTGAAGTATGTGATTCACCAGTTCATTCCTGGTCTTCTCGGTACCTCATGCCGATTGTCGACCGTTTAGCAATGCGGCGATGATATGTCGACTGTTTTACTGTCGTGTTCGCTTCTGATTTCTTCAGTAACTGCATAGTGCAGTGTCTCTAAGACAGTTTGCCGATATCTATCTCACAGGCCACTTTTGAATTAATGTTAGGTTTCAGAACTTCTATTTCTTTTCTTACTGTGTGATTATGATACCAGTTTGGTTTGGAATATCGAAGAAACTATAGAAAGGTCTGAAGTTTATTTTGAAGTTAGAGGGAACCTAAGGGAACGCTCTTAAATGATGTCGTTCTTAAGAGGTCTGGAGATTTGTGACTCTTGATCACGTGGGGTATGATCACGTGGTCCTGTAAGGAACACTTTGTGATAGATCCCAAAAATGCCGTGATATCATTTAAGGACGGCCCTAAATAGGAAAAAAGTAGTAAATAATTGTTACATACAAACAATCTGATGACATCCCTCAGTAAATTTTAGTAATTAGATTCTGTACTTTTGAGCAATTGAGTAATATATCCTCTAGATGTTCATATCATATTCTCATGTTTACTATTATCTTTCTTTTCATTGCACTCTTGTAATCCTCTTCCTATATCTGAAAGTGTCTTCTACTCTTGACGAAAATAACAGTCAACCTGCTAAAAAAATCACTCGTAGATTGCGGCCTTATTATCGATAATAGAATACTCTATATCGATAATAATTCATCCGTAAGAATGTTTTCTAGAAAGCTATGAATCAATCACCGAAAGGTTGCAACTATTCCTTTCGAAATAATGCCAATTATTGCAGGAAGTGAGAGCCATGGTTGACTGATAAATGATGACAAGTTGTGTTTTGGTATTACTTGTTTGGCCTTGGATGCTCAGAACTGTGCAGGCATGAAACTGTTGTTGAGAAATACAGTAGGTCTTCATCTTGAACATTTCGTGACAGATTTTCACCGCTTGTGAGACCTGGCCACAGAATTTTGTTTTCTTTCTGCCCTAACTCATTCGAAATAGATTAAATTGCAGTTTGGTTACACGAATCGTCCAATGAAAGTGGATTGGAGGTAAAAATGCATATTGGAAAGTAAAGTTTCTTTCCAACCTTCTTGCTCGAATGCATAATTTTATCAAGAACATTCTTTTTGCCCTTATTTTACACTTGGAGGAATAGCTAACAGAAATGAGATCTGTGTCGAATAAATATTCACGCAGCTACGGAATGCATTTAAATGTGACCGAAAATTATCTTTCTTTGAAGGGAGAAAGAAATATACTTTCGAAATTCCGCTGAAGGCCCGATCTCCAACTTGTCCCGAAATTACTTTTGATTGCTTATTACCGTACTTGATGTTCATCAATTTCTCTTGGCCATCTTTATTGATGTAAATAAAAAAAATATAAAAATCTCCTCAAGGCTTTCATTGTTGAGATAAATATTATAGTCTAGATACTCCTTAGAATAACAATAAGCTAATGGCGTATCGGTTAGCGGAGATTTTACAAATACAAATATTCCATAATGTGAGTAATTTTTAGACTATATCTGTTCAGAGTTATGCGTTATTGATCGCGGAAATTCTTTCCTTCCATAGAAACAGCGATCCCGAATAATTTTTTTTTCAAGAATGCGGACGCTAGGAGTACAGAGGTTCAACTTGAAATTCTTCATCATAAGTAGCAGCTCTTGGTATAATTAATAGATTTTTTTGCTTAATAAGACTGTTTTAAATAGAATTTTCAATCAAGGGCACAGTAGCATGAAATGGACGGTAGCCAGGAAGTTGCCTCAGGAATTAATAATGAAGACGTATTATTTTAACGCGCGAATGCATTTATCACTCATATTCTGACTATGTTTATCATTTTTTCTATTATTTAATTCGTTCGATTCCATAAGATTTTGTGGCAATCACTTCTAATTACGTCGATATTTGACATTAAGATTTGATTGCCGGGGTTTCTTAATGAAGATTGAATGGAAATAAAGGAATGAAACATATTTTGTAATACCTTTCCGCTTAACTCGGCGAGATATTTCCAGCTGAAATCCCGTGCTTAAAATGCTGCGTGTTTGTTTAGAAAGTCCGTAAGTTGGAGTGAATTCTTGGGAAAAAAATTAACTGGGGGCGGGATAGCCTTTTGGAACGGTAAGTCAATGAAATTCTGAGGAAAAAAGTAAAATGATGAAAATTGTTTAACAGAAGCAGTTTAGGAGCTATATTTCCATTGGGAGTGGATGCACTTCTCAGTGTGGTTCTCTCTTCCGATAATTATTGAGGTAAGCAAACTGAATACTGATAGAAATGCCATAGTACATGCAATATACTATACTGATAGTCATACTGAATAGAAACCCATGATTATTTGTCCAGATTGATTCTTTTTCATTTCTAAACTGTTGATTTGGGATTTTCAAATTATTGTTAACAATATAAAATCATTATTAGAAACTTCTGACTCAGCCCGATGTTCCTCATAACACTACATAAATATGACACTTTCATCCTTAACTATCTTTTGCGGCGCTGTAGTTTCGACGTAAAATTCGCTATTTGTTTACGAGCTAATATTTTGGAGTATATCAGAAACCAATTAATATTGCTTTGTTCTCACTTTAAAAACATTTTAGGGGCGGATTTACAATAGGTGTTATAGGCGCTAGTGTAGGGCTTACCGTATTGGGGTCCTCAGTAAGACTAAGCTAATGAACTTTCAATAATTTACTACTAATTATTCTTGTTTTTCACTTCAAGAAAGAATATTGTATTTGTTGAGTAATTTTACATAAGGTATTTCTAAAATACATTACATTGTTTATGTCACTATATAGTATATGTCTATCCATCATTTTTTGTAAGTTGTAGAAATACTATTTATTTTAATTCAAAACTTGTTAGTTTATTCTTGCCGTAGCGAAGCGGCAGGGATTCCATGGGATCTGTATTTGTGTATTTCAAGAAAATTCGAATTTCGCCCTTATTTCCTAGTAGGGCCTTAATCTGATGTTTGCGCTAAGGGCCCTCTGTTAGCGTAATACCGGCCTTTTATATATCTTCAAGTAGTGGTTCGGAGAATGCAAATCATAACAATTTGAATATAAATTGAATCATGTTATCACAAGTAAGGAGGGATCGCGGAGCACGGTTGATCAAAAGGTCGTAATGAAGAAGAGGTCAAAAATCCCATCAAACTAACTAATCAGGGAAGCGGCAATCGAACCTCGGTAATTGAAATTGGATTAATCGAATTTTGAATGATCGTGATTAATCGAGGCGCCATCGATCGACCTTTGATTAATCGAGCTCCCATTCTGCAGATATTGAATCCAAGCCGAGGGAAATATTTATCGAGTCCAGGAAGGGGCGTTGGAGTAACAAGGATTTGCCTGTCCGTGTGGTAACACATCGCGGGTCGACTTCGCATCACGCATTATTGGTCGATTTATTACCGGTGAGTGACGCAAGTGGTTAATAGGCACCGCGCCTACGAGGGCCGGGAATCGCGTCATTTTTTTCGGATTCTTTTCCCTTTAGCTTGGAAATGAACGTCCATTAGGCCAGAAGTCGGTGCACGTGGCAGAGCGGGGGCGTCTGGGAATGCCAGCGGCCTCGATAGTAGTTTCAGCTCGGAGCGGAGGGTATTTTATATGTGGAGCGGCCGAGAACTCCTCTCTTCCCAGCGAAAAACAATGGAAGGCTCGTTGGGTGTGAGAATTGGAGTTTGTCGTTGGAAGGAAAAGGCGGGACTGGCGAAACGAATTGTTGAACCTTCTTCCTATTCATAGTCGGAGCCCGCGTCCGGTTTCGCGAAAGAAAAGAGCGGCTTCCCGAAGCGACCGGGTCAAAGATACGGGGAAATTCGAGCAATATAAATTCCGTAGTGGCACCGGGATGGTGAATGTTTGAAGTGGATGTGGAATGCGTTTTGAGACAATGTGGAAGGTGTTGCTCTCTGCTTGAGGTTTGCAATTACCCCCCCAATACGACGTTCGTCGGACGTTGGCAATTTATGGGGATATATGGGCTAATCTTTGACAATGGTGAAGATCCAATCGCTAATTTCCGAGTTGTTTAGCTTCGTGCTGTTTGAAAGAGGTCCCGGTTCGAGAAATGGTTTAATTTGATAATGCGAAACGTTTTCGTGATGCTAATCTTATTTTACCGTCCTCTATAAATTAGTAGTTTAAACTCTTAATATATAGAAAACATATACGCACTAAACATACATATATACTCTTGTATTAAATTCTATTCTTTTTGGTCGAACTTCGTAGAAAGACATTCTGATGGAATAAGTAAAACTTTGTAATATCCACAAAATGTTTATTTCCATAATTAATAAATATCTAACAAATAAATAACATTGGTAATAAAACATCTTGTGAATATTACAAAGTTTTACTTATNATTATTCATTAAGAAAATCTTTCTCAACGTGTAAATTATCTTTCTTATCGATTATGTTTTAAATTTTTATGTTTTGGATTATTTTCTATCGTAAAAAAATACCATTCGATGATTACAAGTTAAAATAGCATTAACACGCAAAGATCTTCAACGGATCTGCCTGTAAGTGTAGTGCGTAACAAGTGTGAAATTTTTACGGTGAGACCACTTTCTTTCGTAATTCCATTCAGTTAAAAATGATTTTAGGCCAAGAATTTTTAGAGACTGATTCTGCTAAGTTTTCATTTGCCTTATATGCGTTATAATTTCCCTTATCTTTCCCTTTCTAGGCGGAAAAACAATCCATAGGAGACTGATCATGTATAAGTCAATATAGATTCTCATTTATTACAGAATCACTATGTTGTTAATCTGATCTAAATACGACGCTACCACTCTGCCCTCAATGTACTTCTAACAGCCACGGAACATAAGTGTTAGCAAAACGAACATCCTTGTGTTTGGAAGAAAACGTCAACAAGAAATAGAGGCAAGTCCTTGGGAACAAGAATAGTAATAGCGATTCCAAGCTCAGTGGAAGGAATTCCACGTTTTCGTGTTTGTTTTTCTAAATACTCGCCATCCTTTGCCTGATCTGAATTCGATCTCCGAAAAGTCCAACATTCTCCGCGAAACTCGCCTTTCTAATAGAAAATAATCTCATTTCCCCTGGACGCGCTTTTCCGCACTCCATTTCATCCCGTTACTCTTCATTTCCGGGTATTAATTCGCGCCCCCCTTTCGCCGCATATCCCAGCTTCGATTAAACACGGCCGTTTTCACCTTTGAATCATCGTCTTAACCCCGAAATCCAAAGAGGCGCCGAACGTTTAGCGTTGTGTTACGACTCCAGCTCCAAACAATGGAATAAGTCCTCCTGACGTCACCACTCCAAGTTTTATTCCCTGGGAAGATGGCACGTGGAACGTGCTTTGTTTTCAGGTAAGGAGTAGGGGTTTGGGAGAGGAAATTAGAAGGGGAATATGGGTAATAGAGGGGGGAAGGGAAACTCGGTAGTGGCGAAGTGGCTTTCTGATTTGTCAGTCAGTTACCGCCGCAGCTGCCGATAGCTTGGCATCGGCTCACCTAGCACCTTCACCCCGCGTGTAGTAAATGCGCGCTAACCGTGATACGAATTCTCCGTCAGCTGCCGTCCCCCATTGGCAATAATGTTCTCGTTGTATCCGGAGACGACCGTGATTTACCAAGAAGCCGTTCCCGTGATAAGAGCCAGGGCGCCGTTCTCTCAACACCGGAGGATTTGCCTCTCGTACTATTCGCATCCTCAGTATTTCGGACCGTACGTCTCCAGCGGGCACTGCTTGCGGGTGACATATTGGTGAGTACCGGTGGATGTGGGAGGAATTTCGTTCTGCGTACGCGGGCATTGGGATACTAAGTTGTGTTTGCGTGTACGCTGCAGATTGTGAATTTCCAGTGGTGCTTGTGTATGTGAGGCTGTGTATGTGACAGTGATTCGGTCAAGATCGAGGATATGTTTGGTCGTGTGAGTGTGTGACAACTTTTAGTGGAGGTGCATTCCTATTGCTGGATGCAGAAGAGGCGTCTGCGTATGTTTCTTCCTCTACGAAGGAAGCCTAACGTCACGGAAATTCACGGCCCCCAAATATATCCGATTTATTATTATTTCATGTATAAATAGAATCCACAGGCGCGGCGGAACTTTGTGGTAGGACTCCATGAATCTAGAGGAAGGTAAACAAGGCGAGTGTGTTTATTTTCCTGTAGAATTCCGCAGTTTTATATTTGGCAACGAGTTTCGCTTGTTGGTTACTGCTGATGATAGCCCGCCAGCGTCATTGCTTGCCAACTAAAAACAGCGGAAATGAATTGCCGTTCGTTGTACTAGAAGGGAAGCAACAAAGGTAAAACCAAACCGTTGTTGCCCTTCTGGGAGGTTAGCAGTCAGCTGGTTGGAAGTAACAAACAAAAGCTATTGAAAACAGTTACTTTACAGCGTGAGATGATTATGTTTTATATAGTAAAGGAAAATCCGTTGAAATGGGCTGTTTAATTTCGCGTCAGTTGTTTCTGCGAAAATAATGAAGGATCATTTCCTCTTGTTTTCGTGCGAATTAAAGCCCATTCTTACGGAGTTATAGTCACGTACAGTTACAGAAGCATGAATTTTTGTAGGCCTCTTTAAAATCGAAAAATAAAAAGGTGCAAACGAATGAAAAGAACCTATAAAACATTGGTTTAAGTCGCTGAAAGTGTCTTTTCCTACGTTCTCCCTCCTTAAGTTTGACCCGATTTCGATATTGGATGGGATATTATAATGCGCAGTACGTCATATACATTGCATTACGTGATCTGGAGTCTGGGCGGTTGCCAAAATGTTCTACTTTGCTGTTTAGTTCACTGTGTACTCGGATATTCCGCTGTTGTCGGCACCTCCATTGGTATATCGCTGGTTTGATATCGGTGTGCGCTATGGTTTCCGAATGTTTCATGGTTGTTACAGAGGCGGTTTAGATTTTGAACATTTTTGTTGTTGAATGAGAGTTTGAAACTGTCGAATTTGCAAGCAAGTGCATAAACCGCTCATGCCTTATTTCCTTGTAATTGTAAATTTTGTACGACGTATTTTGCGTGTAAGTAGGGAGCCTAATGACCTATAGAATAACTGTAATAAAAATACAGGACCTCGAATTCTTGTTTAGGACTTAAGATTCTGTTGTATGATGTTAAGGTATTTGTTTATCATTTTCTTGACCCTACATTAAAAGTTTTCCCCCTGGAATAAGTGTTCTTCGCCATTATGCATTCGGAAACGATGCAACAACCGCGTGGTTTAATGTTCCGGAAAGGAAAAGAGGTTGGAAAACTCTGTTTTATGTACTTCTCAATCGGTGGGAGTGCATCGAGCAGATGGGTGAATGGCCTCCCCCGAAGACCGCCCTAGGCGGTCGTCCATGTTCCCCGTGCCTAAAATTGGACCCGCACGGCATACTATATTCGAGTAGCGCTTGTTTATTCACGGACCGTGTTATTCCATCGGGAGTGCTCGGCGGCTCCCAGACGTATTGGAGGCCTTTGGCCCGCTCGTTGAGAGATCTAATGGAAAGGACTGGAAACTAGCGACAGAACTCGTCCCCTTCAGGATCGCTCGTCATATGTTATCTCGGCCAGACCCTCTTCCGTTCCCTTCTTGCATCCCTGGTCCTTTCAATTTTCCCCGCTCTTCCCTTTCCCTTCGAGTTTTTTCCTCCCGTTGTTGAGGTTATCGCGTATGACATCTGGGCAGCCGGCAGTCTCACGAAACTCTCATCTCTTTCCAACACTATCGGAAATTAAAGGGTAGATCAAAATCTCTTCATGTAGGGTACAATTTAATTCTCGCCGATTATTTTCGTTTTGTTCTCTCATATAAACGGGGGAGATAAATCTTCGTCTCGATGCAGTTGCTTTTATGCGGGTGAGATGGGATATGGCGAAGCTCGTTTACGTTGATGATTGTCGATTTGTAACGATTAAAGGATTCTTTGTGTTCAAGCTGGTGTGTTTCCTCTCGGAGAGTACTTGGTGTCTTATGGGGTCGGTTTGTGCGGGATTGTATCAGGGTTAATGTGGTGTCACTGCGTGGAGCGTTCATGTTTAAGGGCCCTGGGCTGTATCCGCTTCACACATGTTCCGCCCTGAGGCGACGTCACTTTGCTTAGCTGTTGTCTTTTCCTGTTTCGAGTTGAATTTCCAGGATGTCATCGACGTATCTCTTCGTGGTTATACAAGTGAGGAACCAATGATAATACAGTCCTTCTAACCATCTTAGTATTGCTTAAACAGCTTTACTTTCAACTATAATCAATTTTTTTCAATCGAAGAGTTGAAATTTATCGAATATCTTTCGAATGAAGAAAACTGAATAATTTTGATTTCACGAAGATTCCTTTCCACCACATTACGTTGATGTCGAAGTGGCAGAATTTTAAGACAACAAAAGATATTTTTGGGGAATTTCGAAATTCGCTTCTTGGAGGAAAAATATTTTTGTACGAGTGAGATCAATGGTTTTATCAGCATTTGGTAAGGTCTATGATTACGGGAGTGAATGGATATTTCATCTAGAATTGGCTCATTTTTATTCCTTCCTTGTTTATGTCTTAAATATTTGTCGAAGAAGATTTCGCTTTGTGTACTTCTTCATCATGGAAAGTTGTCTCAGAAACTGCCGCACGGATAGAAAAATACCGCATGAAATAGAATCGCGAATATCCAATTATAATTTTGGCGGTTTGCCTTGCACGAATAACGCAAGAACCATTCTTTTTGTGGTACGTGTTTTTATTGCACTTTTCTTCATTCTCTCTCCATCAGTGCATGATCTAGTATTGAATTTCCTTATGAGGTTAATGTTCGCCCAGGGCGATTTCACTCAACATGGCCTTTTGTGGGAGCACTGCAGTACGGCGTTGGAAAATTCGCACGTTTATTGTAAGTGGAAGACGTCAGTAAAATCAGCTGCGAATTTAAACCTCGTCTAATGATCGGTCTGAATCTCCGCGTTTCGTACTCATCCGCTAATTCTTCGCATTAGCGCTACTGCACTGATTGCTACCTACTCTGATAGATTTCTCGTTGAAGCTCTTGTGTTACCTTCCCTCCTGTAGAGAAGTGCAGCAATTGATCGGTTTTAAGGCACGGGTGTTTGTTCCAAAGAAGGAAAATCAATTATCATAGGTGCAGCAATGCGGATTTGCGTGATTTTTCGCTTGTGGGAAAAATAGAAGATATTTTATAGCGACTCTGGTGCTAAGTAGACAGCTGCTGCGCGACTAAATTGACGAGTTGCTGGAAATGTCCGTGATTTTCTCGGACACATTGATGCATCGCTGCAGTTCTCGCCGTTATAGCTAAAATCACGCAAGTGTCTTCTTTTAAGACCGACCTTTGTGAAATTTATTATACGCGGTTAATTAATTTGACGTTATTGGCTTTCGTCAATATCGTAATTCATGCTTGTATCCGTGTATACAATTTTCTCGGCCAATGGATTTCTTCTCGGTTTTCTCTTTTAATTTTTTTAAATGCATCTCTTGAACTTGTTTAATGTTTCGGTGGGTGGCTGGAAATGAGTCCATTCGTCCATAGTCTTAACTTTCGAATAATTCCTACAGAATCTTCTCTAAAATATTCAAAGAGGTTATCGTTATATTATGATATGTTTCTAGATTATGTAGAGCGCTGATTTAAGTAGCGATTCAAATAATTAAATCAACGATTTAATGCTTGGTCAGGGGAAATTAAGATCCTTGCTGTTGTTCAAATAATTAACGATAACCTTTGCAATGGCTTTGTCTTTTAATCTTCAGCTTTAATCTTCTAAATTTTGATTTTAAGAAGGCACGATTTTCCGTGTTAGGGGATTAAGTGTTCTGCTGATTGTTTTTCTTATTTTTATTCGTCGTTGACAACCATTTTTAAATTTACGAGGTAAGGAAAACTGGTAATCAAGTGAATTTTGGAATTGATTATAATACGAAATTCATTATATGTCTACGTAAATACCTTGATAGCCGTCTGACAGCGCGTGGCGGGGGAGAATATGGAAAATCAATCGAAATTGAAATCGATGGTTGAACACATCGTGACTCTGCCAGACCTTCTACCAGAAATGGTCGCTATAAATATGTCTAAAAAGATTTATACTTCAATCTGCCAGCAAATGTAACAGGAGATGCGATGACGCTGGTAATATATGAAGCATAAAGTATGTAATGGTGGAGTAGAAAGGGTCGTGTTCTTGTAAACTTGGAAGGATCAAAGCAGTTGAACCGGATTACCTCGATGGTGATCGATGGAGGTGTGCATGTTGTAACATATGTCTTTCATTCACGAGTAATATGAGAGGTCAGGCAAGATGCTCTCATATTTTGCAATTCAATTATTCTACGTAGATCTCCATACTTAATCTTTCTAGCAACTAGAACGAGAATAATGAAACAGCAAAACGTTATCCTGAAGTTATGGAACCGGTTAGAATGTTTTATATTCGATGTTTGCTCCAATCTTATAAAATTTTACGAAAGAGTGAAGTAATATGGTTCATGAAGGCGTGGATTTTATTAGTTTTCCAAGCAATAAACTGTAAACAAGATTGAGTTAAATCGGGGAATAAATTTATCTGAATATCGGCGATCGAATTGGAAACATTGGAAGAATATTTATATAGAATAATATCTCTTCTTAGGAAAGGAGGATTGGAAGCTAATTTTGGACTTTTTATTTTGTTAATTTTGACGTTCTCTTTTACAGCCAGTTAGTGGAACAATTTTAATTGAATTCATTTTCGTCGATATTATGTTTGTTTACTGGTTTGGGCCTGATATTTTCGTTAGAAATTATTATACTATGTTAATGCTATTAAAGTCTCTTATTGATTCGTTATAATGTTACCCTTTGGTGGTTTTCAAAGGGCATTGGCAAATATCACGATTAATGTTATCGATAAAAATTCTTGAAATCTATTCGCGATTCTGTGTGACCAATCTAAGGATGATAAAGCATAAAATTTGAATTTGTAGGTCAGCTAATAAAAATGTTTAGCACTGATCCTACAAGTTTTCCGTAGTTTAAAATTGGTTACTCGGCGCACTGTTCATTAAATTCTACCGAGACAATCCGCTGACCAGTAATTTCGAGAGATAACGAAAACACGTTACGTTCACGTGCTCCCACAGGAAGTTTCCTAAATGTCAAGGTAATTTTGTTTTGTGATGGTACCCTTGGCAAAGAAAAAATAATACATCTCGGCGTCGGGTCACGAGAGGTGGACGATCAAAGCCTGAAATCTCTGTATAGTTGCTGTGATCGTCCACGATCTCGAAGGCCGAAATAAAGCTGGCAGGAAACGAGGAATTCTTTTCCACGAATCCGCAGATTTTGTGGGTAACTCGGTCGGTCGATATATTCTTCTCACAAGCGCGGCCCGTTTGGGCAATCATTTCGTGCCACTTGCGATCCGTCTTTGCTAGCTTTTACCACAGTTTATTCGAACGTAACGTCGAAACTGCCCCAGCTCTGTGAACCACTTTTCTCAAATCTCAGGAAGAACAGGTTACTTTCACCTCTTCCGAAGCAGCCATTTTTTCTCTCACCTACTCCCCTTCGGGCGATACGAAACCGCTCCGAGTATGCGAGAGTGGCTTACTGATCTGCGAAATCAAATTTTATATTCATATCATCTTCAGTTTGGTCACGCCCAAGAATGCGATAATGGACTCTTTTGTTGGTGAGGATCTCGGAGGCGTTGGGAAAATACTGCCGGATTTAAATGCCGGTGTTTGGGGAGGGATTGCGTCAAGTTGTTGTGGGACCATTTTTAAAAGGACTTAAGTGCCGATACGTGGAGTATACAATGGGCAGATCTGCGATAAGGGAACTAAGTACGTGCACCATAAGTGACTCGTGTATGAGATTAGGCAAACATCCTGAAGAAAGTCTGTTTGATTGGGGTCTTGCACCTGTCCTCGTTGTGATTAAAAGTACTGTTTCGGTTACTTTTACTGTATGAATTTAATCTATGTCTAATGAAAAGGTAGGGAGGCTGTATCTATAGGCCGCACGAAATAGTAAAGTAAAAAGTAAAGTCCAGTACGGCCTTTACAGAATCTCGGACTATTAAGCTATTTTCTCTGTCATTCTTATTAAACTATTAAAGCATTGGGTTCACGAAATTCCATTGCGGTGGTTTCACACTTGTCCTTACGATCTACATCTACATATCTACCGTGCAAGCAGTCTTTCGGCGCACGGCAGGGTGTGCATGCACCATGACTCTACTTCCTTTATCAATTACTTTCGCGTATCGTTCGCAGAAGTAATGAATTTCTGAAACGACTAGTTCTAGCATCTATTTCTCGAAATTTTCTCTCAGCATCAGAACGGGATGTGTAACAGGGAGGGCGCATAATAGCAGCTACATCATCTATGAATATACTTTCCCTGAACGTATTAAAAAAATTGTGTTTGTTTAAATCTTCCGTCTTCTAGAGATTCTCATCCTACGTCCTGAAGCATTTGAGTTACGCTCGTTGGTTTGTCGTAACATCTACATCAATACCCTACAAGCCGCCTTTTGGCGTGTGGCAGGGGGTAACGGTTTTTTACGAAACGTATCGCTTTTCGTTTTACTTTTTCTAATTCTCGAATACAACCCTTTTCGACAAGATACCACACGTTACTTGCATACTCAAAATAAGGCCTAACTAACGCAACCTAACATACCTCACGTACGAGAAAAGATTTCCCATCACTGGTCTGATATTTGCACCCGAAAGCTAGCAATCCGTTAGCTGCACCTACTGGGTCTAATATATTTCGGAAAATGGAGTTCCAATTGTATCGATCGAGTAACGAAGGGGTTTATGGATGAATATCGCCGGCCAGAATGAGAAGCGATTTCTAGGATGAATTGCTTTTATAATTTCATAAAAACCTATCTTGCGAAACTACGTTGCATATTTTGCTCAGTTAAACCGTGATGCTCAATTCCTTCACGTGGTTATTTAATTCCCACCGTGAAAGAACGAAAAATTATATTTTCCAGTGAATTACAAAGGTTGCGTAAGGGGAATTTTGACGTCATTTACAGCTAAGAAAATTGTTTCTCCCAGCACCCAATACGAGAGGATTTTTGGAGTAAAACCATCGATGTTTTCGTAAACTGGAATTAAAATTTTTTTGTAAGAATAATTATTTACGAAGGAAATGTAAATATTATGTTTACATATTCATGACGAGTCCTCCTTTGTATTCGTTATCAGCACCAGGGTGGGTCAGCGATACTACAAGTTGCAAAGCAGTCATCAAAGGAATTTCAGTATTAGAAAATCGTAAACCACTCAAATGGGAGAAATTGAATATGTATAACTTATAATGCGCATAAATTTTACTATATGCTAAAGTGAGTTATGAACGAAGTATTTTGACACCTACCGGAGGTGGATTTTCAATTAGGCACAAGAGGCACTAGCTGATGGCCTCATTCGCATGGGGGGCTTCAATAATACTGTGCTAATAAATACTCTATAATAAATTGTTCTCGTTTTTTGCTTAAAGAGAAAATTTTATATTTGTTGAGTAAGTCTACATAATACGTTTACAGAATGTTACATTTCTTATGTCACTATATAATCTAAGAAACTCAATCTATAATTCTATTTAATTTACAGAAATGTTATATATATAATTCAAAACTTGTTCGTTGAGTCTCGCCATATTGAAGTGAGCGAGATTTCTATGGGATATATATTCTTAAATTTCCGCGATACGCAGCTATTATCAATACCGAAGTGTTTTACATGAGAGTGGAAAGGAAAGTGAACAATTAAGACAGCTGCATACAAAAACAATTGACGCAAGAAAGGTTTAATTTCGAGTCGAAAAAGTTGACGATGAAGACAGTGGATATTGTTGGCTGAGGGCGACCACGCACTTGAAGCCGGTACTGGTCAGCATTCGATGAAAACCTTGACTTTTCCAAGTGAAAGAGGATTGCTTATCTTTCGCCAGACTGTCTCCGTTCATGAATTGGTAATTGAAACACCAGGGGCTTAGTCGCGGCATCAATGGAACTCATTGATATTGAACGCATTAGATAATCTCTCAGCTGCGTTGCTTCAGAATTTCGGATTATTTTTAAGGAGCGGAGAAGATTAGTTACAAAGTGCGAGCAATTTTTACGCTTTTATTCACCTTCACTTGGGCAAGGAAGGCCTCGAGGGCCGCCTGCGGGCAGGTTTCGCCCCGCTGCTTTCTTTTGACGAACCTCACTTATAACAAGATTAAAACAGAAAGGTTTCAGTCAGTCGAACACGCGTTCGATCATTATAAAAACTCCGCCGATTGGAGTCACGGTGCTTGGAATCGATAGGCGATTCAAACAATCCATCCTGTTATGCCAATGACCAAGCACTACCATAGGGGGCAGTGCTATATACTTTTCCCTCTCGGAAGTCACGGCAGATGTCTCGTAACGTGACAGCCTCTTCCGTGTCCATATAGGCTGCGAGGCGGCACTCATTTTCTCGGTTGTCCCTATTGTAAAGGTCCGAACAGAAAGCGTCTTCCCACTCCACGCACTATCCAAGACCTTTTTCCAACTCCAGACCTCCCCTTCGCACGTGTTTCGTGCTTCTGCAGACCTCTTTCCCTCCTCGGCACGTCTTCAACTCCCCCCACTTTCTTCCTCCCCCGCCTCCTTGCCTATTTTTCGTTTCTTCTCATAAGTCTCCTCCCCCTCATTAGCAAGTAGCCATTGTTGGTCGCCATCTAACTGAGCGATAATGTATCGCCAGCGTTTCCTTCCTCCATTTCTTAACCATCGATTGACTCGTTTGTTTAGTCCCTATTCTTCGTTTGTTACGTACGCCGTGGTTTGTTTCCCCGCAAGAAAGTGTAGCGCGGACGGGTTGTGAGATTCTGCTCTGCTGAGAAAGAACCATTGTTGTAGTGCGGGAGTTAGCCCTTTTCCGATTCACTTTATCGTCCAGTTTTTGCCCGCAAATTCTTTCAGTCGCTCATTGTCTACTTTCTTTTGTTTTATTATCGCGATGTTATTAGATGATTTTTTTCTAATCTCGCGTAATTCGCGAGGTAGGGGTCAGGGCAGACTTAAGCAATCAGAAGCCACTTGGAATCAAGAGTCTGAAAGTTTATTTAAAAAAATACGCGAAAATACATGGCATAGAAGACTCAATCGGCAATAACAAACAAAATATTGTTGCCTTTGTTCTCATGGGGTGGGGGTTTGATCCCCCAAAACCACCCCTTTGGCTACGCCTCTGTACGTTTCATTTCTGTTGATTACAATGAATGATGAATAGACTTTAGATAGTTACTTAAATTGTGTGTATTCACAGGACGTATTAGGTAGACTCATTTAACATTGTAGAAATTTTTCTTGGAGCAATGAACAAGGATCCGTTAGCGCGTTGTGCCTCAAAACATTTGAAATAGTTTTAAGTTCAACGTTATTGAGAGTCATGACCACAGTCTTACTGGGCCCCCCATATGGATGAAGCCCTCAGCTAGCGCCTAATTATAAATCCACCCCTGGATAGGGGAATAGATTTATCTACAAATGAATAAACAATATATGCATCATACAAATGAATTGGGGTGCCACTGTAGTAAATCCTTCAATTCTCTTCTTCATAAGCATCATGGTTTAGTAATCAGAGGTTTGCTTTCTTGTAACCCTCCAATCCGTCCAGTCGCCAGCCAAACACGTCACTCCTTCATAATTCCCAGCCCCATGACTAACAAGTCAAGTCAGTAGCCTCTCATAAGCCACTATAATTCCTCCCTTTCAGATTTCTTCCAGTACTGTCTCAATCGCAAGATTTTATTTCTTGTCTACATTTCTCACATGCAGTGAGGTTTCGGTTTAATTCTTACGCTATCCCCCACAAATTCCCTCTTCTTCTCATAATCCGCTTTCATTTGTAAAAGTATTAATTGTCGTGCTTCTTAATGAATATTTAACCGTTTCATTGTATGTAATAAGCCACTCAATTACTGCCCAATGGTTTACATATACAGTCAATGTTTTCTCGTAACTCCGGATTGTAGATGGACTTTCGTTGAAAAAAAAAGGTTTCTCCACTCATGTGTTAGACAAGTGTATTCAAGATTTTGTGCCTTAAGAAGCTAGTGTGACACTAGAGGTAGTAAATGTGCCGCAAAATAATTTGAAAAATTATTGATTTTGTTCTTACGTGATGGAATCCTACCTGAAAGTCGCACCTATAATAATAGACTGTACATGTATACAAAATTCATGTATTTTTTACTCATAAAAATTTAAGAATTTATTTACTTACCCTGTGCCGCCAAAAGAGTTTCCCTACGTTATATTGCGATACTACGTCAGACGATTACTGCGAATGCGGGATGCTGCGTTAGACGAAACATCTCCATTATCAATCTCGCCCAAAGGAAGACGCTATTTCTTTATTCAAATTGTCTCCGCTTCTTACATATAAAACCTAGGAACTACATTCTCCTCTCTTGTAGTTTATCAATAATTTTAGTCAAATTATTTTACGCTTTTATTGAGCATTATCATACCGACCAGTGTAATGAACGAGGATAAATATTGGAGAAAATGCGATAATTTCCTGCCATTTTATTCCTCATGTGGACATGAACTCCCCACCAAATTGCGCTTCGGTTTTGACCAAAGGCTTGAGAAATTTAATATGGACTTGCAATTAATGAAAGGTGTTTTACGGCAGAATCAAAATCAGTAGATCTTAGTCAATCGCGTTCGATTTATTAAGTAAATTCCGGAGGCGTTAACATCTCCTTTCCCATCTTTTGGAAGTTCGACAGCTGTTGAAATCTGGTTCATTGAATTTCTTAAGGTATAACGAAGAAAAGCTCATTTTCGTCGTCACGTTTCACTATTTCCTTTAATAAGAATTCACCGGTGACTAAGGGAACAGAACGAACGGCTCGGTTTTCTCCTTAACCTTAACGATAGACAGAACCAAATATGCTCTTTAATGCCTGCAGAAAATTAGCTGTTACAGCAACTTCACTTATAAATTTCACACATTTTCTTCGACCATTTTATGGCTGAAGGTGAAAATCGAGTTGGTTAATTCGCGTGGAAGAATATCTCGGAATTAACGGTGACTATGCTCATCAAGTCATGTGATTCAGTTTTAGGGTTTTGGGAAATGCTTATCTTGATTTAAACTACAATTCACATGTAGTTCCCATTTTCCGCGTATAAACGTTTCTCTTCTGCAGGATGTGAAGAAATTTATACGCAATTATCCCTTGTAAACTACCTAAATGGTTTAATCTTCCATAACTAACGAATTTTATGGGTGTTTTGTGGATAGAATGCAATAAATGTACAGTATTCATAAAATATCAGTATTAAGTTTAAGCTCGTCGTCTTAACCTAGGCTGAGGGTGGAAAACCTTCGGTCATCGGTAGGCCGCCTACCAGAACGTCTGGCCGCGCGCTGAAGTATTCTGCCGCACTTGAGAGCGTGTTGCCCATATTTGGATAGTATTTACACCGTTATTGTACTAAAAATGAATTCAATTCCTAATTTTGATAAACACTTTACTTGAAAAATAAGTGGGGACGCATATAGCATCAAGAAGGCCGCGTGCGGCCTCAAGGCGGCTTATTCCTCATCTCTATAACAGATCGTTTGCCTTGTAAAGCAATCTAGGGAGATGGTGATCGCCCTCTTCAAGGTCTTCCACTGAAGGAACGGATATACCATAAGCCGCACTAGGCAGTAGCTGAGGGCCTCTTCATTATGAGGACCCAAAAAGAGTCCTTTTGTCGTTTTTGTAGTGAATTATCTCTTGGAAGGGCCTCAAAATGGCCCTTAAACGTAAGGGTCTCTGATTATTAAAATCCACGGTATTGTTAACTATTTAAGTTTGGAAATACAACGGAAATTCGAATTTGGAGAAAAGCGAGTAGTCATTCTTTGATCGACGCGATCGCTGGTTGCCGAGGCGTTTCCAGATTTGTCGAGTCCAATACACAGCGTTTGCGGAGGACGCAGAATGAAACATGTTTTGTCTGCTCTTCGGAGTCTGGGTATCTCTGCGCATTCCATCCCTCCGTTGTTTTCTGCGCGACGTACTCGGGCGCCATCTACGACCCACT
This sequence comes from Ladona fulva, assembly GCA_000376725.2. Lineage (NCBI taxonomy): Eukaryota > Metazoa > Arthropoda > Insecta > Odonata > Libellulidae > Ladona > Ladona fulva. Next base: position 881,162 of record KZ312408.1, read on the forward strand.
CGCCCGACGAATGCTCTTAATAATTCAGTCTCAAGTAGTCGCTAAGGGAACAAAATGATGAGGACGCAGGTTTAGTCTGGTAACAGTGAGCGTCCACTTTTTCGTCCCGAATGAGGTTTCTATACGTTTGATATATTTCCCGCCTGTCTGCCGACTGACGTGCTCGGACTTGGCTCGCTTTTTATGGAAATATCCCCGAGGAAATGCGTTTGTGGTGGTGTGAATTGCGCTTCGTTTACCTTTGGGATATTGTTATTTTTAGGACTGACTTGTCTGTAATGAGAAGGAATGTCTCAGTTGTAAGTGGTTACCCGATATGTGGCCAAGTTGGATTTCTGAGAATATTTGGCCATCCATCATTTCTTATTTGTTATTAGAATGGGCTGCTTTTCCTGTAATGCTCATATTCGATAAAAAATTCATTTTCATCGTCTTCTATTCCGCAGTAGCGTAATGAAACCAAAATCGAAAAAGTACTTATTACAACTTTTGATATCTTCATGAAGATTTCTTGACGGTTTCGTATTAATATTTACTTTGATTTATAATTAGAATTTGAGTATATTTTAACCGATTCCCTGGCGCGCCCGAGATATCTCGTAGAAGATAGTGGATTTAAATCCAGTTACCCCCGAGATATCTACGATATTCTGCTTTTTTAATAGTTTTTACTTACAAAAATTAATCTTTGTTAAGCTGTCGAGTGTACTAGCTTGTCTGGCATGCTTTATTTTATCTGCGTTCCATTTCTACGTCTCTATTCTTCTAACCAACATTTGAATATACCGTAAACAGGTTAAAATTTAAGGAAATAATAAATTGAAATTTAATATTAAATAGCTACCCAACGTAGATAAGTCTCTCCGTTTTTAGTTTAGCATAAGTACCAAAGTTAACAAATAAAAAATATGCTTTTGTCAAAGCCCAACTTATACAAGTAATTCTTCAGGGAAGGGGTTAAACAATTTCAACAAAATCTTTGGTTTCCGAGCTGTTCCACCGAAATCAACAACATGTCCGATCTAGTCCTGCTACCCCACGCTTTGAAAGTCGTTTCCTTTGTTCCGATGGAAGAGGAAGCAGTAATTTATTCGGAATAACCTTCAGTGAAACATCAAGTCAATGTCTTCTCTGCATTGATTTAATAGAAAACCCGACGTAAGGCTTTCGTAATTAATTGTGGACAATGTTACTGAAAGTGCTGACTATTAACGAGTGGAGTTTGTAACGTGCTTTGTTTGATGAGCGTAGGACCACGGGAAATGTGGGCGATAGATATACACTATCGAGGATTTACGGCGCAAACACTGCTAAAAGCTACTTTTTCTCGTGCAATAGAGGTCGAGACTGTTTAATTTTGCGTATCGTGCGCCTTAGCTATTTAAGTTTCTACTGATATCAAATTTTCTTTAAATTTATCCCACTTTTTGCATGTAAGTTGTTAAAAACGAGACAGGTATAATATAACTGGGTTGCTTAAACCGATACGTATGATCACCTCAAACTGAGTAGGTTGCTAATGCGTTTTTCGAAATGAGGAATTATAATTGATTGAAGTAAGCTAATTTTGGCAAATTATAGGACCTTACAGTATATTTACGCGGCGTACGTTTCAGAATTTCCCTGAATTTCATTCTCTAGCATTATATGTAGTTTTGTTAGTGTGAGGGACGTGTGATGCGGATTGGGGCTATATTGAAACGGCTCACTTCTAAATGACAATTTTAACGCACTTCCTACTTCAACGGATGACCTGTTTAAGATCATGTGAAACCGAGAAAAGTTAGTGGCGTTTGCATGGTAAAAATGCTTAAAATTAAACCATGTGACATAGATACTTTCAATTTTCTCTTTAATGACACTAACAATATTTTATTTACTTACTGGCTCGAAAAAAAAACGATTATATTTTATGATACATCATTTATACGGTATACATGATTTAATATAAATATTTCGTTTGTTATTATGTTATGAGAAGGAATGAAATTACTCCATCTTTCATTAAGTGAGAAAATTACGTTTCATCGCTCCAGATAGAAATAAAAGTATGTATTGGAAACGACCTTGCGATTCAATGAAATTCTATGAAATTTTCCCGATCAAATGATGGTTGGGATTGCAGCGGAAGCCACGGTTCCCCACCAGTGCTGTGTCTATTTCATCTACGCCTTTGTTGCCTCCCTTTCTGGGACAAGGCTTGCCTCAGACGGATTCTTCTAATCTGCATTCATCCTATGCTTTTTTCAACTGCCTTGACACATCGACTTAGCTACAGGCCACGCTTTTCTTTATTACAGACTCATCCCAATGATTGTGAGATCGATTGATTTCAATTCGTTCGGACTCCAACCAATGAAACGAATCTCATTTAAAAGCCATAAATTTTATACTTTCATCTACCATTGGAGCTCCTCGCTTCTCGCTGCTTTTATCAGCCATTAACAACATCCTCTTCGCTTATACTCGTATTTTATTTCAGCTGACCTATTTAAGATGGCGTCAGTAGCCAAATTGTGCTGGGGTCCTCATCAGGGTGTCATTTTTCTAGGCGATCTAACTGCTATTGATAAGTTTCAACATATATTTTGACTTATTTTTAATGAGCAACGTGAAATTTCGTGAAAGATATTTATACATTGGTACCTCAGTTAACTGAAACCGTCGTTATCCAAGGCGCGATTTACCAGAACCATACTGAATGTCAAATATGCAGATAAAACTCACCAATATGTATCGATAAATGTCATCAAAATATTGTACACATAATTTATTCAACTATATTTGCAACAAAAAAGTTATCATTAACAAAGTGAATAGTCATAAGAGAAGGGTTTAATTGTCAATCTTTAACAGAAGCGTTCGTAAACCAAGCCCTACGTCGTTACCCAAGACAGTTTTAATCACTGTCATACGTCGTTAACCAAGTACATCGTTAACTAAGTCGTTGTTAACCAAGGCACCACTAGACAATTTTATAAGATTTAATTAGCTGTCTATTACTCGCGTTTTATGATTCATTAGATAACTCGGATTTTAGAGGCTATAGTTTAAAATCGCTCAAAACTATAGTTAAGTTCATTTGATTGTTGCTAATGCGATTGCATCTCAAAATGAACAATTTATATTTGAGAAGTAGATCACTGCTTCTTACAGACGAACTGATTGTATCCCAACTGGAGGAAATCGGGACAAAACGGAACATGTTCTTCGCACGACTTTCGAAGGACGTTTTTCTCTATTCAGGATATGTAATATTTGAATCTAGGACATTTTGTTGGTGTTATTCGTTTCTAATCGCTGTGGTGAATTGCGATGTGCTGTAATATTGACCCCTCAGCCTTGGTTTGTTCGAATCGTTTCAATAAATAGTACTGTGAAAGAAAAAGCTTTCGATGTTTTATCTAGCCTAAAATCCGTAAGCTGAGCCTACGGTCTTTATAGGACCAACGCATTGTTAATTTAACGTATTTATAAGTTATTTTAAGATGTCTAACTGTAAAGAATGCAGCCCGAAGGTATATTAGGACCTCACCCCCTCTACCATCAGCTACGAAGAACTAGGAGAGGGAAATGAGGCTTACTAGGCAGGATAAGGAGTGAGGTAGTTTTCCCTTACTTTCCTCGCTGAGCCTGAATGTTATAAGCAGAACAAGCCCACGCGAGTGAACCACAATGACTCTACGAGTAAAACTTTTCGTAACATTGCATAAGGAGAAACCTTAATTAATGCTATTATTCAGCATAACTAATACCTCCGTAGCCTTCATATCGTCACAGCCATGAACGGAATGAAACTGAAGTATATAAAAGATACATTTCTCTCTATCCTGTACCAAAAGATAAATGATATTTCATTTATCAAAATATGGTAGTAGGATCATTTAGAGATGTAGCATAATATAATCCGAAGTTGGGAATCTGAATTTCATTGGCGAAGGCTTGGACAGTATATATTTTTTATATAATAAACTTGGGATAGAGAGTTCGAAAAGTAGAATGTCCCGTAGAAAACGGGTCGTAAGTTCATCCTCAAAGAAACGATCTCTAAGTGTTATATAATTCGCGAATCCGCCTTGCTGATCAGTAGCATTCTGGTTTTCATTCGTTTCGAATAGGTTATCCATCACGTTTCGAAATAATTTAAGAAATGACTGCGTAATGTAATAGATCCCGCCTTTCATAGCGGCCTTCGACCTAACCTTTTCGTTGGCATACATATGCAGAGAAACTTCATAGTTTCGGATGCAAGTAAGTTAGAACTGCTGGACCACCGAGCTAGGCAAGACGATTGCTTTTTCAATCGATGGAAAATGCGCATCGCAAAGAAGGGCGATTCAGAAGCGGATATCCAGAGACTGGAATCTTCGATTAAAAACGGAACTTCGTGAAGGTGAATGAAATGAAATTACCATGTGCTCCTTTCCCATGGAAATTGCGACTCGTCTGTTTTAACCGGTACTTTTCTCGATGAAAGTAATATCACAGAAATGGTATTCTCACTCCAGGTCGGTATAAAGATAATAATATTAATGCGACTTTATTCGGGCGAGATTGAGACTATCAAGTCTCTATTCACATGTAACCATTCGTCAAAGGAAGTTTAAAAGATATAGCTTTAATCTAATCATCTGAAAAGCAAACAAAATGGTACATATATATCATTCCGTATCAAGGCATAACAACTAGAAATAAATTGTCATAACCCACTTGTAACACACAATACACAATTGTGTAACACAATTGTAAGTTTTAAGGAAAATGCCAGATAAATCACATTTGAAAAGCATACAAAACGGTACAGATACATTATTTCACAGACGTAACAACTAGAAATAAATTTTCATATTTAAACAGAAAAGAATATTACGATATACAAATATAACGGTTCCAAATCAGGTTAGTATTAAGATAGCAATAAAACTTAAAAGTTTTGAGATAAGAAAAATTAAATAAATATAATATGAACATAAACATGTTTTCACATATGTAGGTCAGGTGGGCAACATATATGCCTTTGTTGTAGAAATTGATACTTATTTCTTATAACACGAAATCAATAACTGCCCATTCATCCTCGTGATCACAGTTTAAAATATTCAAATAATGCATTTCTGGGGTTGACAGAAATTCAAAGAATTCCTTTCGCATGATCACATGTAGGCCAACATGGATAATAGTCTTATACGAAGTGGTACAACCAGGGTGACCAGATAAAAATTGGATTTGGAGTATTGGTGGTAAGAATTCGGAGTACTCGATATCTGCCTTGGGGATTGCTGCACTATATCTGGAACAAATTACGATAGTAAGTTTATTTATTTCAAAGTTGATTGGTTTTTACGTCAGACAGTCTCGGAGCATGAAGCTGGTTAAAATTAGACGTTGATAGTCAATTTTTCTGCAAGTCTTAGAAAATTAAGTGTTTACATCGTAAGTAAAAGCTGAGTAATAAACAGTGACGGATCTAGCGGATCTGATGACTTTCTAGTATGTACTAGAAATTTGTCTTGGATCCACAAAAGAGCTTGAATTAAAATCAGATTGCGTTTTCCTACAATCACTACACATTTACAACGTTCATAAAGACAAAATATTATTTTTTAAATCAATTGGACCTGAGTTCATTAAGAAACTTTCTAAAATCGCCCCCCCCCCCCCATGACAGGTTTTTAGATCAAGTTTCCGTCCCTGGTTACAAGAAATGCTTTTCATTTTTCGCGAATGTTTCCTTTCATGAAGAGATCTCTTAGTAACACGCGTCTTCGATGGGAAACGAAGGAAACAATTGTCCGGAAACCGCCTGTGTTACTCTGTTGTTTTCTACGGCACAGGTTTTTCCTACTTTCAATACTCAGTGCTTTCTCCGTCCATCTCTTCATAATTTATCCTCATTTATCTTGTGGTGCATTACGTGATTCCGATAGAGCGTGATTACGAGCGGAGTTGGCAATCGATGCCTAAGGAAGTCCTTGGGGAAAAAACAATGCAAAAACTCGTATGTAATCATCGGGGAAGAAATTATCTGCTTTTAGTTGACCAATCTTACGCGACCAATGGCTGACAATCCCCACAACCTCTCGGAAAATTCCAAGCAGGAGTCCAGTTTTAGCTAGGTGCTAAGAATCCAGTAACGAACCGTAATTTTTAGTTTAAGATCGTGGTTATTGAATCCGTAGTATTCCTCCGTGGCGAACCGGCGCTGGGTTAAGGAAGCTGCGGGAACATTTACGGGTAGTTGCGGTACGTGTTAATTTTCTAATTCGAAAGACACGATCCATGCTCAAGGAGATGCGTATCGGAAAGAAATGAAGGTGAAAATGCGTTTGAAATAGTTGCAACACTGAGGAACTTTGATCTTTGTACGGGGCATTCCTCGCGAGCAAACGACTCGGTTTACTCTCGAGCAGAAATTCCAGCGTAAAAAATTCTCATGGTTTTCTTTCGCAATGTCTGATTCGTTACATTTGAGCGGAAGGTTTTTCATACTTCAAGGGCAGCTTTATAAATGCAGCAGATTCTGCACGTATCACGGCGGTGGGTTTCTGTCGCAGCCTGTAATTTGGTCCGCTACGGTTTGGTCCCACGACAATTTGGTCCCAGGACGATTTGGTCCGCGACGGTTTGGTCCGTGGCTGCTGGGTGCTACGATGATTTAGTCGCGATAAATTGGTTGTTGGGAAAAGCTGATATTTATCTTAATTAATTGTTATTGCTTGATAGAATGCAGAAATATTATAAATATTTAACTGTTTGTTAAAAAAAAAATTAGAAGTATGCCTTACTGTAATCGGAGCCTGCAATAGGGGAAAAACAGTTATCAGGACGTAGAAGTGAGTGTTGTTTCAGAGATAAATATCGATGAAGAGAAATCGAAATAGATGATTATTGTAAATGGTACGCTCCATATAGATGAAAATGTAAATGAAAATAATTGATTAACGTAAAACACGCTCCGATTTCAGTAAGGCATAATTGTTATTTTTGTTTGACAAACACTTCTACAATTACACAATTTCTTACACAAATACTTCTAAGACTACAAATGTCTGCATTTTATCCAGCAATGACAATTAATTATGACAAATCTCAGCCTTGCCCAACAACTAATTTATTGCGACTAAATCATCGTGACACTCAGACCCCGCGGACCAAATCGTCGTGGGACCAAATCGTAGCGGACTAAATCACCAGGTGCCGGTTTCTGCAACAATTGTTTGGTAACGCGCTGGACTTGCGTCATGAGAATTAAATATTTTTCTATCAATCCGAGTGAAATTCCTTTATTTATATTTGAACGATGTCGCGGTTTCCTCCAAGCTTCTTCCAAAGCTCGTCCTCTATTCCTGCTTATTCAATTTATTCGAGTATCGAATTCAATTTTTTCCGGAGTCGGCGTCACGAATCGCTCGAAAGTCCGAGATTTCAGTACTTTCCCCGTGGATGCAGGAGAGGTAAACAAATTTGGAAAGTGATTTTTGCCATCCGTTGCGCAATGCGAGGCATTTGTCTTTTTTCGCCTTTATCGGGAAAGAACCGGGCCTTCGTATGTGGGGCGTATCGTATCGTATCTGCGAAACGAAGTTTTGAGGCCATCGATTGCCGAACTTCTGCTACGATTTATTTGGAAGTCGCATTTGAAGGATTCGGCATCACATTCGATCCGGAAGAGTGAAAAGATCGCGTTTGTGCGAAACCAAAAGCAGATGACGGAAGTGAAGTACTCAGCTTCGGATTTCGGAGACATTTTGCGATGGAACAAAATTTTCGATATCGCAGAGCGTCATTTGGAAAACTGTTATAAAAGAAAAACGAGTTTTTTGATATTTCCATCTTGTAAAGCTGTAAGTATAGGTTATTCATCTTCTTCGTATTGAATTTAAACAATTTTAAATCATTTATTTACTTTAATGGTATTGATATTACGTAATTTCAATCATCGTTTCTTATGGGACGAATAGTATAAATCGTTATTTATTTATGGATGGCAATATTTACAGTCTGTGGCAGATACATGTGCTGAATGATCTATTCCCTAAATGTATTTAACGCTGCAGTTAGCAAGCTTTTCGGCGTTTCTTACTGTTTAGACTGTTCTATTTTTATCTCTACCGTTCCGTTCAATTTTCGTGAAAGCCCCAAGGAAAATTAATAGGTCGGACCTATAATTCTATTTATATCATACGTCACATAGCGCTGTAGGGTGAACAGCTACTTCTGCATTCCTGGAGAGAGGATCCCTCTTATAGAAGTATATCGCTCGCTCGATAAAAAGATATAATAATAACCCAACGGCCCACAATTTGGCCATATGGACGAGATATACATTAAATAATTCAATCAAGTATTTCACATGTTTAGTTCGTTTAATTATCATGTTTACTTTCAACATAAAATAATAATATTGTTATCAAATTGTAATTATTGTATAAATTATCGTTTATTTTTTTAGGTTTTCTCGAGAGATTTTAATGTCTTAAAATAAATTAATAATATTAATCTTTGTTTAAATCAATGAGTAGTTAGTGGCCACCCTCGGCTATTTTTGTTCGTTTTTTCTTTATATTCATTTTCTAATCATGACTTTTTGCGACAGTTGGCTAATATTAACTCATATTCAATGTCTAAAAATTGAGAAAATCTGCGAATTTAAGCATTCGTTTAAACTAGAGGGATAATTCACAACGAAAAGTTTACCACCCTCACCAATTTTTCTTTGTTCTTTTAATTTTCACATTCTAATCTTGACTTCTCGTGAAAGCTGACTAATAATAATTATTTTTGAATGTCTAAAAATTGAGAAATTGAAAATTGATTGTTAAATTTTACGCGTAAATATCATTCAATGTGTTCAACTTCGTCTTGGGCATTATACAGTAAGGAAACAGTGATTTTCTATGGCTAAATAAATTCATTTGGTGCACGCAGTCTTTATGGAGATTCCAAATCAAAATAGCCGCCGTCATCCGCGAAACAAACATCGTGGCTACGGATCGCGAACTATCTTTGGTAATAAAATCTTTCTCAACAGTTTCGTAACGAGCCCCCCAAGACGAGGGAAGCAAATATTACAGCGGTCTTTTTAATACCAATATCTAGTCGGAGAGCTGGAAGATGCGAGTGTTTTTCAGGCAAATATTTATTTGTGCGTTAGTCGTCGAACTTTCGACTTTCGCAACCCATTTTTACTTCCCTGGAAACCGAGAGAAAGGGAGTCCGATTCCCATGTCTGCTTGCTTTTGGAAAAGTTGTTAATCGGTAGTATGCAAAATCAAGTGCTCGGCGGCAGTGTGGCGTGCGAAACTGAACTCGGCTGGCTCGTACTTGAAGGACACCGGTTGAGAAGGTGAAGAAGTGTGGGAGGGAACGGCAGTGGGAGTGACACCAGAGATCGGGAGAAGGTGACCATTGTTGCCAAGGAGGACTTTTAACCATTTCAATCAATGTCGCCCGCGATATTTTAGCGTCATCGGTGGCGGAATGCTAAGGATCGAGGTGCATCTTGCTAGTTTAGCGAATGTTAGCTCCCAAACGCTTATTTTCCTCGCAGTTCGCGACGGCGCCGGAAAATTAGATCCGGGAAGAGCGGCAACGTTCCTGTCTTACGGTGTTAATTCTCCATGTTCGCGCGTTCGTTTATGTAAGGGAGGTTTTTAATTGCGTTAGGTAGGGGTTTGGGGGAAATCTTCAGCGTGACAGATGTGATCTCCGATTTATATAATTAATTCTAAGCTGCGATGTTGGATGCTTGTCAGCAAGTTAGAGATTCTCGACCGGTGTGCCGCGGTGCACGGATGCTCATCAGGAAAGCTCCGGTTAGAGGTGCGGCAAACATTTCTTCCCCCTCTGGAAAATGCAGGCATTTAAACAGTTTTCATAACCTCGGTTTTTCGTTTGATTTCCTGTAACTTTATGTGGAATTTTTTTCCTCAGCTTCACTTATATCTTCTTTTCCACAAATAATTTTTTCTATTCCTATTTTATTACTTTTTAGTATTGCTTATGAATTATGTCTAAGTAACATTGGCGATGGGTTAAATGAAATAGGAGACTTTATAGTCTCAATTTTACCCAAAATCAAGTCGTTATTTATTTATTGAACTCTCTATGTTTTGTGTTTATGTCACATAAGTGCTCGTATTGTTTGTTTTAATTGTAAATTTTTCTCCGGGTTACAATTCTAAATTTTCTGTCATGAGTCCTTTTGATATTATATCCTATGTTTGTGCATGTTACTCACACCCCAACTAACAACATTTACTTATTTTTCCCTGACTTAGGTTTTCATGTATGTACTCCTTCAAAGTTTGCTTAGCCTTACTCCTTTTATTTTAATTTTATATTCATTATTCTTTTCGTATCGGCGAGTTGTTACATGGAAGAGGTTTCAAGTCTCAATATCATCCGAGGAAAGACTTTTATATTTATCATTCCTATATTTTGCGAGGTACGGCAGGCTGGCTTTATTTGGTTTCTAGAAAGATACAACTTTGTTCTTGTGATAGATTATTTGCACTACGGTGATTAACAACACACGGACCGGGATTCGGAATTGGACTCTAGGTCTGATTTTATTGTTTTCTTTCGTGGATTTAATCATTTACCAAAGGAATAAAGGGAATGAAAAATCCATACGTAAGTAGCCCTCTATCTTCCACTCTCAACCGGGTGCTATAACCAGTGAAGTTATTACGCAGATCGGTCTAACTCGGTTTTTTTCTAAGCCATAGTGGGTAAAGCGAAAGGTGACTCCGACTTCGCCACTCCCACCACCGCCACGGTCCTCATAGAAGCAGCCAGCCCTCAAAGCAGGTGTAGCGATTCACTTCCTTAATTTCCAGTCCGTGTTAATTTATAGTTGATCAATTCTGGCGATATATGGTGGAACTTATCCATGATTAGATCAAAGAAAACACAATCTGACTTTCAGATTCCCTAATCTGATTTTCTTTGGACGGATTCAAATTATGCATTCTTTAAACTAATCATGTTTATTTACATTCTTAGGATGCTTCATTGTACATTTTGAAGTGTCATTAATGTCATACAAAAATGTATGCTGCATTACTATGCACTTACTGTTCTCTTGCGTCATTACTCCTTATAGAGTGGAACCTGGACACACGAACTTAACACGTTCACTGCGGATCACTCCACCGTTGGAGTGATAAATTCATTGGAAATGGAGGCATCCGCAGTGAACGTGTTGATTCGTTCCAGTTTGGAGTTCGTAACTCGAAAATTTCGTATCTTGAAGCCCAGTTTTCTATTTTATCCGTGTAAATTTCGTATCTTGAAATTAAGTTCGTGTCTAGAGGTAAATACATCTACATCTACATCTACATTAGTACCCTGCAAGCCGCCTTTCGGCGTGTGGCAGGGGGTGCAAGCACCATGAATTTACTGAATTTACTTCGCTAATCTATTACTTTCGCGTATCGTTCGCGGAAAAAATGAATTCTTGTATCGATTCGTTTTAGCATCTATTTCTCTGATCTTTCTCGCAGTGTCTGAACGGCCTATGTAACATGGGGGGCGCATTATGTCAGCTACATCATCTACGAACGTGCTTTCTCTAAATTTATCAAGGAGATTTAGTCTTTGTCTAAGCCTTCTATTTTCTAAAGATTCCCATCCTGCGTCCTGAAGCATTTGCGTTACACTCACTGTCTTGTCGTAACAATTCTTTACAAAACGTATCGCCTTCCGTTGCACTTTAAATGTGGAGCAAGAATGAAGTTCGTACGTCTAAAACTTCGTTTGGAAAGAAGTTCGTAAGTCGAGGCACCTCTGTACTGCGATTTCGAACTAAACCAAGACGTGTAGTGCTTCGCCAAGGTTGAGGTGGTACGTAGGCGTGCCGTAAGGAAGGAAAGGTTGAAAAACCCTTCCATAAGCGTTCGGGAAGGCGGTTTCGAATGGATTTTCGCTCTGCCTTTTTCTTTCCAGAGCCGGAGTATCGACGCATGATTTCCCATGCGTTGGTCACTTCGATGCCTGCATCGCTTTCAAATCCGAGATGAAATGTACAGTTCTCACGGCGCCGGTTTTCTTTCCAGCTGCTCCGAAAACCTCCCGTGTGCTCGATTTTTTCATCCAATTCCCCTTTCACTGCGTATTCTTTGACGCTCTCCCACAGAAGTCGATCGCGATCCGTGTATCAAGGAACGAAATTAACGAGGGCACGCTCTTAATTTTCACTAGATTTCCTCTCGACGTTCTCACGTGTTTTTCGAGTCGGATTCGTTTATTCGGTCCCATCCCGTCGAGCAGGAGGGCCATGGCGAGATTCTATTGGGATTTGGTAGTCAAAGGAGCTGTTTTCAGTACAGCTGCCTTTTGCGGATGTCGCGTCATCTACAGATTCGCTCCTGTTACGCCGGGTTGCCTCCACCTGCTTTTCGACTATCTTTTGTGAGGTGTGGATTGGGTTGAGCTTCCCGCCCGCCGGTCAGGTTTTACAGAGGCGAAGGTTATTAGTTAGATACTATCAGGAATATCCATGACCAAAATCTGTCTCATTTGCCTAAATTTAGTTAGTCGGTCAAATTTAATTGGCGAAAAGTAAGCCGATTTAAGTTTCAGTCCACACTAGCGCACATACAATTGCCCATACAACGAGTACTTCTGGATGAAATAATAACCGTTAGCAATAAGATAATTTTTACAATTTATCATGTTATTACAATTAGTTTAGCGAACCAATGTTACCTTTAGATATGTAATTTCATAATGTAACTGTAACATTTAAGCTTACGTTCTCTGTATTTCATAGTTTATAATTCGATTTTCATTTTTTCTCTCATTCTTGATTACTTTAATTTATTGTTTTGATATATTGTCCTTATATGCATTTACTGTGTTTTCGCGGTTTTTTTTCACCCCCTTCTCTGTGGATGTTTTCCCACAACGTGGGTTTTTCCTTTGTCAACCTTCAGTTGTAATTATTTATTCCACACCGCACTCTTTCATTTAGTTATAATTATATTTTGTATGTACAGATCACAATGCCTACGAGGTTAGGTGGAAGAGATGCCCACATGGTCCTAATCTCGCCAATAAAGGGTTTATCTATCTATATACCTACAATTGCACATTTGTTTGCTTTAAAGTTCGATGCTCTCAAAACCTACGATCATAGCCGCGCCGTCATATGGGTGCATGGGGTGCATCACACCCGGGCGGTGGCATCCAAAGGGCGACAGCAGAAATGTAGCAAACTATTATTATTATTACAACAAAATTATTTGTTGGTTTCTCTGTGATACATACGTCATATCTAGGAAAGATTCTGATTAAAGATTTGCAAACATTTAGAGGAAAGAATTACGGATAACTCGAGTCGAGAAAGGAATATTTATACAGGGGATTTTACCGAAGAATTGGAATCGATAAAAGATTTTCTTGCGCCAAAAATAAATTCTCTTCAGGTTTTGGAATACATATTTACTGGAGAGTTTATCGGAGTCTTTCCTAATTTGCAAATAGCTTTGCGAGTTTTATTGACACGCCCGGATACTGATGCTGATATGATAATGATCCTCAAAAGTAATGCGAACTGTTAACTCATAATGACCATTCACTACGCAAGGATACAAAATACGCATAATTAATTGTTACTGATGTTTTGTGACCAATGTAAGCTGGGGAGTGAAGTCAAAAAACACTGGTTTTTCTAAGGTTTGCAAAATATTTATTACCAGCAAATCAAGAAATGTATGGCTTTGGTATTTAAATTTAAGGGGCGGCGAATTATATTCGCACCCAGGTGCTAGATAGGCTGGGCGCGGCTGTGCCTACGGTTATGTAAAATCAACTTGTGCGGACCTTTGAAGGCCTTCTGCTTCTTCTTGCTATCTTCTTAATAACCCGAAAAAGAAGGTTGGGCGTTCTATCGACATCGCCTTTGTGGTTCATTTTAACAAATTTGAGCACAGCACTACCTTCGGTGCTTCGAAACTACTCTCACATTATTATTATTGGATCCTTTTTTGGCGAGGTTAGGCCCGAGTGGGTCTGATTTCCATCTTTCCTCGTATTTTATTGCACATTTGTATTTACTATTTCTAAAAAAATTTAAATAATTTAAAATTCTCAAAAAAACTAAAAGATTTTGTTTGTGAGGAAAAAATCTCCACAACTGAGGGTGATTCACAAGAAGGGGGTGAGAAAACCCGCGAAAATACAGAGAAAAATATATCATATTGCGGTTGATTAAATTTAAGATCAACGTAAGAGCAATGTCAATCGTTTACTTGTAACAACTGACAATAAGTCAGTTGAAAGAAAAAAAAGTTGGAACACGGTTGTTAATGAATTAGAGGTTTTAAAACACTCCGTAAGCCGTATGTAGGCATGCGGAACTCGCGTTTAGAGACAAACGGGAAGCTCCGGATTACCGATTTCTAGAACCGGTAATCGGATTACCCATTTCTGGAAATTGGTAATCTGGAGCTTTCCGTTTGTCTCTAAACGCGAAATCCGCCTGCCTACATACGGCCTACGGAGTGTTTTTTAACCTCTAATTAAGTCAGTTAATCAGTACCCTCGTATTCATTGTGCTCGAATTGTGAATGTACTCGGCAAGCGGAACAGATGTTGTTTACTTTAGATGAGAAATATTTTTATTTTTCAAATAAAAACACACGCATTCAAAGTTTCAAACAATAATTGTGGAAGGGTATCTGTTTACGTGGTTTTATTTGAAAAAAAAAAAAGAAAATTCCTCTACAAAGGAATTCCCCCCAAGTGAAGCTAGTGTCAATAGACTCTATTAGATAAGAATATCAAATTTGGGGCTTACGAGAGAGTTATCGTGAAAAATTGAATAGCAAAACATACTGTACATTGTGTACGTCATCTTTTTAATGAGATAATGTGAGGGTACGAAAAAATTAGTTTTCCATCTAGTTATAAAAAGTTTTCTATATTGTTTTTAATTATAGCTTTTTTATGTTCATCGTGTCTTAGTAAAATATCGTAATCGTTTCAATATATTTTATAATACATGGGTCATTTCACTTGACTATATGGAGTTATTTACACTGACTGAAATAGAGTGAAGACTTTCTTTATCCGTGTTTTCTCTGATACACTCTTTAAGCTTAATGGAAATTGTCCATTAATATGCATATTGCTTTTGAGTGTAGCCGTATGAAGATGTAGAATTATGTCTGGTGCCGATTCCTTCATAATTCACCCAAAATCCCCGCTGATGAGTTAATTTTTCCACTCTGCCTACATAAACCACCCTTTTCCGGTGTTCTATCGCGCGGTGCCCGAATGCTTCTCTTTGTCGAACGTGTTTGTGCCTAACGTATACAGACTCCCTCCCATGCGCAGCAAGATACCGACTGAATAAACATTTCATAGAGTGTCGAAAATATTTTTCGGAACTTAGCCTCAGTTTGGATCACGGGATCGCTGGAAGAAGACACGCCTGAAATGTCTCGAAAGAACAAGTGATTTTGAAAGTGAGAGCAGATTGAATCTAGGAGAGTGATTGATAGTGGCACGTGTGACAGGGGCAGAATGGTCATGCCTGTAGGCGCATCTCTCCACAACCTCTCGCAGATGGCTCTTCCATGGAGGGGGAAACTAGCTCATATCCCCGAAAACCCGCTCTCGAGGCAAAGCTGACCCTTTGGCAACTTTCTGTGGACTGAGAAGACATATATACTTGGTTTTAAGACTAGATAAGATATATTTGGGGAAACTATCGCTTCAGTACTTAACTTTTCCCTGCTTGAGTGTATACATCAACGAGATGTTCCGCTATTTCCTTCATTTACGTAATTTGAGGGAAGATGAACTGGACTTAATATAAATTTCTGTGTTCGTGAGGTGGGAAACCTCGGGCCTGCAGGCCGCATTCGGCTATTTCCGGCTTTCCATGCGGCCTAATTCATCCTCTACATTTGAAGTATTTTCTACCTCTTATTTGCCACCTCAAGTGAAAATAAAATGGAAAGAACTCCCCTACAGATAACATAGAAATGAAATCAGTTTCTCCAATATTGTTTCTGTGTGGACCTACTACAATAAGATGCAACCAGCAACTAAATCGCGGCCACCAGAAGAAATGGGGATGGCATGAGTAGGGCCCCAACCCTTGCCATTCTTAAGTTTTGACTTTTCCGTAGTTTCAAGTTAAATTTTGCATGAAATAACGCCTGTAATAGTCAATTTTACATATAGGTATTGCGAAAGCTGTATTTTCATTTGAAATTTAATTGTGGGTTTGCGTATTAGATGTTGTATTGTTTTTATTAAGTAAACATAGTATATACAAAATTTGAACCATCTAATTTTAATTGAGATCAAAGAATTTGATCGCTGCTTTATAAACTGTACAGGAAATCAGTTGACGGTTAATATTTTATCCTTTAATTTTTTCGAGCGTAGGTGTTGTTTTTATCGAAATTTCCCTTAAAATTTTAATTACTAGCTGTTTAAAATTAGTCTATGATTTTGTGAATTTTTATTTCGTTCGTTTATTTTAAAACGAATGTGGGTTCAATTCGATTTCATCCAAATGTGGTTAAATTCGTACGTTTTTACGTTCATTGTGCTGCACTAACTTGGACTTCCTCCACTTTAGCTATTGACTCAGTGAAGAAAGGAAGATCAGACTTCTTCACTCCTCATCATACTTAGTAATCCTCATTCCCTCTTTTCGTTGCTGATGATGGAGGACTCGAGACTCAAACCGGTCAGCGGGTAGAATTCTTCACATATCGATTTATTTGTTGCTGAAATTCGGCTCTGGATATTCTATCTTTTACTTGAACCATAAGATTCCGCTCTTTAAAAGTTGCTAGCTTCTCGCGTACTCGCCCAAGAACCTTGTTTAGGAATGCGAGCGGATGCATCTTGGTCTTACGCATCTTGGCTAATATTTCTGAAACGTTAGGATCCGTGCCAGATGTCTTAAAACGCCGTTACTCGCATTTGCATGCCAATATAGATTCATGCACAGAATGTTTCGTGAGTTAAAAGTGAAAATATATTTCCCTTTGCTACTTGCAGTTTTACTTTGGAAAGTACTATTGAATTGATGTAGGAAGGCTTATTGATGAGAAAACGGAGTGTCTTTTCTTGTTTTTTTCTTTTATTAGTTTTTCTTTGTCTCTTTTCTAGTTTTTGTTTTTGGGTGAATTTGGAGGTGTGTAATGGTTAGTGATTTGGTATAGCATTGCTGGATAGCTGCGAAAACAGTCTTTTGCCCGAAAAACTGAGAAATTCATTGTTTTTTCTGTTGGAAATTCTTTTTATTGACGTTAAGGCTTCTGTTTATTCAGGACCTTAAGACCAAGGCCACCTCTAATAAGAGCGACTTTATTAGGTTATTCCGCTAACCTCTCTTTTGTCGCGAAGTTTCGCAACTTTTGTTTATACCATACATGGAACCACATCTGGGGAAAATCGGAGAATTAGTTTCTTATGCCCGGTCCGTCGACGTGCGTAAATGGTTGAAGGTCATTATCTGCTTGGTCCTCGTGTCTGGATGCTAGGCCGTCGAACGTCTTTCCTCGTAATAAAGAGAACGGTTAAGCGACCTTCCATGTGTTGCAAGGAGGTATTCATTTGTCCTCGCCGCTGGTAAGAACTCTCGGAGGCCCCTGTATTTTCAGACCTGCCCTCAAGTGTAGATGTGGTGTTGCTAAGTGAAAGTTCGACCAATCTTGGCAATGATATTTTCGCTATTTTGACGATTTTTCGATTTTCTTCATTTTAAAGCATAGTTTGATCTTAGGCTAGCGTTTGGTTGTGCCGTTAGTTTTTGTTTTCCTCTTTAAGCTCTATTAATATACTTTTTTCTATGGCTAACTCTTGCATACCTGCGTTCACCTGATCACTATTTCCAACTCATTTATTATTCATAACGTAAGATCAGGTGAAATCTGAGAGGAGAATTTTCGTCTCGATCTCGCTCCAGTCTAAACAGGGCGCGTGCTTAGTTTTGGCTCTCGTACCCGCTCGAAATGTATCAGAATTGATTGAGAATATAACGAATATTGGATAATTAAATTGGATATGACGTTGTTTTCTCAAAATATATTTTCTGAGGTTGAATTAATTTTATGGCGAAATAGCGGGCGTAATTTCTACATGACATCTGCACAAAATGTTAAATTTTGACGTATGCATATATGTACGTATGCATATGCATTATCATCGTTAATGGTCTATCACGAATTAATGGGTAGCGCTAAGTGTCGTTTCTCTACTATCTGTCGCAAGCTTCTTGCGTGTGTTTCGTCGAAACTGTTGATAAGCTACCGTCACTTGACGGAACAAAGACTAGCATTTATGTCAACCAAAGCGAAATGCGATGCTTCATCGAAGGTGTATGAGGAGGGACGATTCAGTGAAAGCAGTTTTATTCTACACCGAAACGTAGATCTTCTATTTAGGCTTTTAATGATGCTTCTCACAGAAATTCGAGTTACAATGGTGAAAAGTATGTCATATAGTCATGATAGTCATATAGTCTTAATTGTATCATAGTTCCTTCGCGCTCAAGATACTCCCAATTTATAATGTTTATATTTTCTTCCGTTTAGCATAAATTTCGGTGGAACTTGCTTAATCCGAAACTTTGGTGATAGAGTAGATAGGCACGGGGTGTAGGAATAACGGAGTCACTGCATGACCTTTGAGTAAATGAGACAAATAAAAATCTTCTGTGAAGTTTCAATACTCAATACAATACTTTAGTTGCAAACTGCTTACTTTAATGAATAAACGTGCTCAAACGTAAATATTTGTGACATATTTCTATTAGGTCCATCTATTCAAACAAAGCAGTTAATTATCTATGACATAAATACTTTATCTATTTAAATTATGTCGGAAGTTTGCGAGTAAATGTGAGATTTATTTCACAGCGATCTGTAATGCGAAATTTTGGTGTTCTGTTATCCTGGCATTATTCACAATTCTCATTTTACTAGGGTTTGTTATCGATTAAGGATTGTATGATTTCGAAATTAAGTCGTAAGCGTGGCGGATTGCAACGTCTTTCGTTATTTTTTTCAGAAGGTAAATTGAGCTTAGGGGAGTGATATCGTAGCGGTTATATATTCCCTGTTCTTGTATAAGTGTAGAAGTCTATGCGAATGATTACCAAACCGCTCATCTTTACTCTGAGCTTCTTTCACTGTTTTGGTGCACAAAATGTACGCTGAGAGAGCTGAATATTTTCGGAATCAGAAATACGTTGCAGCCCTTACCCGTCCTGTATCTTGGGCATACATTTCTGAAGAAATATTTTTACGTTTGCTAATCGTCCCATTAAGAGACATGTGGTTGATCAGAATCAGCAGCATCTGTTTGAAACCTGCACGATGATTCTTGGCCATTCTTTCCTAACGTTTTCGTACACCACGAAGGAATTCGCTTGGAGAGCCATTAGAGTGATGGTTCTATTAGAACTGATCGCCATCGCACAGATTGCAAATTATAACGATGATGAAGCAAAATTCTGTATTGGAAGAAAAGTTCCTCCGTGGAATACGTAATATGCTCGCTAATGATTTGCATTTGTTCTTGGCCTTCGATGACTGTTCTCGCATCGCTTTCTCTACACACTTGCCCATTCTTTGATTTTTTCCCGCTGTTTTAATTCCTTTATACGTACTTCTCTAGGAAAGATTACCTATATATACGTAGCCCTTGTTAATCTCAATATTTCAATGTTCCGGGAGCTTGATATATCCAGTCCCAAAATTATAAACCTATCATAGTCATTTCTAACATACATGCAAACAATCGTCTTTATTGGGCGAAATTGGGACCAGAGACTCTCATCTTCCATTTCACCCTCGTCAAAGTATGTACAAATACAATAATATAACAAGATATAAGATATTAAACTACAATATATTTTTTTCAACCAGCTCAATGGAAACTTATGACACAGTCTCAGTATAACTCGTAATCTTTGTCTACTAATAGGAGGGAAAACAATAATATTGCGTCAGTATTTCTGTTTATTTCCTTTCGGATTCTTTGTTACCCTGTTTTTCCTTTTTATCTTAGCAACTATTTATAAAATACTCGTCCTCTAAAATTTCCCTCTCATATTTTGATTCTACTTTTTTTGCCTAAGTTTACTACTGCAAGGCAGAATTACTTTTTTATTCTACTCCGTACAAAGAATTACATCGATCTACCGCAATTATGGATAATTATGCTGAATTGTTTATCTTGATGCCTACGGCTTCATTTCATTGTATGGTATGAATCAATATTGTTATTTGGTAGATAGTACTTACATTTTGGGTTTCTCTCTCTCCTTACATGACCGGTATCCCCTTGCTGTAGGTTTTAATCTTTTCCTCTCAGCCTTCAGCTGAACTTACAGCAATGACAACGTGTGGCAACGAAAGTTTTTGGACTAATTTTCACAATTTTTTACGTCATTTTCGCCAAAGCGTCATTTACGATGCCTGATGTATTCGCCATGAAAATTAAAAGCAGCGAATGCGACAATTTTAATACCGTGTAAGTCAAAATTAAGGAAATTTTGCGTGTGCCAAGGCGTATTTTTCTTAGTTTCGTATATTGATTTATTTACTGTGAATATTCCAACTTAAATTATTAGCATTGTATGCAAAAGAGGATAAAATAGAGGCATTTCCCCCGATATACAAAGTAATGGTAATAACTTGTCTCTAAGAAGTGGTCCCTGCGTCTAGCAAGGCCATTGAATGCATGAGTGTCCTCTTATAAATGTAATGTTGCCGTATAGCAGCAAGAAAAGAAAGTGTCCCTTTGCTTAGCTTTAATAGTTCGATTGAAATTGTTTCCTTTTTTTAGAGATAAGTGAAATTAATAAGATATAGACACAGAATACTGTAAGCATATACTGCCGCATGTGGCTGGGTGATCGCGGTTTGCATACCCGTGACGTTAAAGATCAAATGATGAATTAATGACGTCCGCGATTGTATCTTGAATCCATGGTGCTTTGACGATCTGTGAATATTTATTTTTGCCTCTGCCACTGTATCGAACCGTAAAATATATATATATANTTGGGCTCGGTTCCGGTTTGTTTCCGTCAGCCACCGCCTACTCCGAACCTGTTTTCTCTCACTCCCAGCATTTAATATTAATACCCTTTCCGAAATTTGACATATTATTTTCTATTCTGTTCATTTTCAAGAATTTTCCGGTTCAGATCGGCCTTCTCTCCAGTATAATAACGTTTTTTTTCTGTTTTCGTTTCGGTTCGATGCCTTGATCTTAGCGCGTCTTCCTCAGCACCTCCTTCTTCAGGCTCATATCTCGCAGATGGTTGCATAAGAAATGGGCATATGGCAAAGAAAGGATCTTCCGAAGCGTATATTTTCCAGGAATATCTTACTTTCGCCTTGCGTTCGTTACGTCGGATTTCCCATCATTCCAAGAGTACCGCTCTGGAATTATTTTGACGCGTCTCTCAAAAAGCATTCAGGATCCGAAGCCGCTCGTCGAGCCGATAACCATCTAATTTTCCAGTGAGTAAAGCGATGCTCTATTTCCCTTCTGGAAACGACTCTAACCGAGCTGCGGTGTTTTTTCCTCGGAAGAGCTGCGCCCGCATCTCGCTATGACGCAAACCGCCGGAGTGGATAGGGAGTGCGTTTGTCGTGCTGTTTGTACATCCTCTATTCGTGCTCATAACTGAATTCTTCCCGTATCTGCTCATCTATTAAAAGTCAGATTCCTACCCTGAAATTGATGAGGCCGACTGCGGAAGAATGTTTCCTTGTTTTAAGTGCTTTAGTAGTTGTTTATCGACCTTCATCTTTCCATCAAAAGCGGCTGTTACATTATTTACGATTTCGTCGTCTGTTTACCGAGGCGCGTTTTTCCTCGCGGCTTATCTTCAGATTCGTTGTCGCAATCGCGTTTTGAGGGATTTTTTGGGTATCTGAAAGGAGTCCGCTGTTATGAAGATGTTGGTTTTCTGAATGCATTCACGGAGGCAGATTGTAGACAAAATTTTTTACACTCACGTGAGATTTGATGGAATAAAGAAAAGAGCAATTTGGGTTGCAGCGTTCGTTAGCATTCCAGGTGCTTGTAACCTATCCAGCGCCTGTCATTTTATGATACTTAGGTATTATAAAGGAATAACAAGTGTGAAAAATAGCGACACGACTGGGACTCGAACCCAGGTCTCCCACTTTCCGGGCACACCGGGCAGGTATTCTAACCTAAGGTATTCTATTAGAATACCTGCCCGGAAAGTGGGAGACCTGGGTTCGAGTCCCAGTCGTGTCGCTATTTTTCACACTTGTTATTCCTTTGGGATTTTCGTAGGTTTTACAATCTACTAAGACACCTTCCTTTCCTTTAATCCTTAGGTATTATCTCTTGAAGGCCGGGTTAATAATAAAATTTAATATAGCCCCTATTCTAATAATGTGTTACTGTAATAACATGAAAATATTTATCAGTGATTAGTATCACTCGGTAATTTGCGGATAAGAGCGTTTTATTCTCATTGTTTAGGATATACGGGCCATTTTCTGTTCTTCGAAATTGTAGCGGACGACCTAAAGGGGGGCATCCTAAACGTTAATTAATCTCTTAAGTATTTTTTAACGTTTGGCACATTCTTCCAATGTACTCTTATATAAATACAAGCTGAAACTTAAGTTACTGTCTCAGTCGTTCATAGAGTAAAGCAGTTAGATTTGATGGGTCTGTGATAACCAAGGATCAGAGACACGTCTCGTAGGATAGCGAGATTTAGAAATATATACTTAGTCACACTTTTCAGGGATTTTAAGGGAACTTCTTAAGAGTATATGCAATAGAATCCTGCGATATAATGGTAATTATTAAGCTATTCATGCGTTATGGGTCTCCCAAAGCCCGCCACTCTTATTTAAGGGACAGGTAATAATTTTATTTTAGTCTCGATTTTGAAAGCGTTTAGCTCTGCAGTAAATTGACCGTGATCGCCCCCTTCCTCCCGTAGGAGATTTCTCAGTGGGTACCTGCTTTGTAAAATGTTGTTCGAGTTGTCGTTCAAAACAATCGAGATCGTCAATCTCTGAGTAATTCATTGTAATTGCTCTCGGCTGTACCTCGAAGCAGATGGCTCCGGTGGCAAGATGTGCGATAGATCATGCAGCAACAATTTCGCAACCTCTTTGACGCTGTAACAAAGATCTGGTTCATGCGGTATGTACCATTTCAGAATTGAGTTCCTTCGCGAGCAACACTTGATGTTGCAACTAACGTCATTATCTTCGGCGGAGCACAACTACTTTTCCAGATACGTTCACTTTTCTGATATTTCAAAGGTTTTCCTCGGATACATTGGTGCCGTATGCATTAGATAGCGTGATCGGATGAAGCTGACGTTTCTAAAATATTTGTTTTCGTATGGTTTCCGATCCTGCCACAGTCGTCTTAATTAGACTGCTACAGAGTTCTGCAGAAGCCCTCCATTTCCTCTGTATGGGTTTTGTCGTTTAAGTCGAGATTGATGATGATTTTTCGCAATCTGATGCCAGAAGTCTGTAGAATTGAGTTAATTTTCAAATCGTTAATGTATCCAAAAATAAACATATCGTTAATCACCAAATGATGGAGTAATATGCTGTAGTTATTTTGGAACGAAACCCGTAACGAATAGCATTTGCGGGACCAATTGAATGTTTTTGTGTTAGAGAACCATTATAAACATTAAATTTATTCATTCCCCACTTTGGCATCTTTCGTAGATTGATATTCTTAACAATTTGCGTAATAAATACGAATTTCGGCCATAACTTCGGTTGCAGTGTGCATCTTTACATTATCTTCGTATTTTTATTTATTTAAAGGATCTATAGCTGGTTTACCTACCGCAAAAATATACCCATGCAATGTATATCTGCGTTTATTCCTCTAGTTGACGATGAAGAAACCTTACGCTAGGGCTCCATCCTCTCAGGTTCTGGTTTGTCTCCTTTTTTTTCTCCTTTGATTTTATTTTCCGGGGGAAATATAGCGCACCTGCGAGACGTTTTCAGTCAAACTTCGTCGAAAATCCAGCCAGGGTTTGGTCGCTTTATTCACCACACGTTATTTCACAGTCAGAAAACGAGTGCGAAGTTGCATGTGCAACCGGCGTTAATATTTAGGCCAAGATTGTGTAATTACCGGACGATGGTTACGTAGTTAGCATCAATGTAACTCAAGGTCGACGGCTACGAAGCTGAGTAAAAGAGGAGGACAAAGAATTTGGGTGGCCGTTGAACAGCTGTGCTGCTCCGTGAGCCATCGGTGGCGCGTGCATCTGCTAGCATATGGCCGTCGGCTCTTCTTCCCTGCCTCTGTTGGCACGCGACAGCCCCACCTGCCTCACACCTGCCCTCTCCCACCCCCGGTCTTTGTCCCTGCCACTTCCTCCGCAGACATCTGCCTTGCTCCTCCGCAGACAGTCTTCGAAGTTCTCTCCAAGAAGTTGCACGTTAGTGTTTTTCTCGTGTGTGCCCTCGGATTTACCTCAACAGCAGCAATGCTCATCTGTATATCCGGGTTTATTATCGGGTAAGGTTCTTCGTCCGTTATTCAGTCGTCTTTTGGGATTGCGGGTATTTCCCTCGCAGAAAACGTGAAATCTCTGTGTTGTTATGTCTCTGTCGCGTGCGCGGGTAGTAGGAGCCGGACGTGTTGTGTAGAGACTTTTATATGTTTATATCTAACAGCATGAACGAATGAGTTGTTGTTGTTGGTTGGTGGACATTTTTATTGCGTAATTAATACCTAAGCTTCGAAAATTATTTATGTATTCGGTTATTCATTGATTGTTGCTAGCGTTTAAAATTTGCTTCGTTATGTCGATACGACTTTTTCGGACGAATTACGCAAACCACAAATACCGCAGATTTAATTTATTTTGTTTTGTATCTGGATTTTCTACAGGGTTAGATGGAAGGATAGATTTCTTTGGCTCAGTATCGCTCAATTACCTCGTTTATGTTTCTTCTTCGCTTCGAGATACTTAGTGGGCATTTACCAATATCGCGCCCTTGTATCTGCCGTCGAATAATGGAATTACCGGCGATTTCTCAACGTTTCGGCGATTATTTGCGGTCGAACGAATGTTGGCCGATGAATAAACTTGACCAGATATTCCGATTTCAAGGTTTCTTTACGAAATTCGCACTTTCTTGATTTGCCTCTTTGTTCGGCTCTTGTTTTTCCCGCTGGTTTATCGTTTCAAACCGGCCGCAAAGGCGCGAAGGCCGCCGTGTTTATTCCTTACCTGGTACCAAAATCTATCTTGGTGTGTCTGCCCTCCTTAACAGAACGACTCTCACTGGCGAATTATAACTAACAAGTCATCCAATGGTGGAACAGGTGTGAAATATTTGCGTTCCCTATTATGGCGAGATGTTAAAGTTATCATGGGAATGGGATGGTGAAACTTATGAAAAAGATAAACCTCTAACCCCCTTTGGAACAGCGTGTTTATTTTATTACTCGAGTTTTAAATTTTGCCGTCGACTGCGAAATGCACCGAGGACGAAATGTAAACAGTAAATTCATGTCATCGAAATGTTTCAACAGAGTCGAAGTGATGCAGGAATTGAGTAAACGCGCGGCTATTTTTTTAACGCCGGCTGAGAAACTTCTTTAATTCCGTAACTTGAATAACAAAAGCAATCAATCGTTAATCGATCTACTATTAACTGCCAAATATTGCAGATGAATCGTCTTTAACTGTCACGTGGAAACTAATAACTAAATTTTATGTTGGAATACACCGAATTCTTCTTTTAGCTATCGTAGAACGTTATCCTTCGGGTTATTGCCCAATCATTCACCTGCTGAATTCGTGGATCGTGATTTGGTAGAATATCAGTTTCGAAAGATCTGAGGTTATTAGCAAGCCTTGCTAGTTTCTCCGGAATCTTACGCTCTACGAGTGTAAAATACGCCTTTTTGGGAGATACGGGAGATCACGAGGCGAGGCTGCCCTTGCCCTGAGGCAAGGAATATGCCGAGAAGGGCGGTCCCCTTCCAGATGCTGCCCCATCCCCCAAGAACGTTGAAAGTGTTCTAGGGTCGACACTATCTTTGCCGGTTATAACCGTTACTCTGGAAGTAAGGTATCCTTGTTGAAACTACTTTACTAAGACTGTTTCATGATCTATTTTTTAAACAATCCTCATGATCCATAAATAACTCTGCGGAATTAGTAGGTAGTTTCGTTTCGATTTAAGAAAAAATCGGGCGAGCATAGAAAGTTCGATTGAATTTTCTGTATAGAAAATTCATAAAACTGGCCTCAGAAGATTTGCTACATGCTAACTATGACAGGACTAAGTATGATGGAGCTTGTGTGCTCTTTTCGCTTTTCCTTGAAAACTGCTTTGTTTGATATCATTTACGTCTATCGGGGAGGAAGTATTTCGCTCCAAATCTCTTAAAACCAGTCGGAATTGCGTTCTTCATATTGAGTGGGCGTGGTACTCTTCTTACTACCATATTCTAGCCGTTCTAGCCTTACGGTCAGGTCTTGCCAAGAGGAAGGTTTTATGGTTGCCTGGCATCCGGGTCCCATTTTAAAGGGTTTTTCTAGCATTACGGCCAGGCCTGGCCAAGAGAGGCCCCCAAATTTTTAAGGGTTCCCAATCAAAAGTTAATTTCTTAAAATTGCAAATGGCAAACAATACAACTAAGAAATGTTGTAACGTCAGACACCATCCGTTACTTATAAACAATTAATTATTACTTATACTTATCAGCGTGTAAAAAAATACAGAGAAAGCAGGGGCTCCGTTGAAATTATGTACCTGGGTCTCCTTTGAAAGATAGTTGGCCCTGCTGACGATCGTAAAATAAACCTTTTCTTCGTATTTATTTTTGTGGATCTAAGTGTGCCTAACGTGGTGCTTATTATGAAAACTGGTTAAAGTTTTCTGCAAAATATTCAGAGCTCAGTGCAAATTAGCCGCAACAGTTTTGTTCTGAGTCCCTCCAAGTCTTCTTTACATGATGGAAATTTAAGCAAAGGAGCCAAATCTAGATCTGACTCCTCTTTTAAAGGTATCGTTGGTTTGCCTACGAATTTCTGCCTGTCATGTCATGATAGCAATTTTAGAAAGTAGGTAGTGAATATTTCCGGCGATAATTTAACCAGTTTTGATGACATTCGCATGATATTTCAGATTACTTATTCTATGTAGTTTATAAAATTACGAAGATTCCTTATATATTCTGAATGATGAAATTAATGTTAGGAATGTTTTGTTTTGGTTGCCTAAATTGTTTGCAAATTTTACGTTTTTTAATTCGAATATTGTTTCATAATAGGATCACAAGATTCTGGATCCTTGTCCATGTTGATGATTATTATCATATGACAGTGATATGTCTATGTGTATACCCTGCTAGCCACCTTTCGGCGTGTGGCAGGGGGTGCATGCACCAAGACTCTATTTACCTAGTCGATTACTTTCGCGTATCGTTCGCGGAAAAAACGAATTCTTGATATCTTAATCATGTGATATCTTAATCATATGATTTAAATGCTTTATCATGAAATACATAATTCTAATTTCATCTTAAACTTTTGTTAACAAATTCTTACATTAGAATGATAAGGAATGATCTTTATATCAATTCAATGTGCAATGCGCAAATCCATTGCAAGTCTGTATGTCATCAACTTGTTTTAATAATACTTTTTCTTTAATCTATTTTTGCTCTTTTGCTGCAGTTTATAATAAAATAAACTGCTATTTCAAAGGATTTTTCCAATTTTCTAACCAAGAGCATTAAGTAATCTTTTCTAAGAAATCAAAAACATTGTCATGCTGGATATTTACTACAAAAAGTAGCACTGTAAACGGTTACTGTTTACACCCATGTATGAAATGTATTTTCTCATAAAATTAAGTTCAATTCACGGTGCATCTTGTAGTTGATTGTATATAGATTATTCGTGGTATTTATTGTGATAAGAATGTAGTCCCAAAACCCTTGTTATGTCTTAAAAAAAGTGTTTTATATTTACATGGGTATACACAGTAGTTGAAATGTGTAGGATGTATTACTTTTCTAAATTACTTGAAGTAATTTGTTGAACTGTAATTAAAATGTCTTCCCTTTTTGTTTTTTACAGTTCACCCCTCAAATTAGATAAGCCACCATGCGGACCTGGGCCTCCTCCAAATATCAATTCTGGAGAATGTATGGGAAACTGTGCTTCATGCAAGCAGGGCATGTTCAAGAAACCAGGTTCAGTTCGCAATGGAGATGTTATAAAACGGTCCAGAGTTCAAACAGGGTAAGTGGTAATCACAATCACTACAACATAATAATTTACTTGGTTATTTCATTTCATATTTGATTTAAAAATCTCTAAATTTTCGTTTTTCCATATTTTTCCTTCATCCATATCTCATGATCTTAATTTCCCTCTCCAATTTGAAACTAATTTGATATTATATTTTTATGGTGATGTAATCCTTAAGATCTTGCTTTATGACTCTCCATAACATCCAGTGTTTATTTATATATCTGTCATATTCTCCAAAATATCTCTGTACACTCAATATTTATTTTAGCTGCAGTGTTACAAGAGATTATAATATGTAGGTGATAAAACTATTATTATTTAGACAAATGCTAAATTGTAAATTAATTATTATAAATAAAAAAGTCTAAAAATGGTATTTTTGGCTGAATTTTGATTTGCAACTGTGTATTTTTAAGACATTCTCTGTTGTATTTGAACCTCCATGAAATTAAAACAGGTGGATCTGGAGGATTGATGTAGAGATATCTTATTTCCAGTTGATTATAAGTTTAATTTATTCTTCTTATCTGTTCTCATATATTAAATTTCTCTATTTTTCTATTTTCTTGTATGTTTGCAAGTATTAGATGAAGGTTTACTGTGCCATACGCATTTGAAACAACAAATGAAAAGCTTTCGGATATTGACAAAGTTTTTTTACCCTGTTATAGTTTCATATTTATTAATTCAAGATGTAAATGTTATTGTCACTAATGAAAGAGGTTGATGCTTTCAATCATGGCACTAATAGCCATTTTATTCCTTTTAAACTCACATAAAACACTTTAATTTATAAAAAATGGAAAACCATTTTAGGAAATGAAAAAAATTATT